>PPKY03000010.1:0-393138 GCA_003706315.3 Ambrosiozyma oregonensis (nom. inval.)
ATATATAGAGTTAATCATATAACATGTTAAACCTGAAAACCAAAAAAAAAAAAAAAAAAAAACTATAAAAAAAAAAAAAAAAAAAAAAAAAAAAAAAAAAAAAAAAAAAAAAAAAAACTAGCGAATAAATAGAAATAGAAAACCACTAAAACCACTAAAACAACAAACTACTTATTCTTAGATACACACAACTACAAAAAAACCCACAAGTCATAATTAACTAAAATGGAATTGAATCCAGAGAATGAAGTATTATCAATGTTTTTTGATGAAAAATTCGTCCCACATGATTATTTAGATGCTTTGTTTACTTCCTCATTAAAGATAACAACACCACAATTAAGAAATAGTTCAACTGAATTTTCAAATTTACAAAGTTTAAAATCATTACAAAACAAATGTTCATCTTTATTAACTCATTTAGATTATTATACAAATGAATTAACTAGAGAATTTGAAAAAAATCTAACAAGTCTACAACATTCAAATTCAATTATTTCATATTCATCAAATACAAATTCCACAAACACAACAAACAGACGAAATTCAATTCCAAAATCAAGATCAAGATCAGAAAGTTTAATCAATGATAATGGAATCATTGGAATTATGAGATTGGAGTATTATATCGAAAATTTATCATCTTCAATTAATTCGTTAAATAGAGATTTAATTGATATTAATAAAAAAATTGAATTGTTAACAAATTTAGATAACGATAATGATAACCAAGTCATTCAAGATTTACAAAAATTATTAAAAGTAAAATCAAGAATTCAACAAGTTTTGGAAATTTGTCAAACTATTAAACTATTAGTTGCCTCAGGTATAAGTGATGAATCAACGATTTCAACAACAATCGATACAACAACAACTTTTGAACTTGCTCCAACTAATAATGATAACAACAACACTAATACCAATATGTCTTTTACTTTGGATGATTTTCAAACTGCTTTAAGTATATTAGAAGAAATAATAATGGAACAAATTAATAATGAACGTAAAAAAGTTAAATCTCAACAAATTGAAAATCCAAATAAAACTATTGAATTAAATAAAAATTACTTGAATACTTTACAAAAAATGATTGATTTATTACCAGTTTTTAAAAACCTAAACTCTTTTTATACAACTTATACTCATTTTGTTGTTTTTTTAGAAAATGAAAAGAAAAGATTTTTGAATATTTATAAAAATTAATGTATAATTCAATTACTTTTTTACAAGTAAATAAAGAATAGTATGTATCATAATAAAAGCAAGTAAATATAATTAATGAATAAATAGACACAACAAATAAACAAAAAAGTAAATAGAAAGTGCAAGTTAGTCTAATAAAGTTGCTGTAACTCTTGATTAATGATGATATAGCATAGGAATAAATAATATACAAAGGAGTGAAAATCAAACAAAAATATAAAATGCAAAGGGTAAGGAAAGGATATGAACTAACAAAACAAAACAAAACAAAATAAAATAAGATAAAACAAAAAACCAATTTTTGAAGCATATAAAAATAATAGTAACAATGAAAATAAAAATCAAATTAAATCAAATTTATAAAAAACATGTATTTTCAAACTGTATCTCTCTTTTAATTGATTTTCTCTTCAAGATTAGATGAATAAGCAGTAGTTCCAGTCATTTCAGAATTACTTGAAGATGGAGTTCTAACAAATTTGGATTTATTATTAACAGTTAAGTAATTATCAGGAAGATCTGTAGAATCTGGACTATTTGGAATAACATCATTCTCTTCATCTGCAACCTTAGTTTTCTTAAACGGAGCAATCACCCATCTAAAAGACAAAAATCTCATTGTTGCATTAAATGCTCTAGTTGGGAAAGCTCTTTCAACCCAGATATCAGGAGTTATTCTAATTAGAATACCAACTGGGAAAGCAAGTAAACCACAAATAATTGAAGTACCCCACATTGCACCAGTTTGACGAGAAATTGAAAAGGCTGCACCACCAACAAACATAATTAAAATTTGGAAACCACCAATAATACAAGCAATAATAATAAAATACCAATTTCTGAAGAAATGTTCAAAAAAATCTAAATTAGATCTAGAAATTCTATCTCTAACTCTTGTTAAACCATCACCTTCATCTAATTTTCTAGTAACAAATAATTTAAAAAATTGCAACCAAACAAAAGTATTAAAAGTTAAAGCATTAATTTGTTGACTTTGATGATTACTAACATCATTAGTACCAAAAAAAATTCTATTACCAGCAAAATGAATAGTAAATGTAACAATTAGTTGCATTGAAGATTGACCAAGAATCATTTTCCACATTGATGTTGAAATTAAAGGAGCAGTTCTACCCATTGGTTTTCTATTTAAAACATCATCGTCTGGTTTATCAGTAGCTAAAGCTAAAGCAGCAAGAGTATCCATAATTAAATTAACCCATAATAATTGAACAGCAGTTAAAACAGATCCATTATCAGAATCCGCAACAGCAGAAACAAAAGTTAAAATAACAGCTGTAATATTAACAGTTAATTGAAATTGAACAAATTTTCTAACAGAAGTTGAAACTGTTCTACCCCATTTAATTGCATTAACAATTGAAGTAAAATCATCAGTCATTAAAATAATATCAGAAGCTTCTCTGGCAACTTCTGTACCTGCAATACCCATTGAAAAACCAACATCAGCTAGTTTTAAAGCTGGTGCATCATTAGTACCATCACCAGTAACTGCAACAACTTCACCTAGTTTTTTTAATGTATCAACTAGAATTCTTTTATCATCAGGTGAAGATCTTGCTAAAACACATAAATCTGGAACAACTTTAAATCTTTCTTCAAGTGTTAACTTACGGAAAACAGGGCCTTCCATTGAATTATTTGGATTTGATAAAGCTTCTTCAGTTAAAATACCACAATTTTTAGAAATAGCTCTTGCAGTTAGAATATTATCACCAGTAACCATTCTAACTCTAACACCAGCTTTTTGACATTGTAAAATAGCATCTTTAACACCAGCTCTTAAAGGATCTTGAATACCAACTAAACAATCTAAGACTAACCCTTCATTAATTGAAGTTGATTCATTACTAATAATAATATTTGGTAAAGTTGGAGCAGAATTAGATTCAATAATTGTAATTGGTTCACCAAATAATTTATTAACATCAGCTAATGAAGGATCTTCAAATGATTGTAATTCTTTTGGAGGCCATGAATCAATACCATTAAAATCACAATGAGCTAAAGATAAAGTTCTTAAAGCATCACCAGCTAAAGTTGTAATTTGGTTTGTAATTTCATTATGAATTTCTTTTGAAATTTCAATTGATTCACCATTTGATAATCTTCTAAATTTACATCTTGAAAAAACTAATTCAGAAGCACCTTTAACATAAAATCTAAAACCTTTTTCAGTTTTCATAATTAATCCACCCCATTTTCTTGATGATTCAAATGGAATAATTTGAACAATTGAAGATTTAGATTCAGTTCTGATTCTTTCCAAAGGCTCATTGATTGAATCAAATTTATCTTTAGCTAATAATAATAAAGCACATTCAGTTTTAGAACCGACAAAAGGTTCATCATCATTTTTAAAACTAGTAATTTGTTCTTTTTTATTGAAAAGTTTTGACCAAATTGATTTTTTTTGATTTTTTAAAATTTCAGTTTTCGCTTCTTCAACTTCATCTGATCTATTTTCAAAAGCAGTTGAATTTAATAAAATATTTGTAATAATTGAATTTTTTAAATCAGAATCCAATTTTGAAATAATATTGATTGAAGGTTTACCTTCAATTGAATCAGCAGTATCATCAAATATTTCATCACCAAAACAACCTTTAACAACTTTCATTTTATTTTCAGTTAAAGTACCAGTTTTATCAGAACAAACAGCAGTTGCACCACCCATAGTTTCACAACTTTTTAAAACTCTAACTAAATTACCATCAGTAGTCATTCTAGTTGTTGCAAATGCTAAAGCTAAAGTAACAGCTAAAGGTAAACCTTCAGGGATTGCAACAACAACAATAGTAATTGCAACAATTAAAATATCTAAGAAATGAGTACCTTTTGTTGAAGCCATAACATTCTGATAACGACCAGTTAAATCAGCACAAAATTTAAAGAATAAAACAAAAAATAATAAAACAGCAATTAATATACCATATTTTGATATACCATCAGCTAAATTATCTAATCTTTCTTGTAATGGAGTAACTTCGGCTTCATGAGTTAATGAAATCATAATTTTACCATGCATTGAATTTGGACCAATTGCAGTAACAATTGCTTTACCTTGACCACTTAATAATTTTGAACCAGAAATAAGCATTGGATCTAAGATTCCTTTAGCTTGACCAATGTCTAATTCTGAATCTTTTAAATCATTTGGAATATTTTTTAAAGCTAAATTTGCAGCAAATTTCTTGATTGTATCAGTTTCACCAGTTAAAGAAGATTCATCACATTCACAAGAACCTGAAACCAAAACAGAATCAGCAGGAACAATATCACCAGTTTCAATATAAATTAAATCACCAACAACTAAATCATTAATTGAAACAAAATGTTTTTCACTGGATCTATAAACAATAATTTGTCTATCATCTTTTTTAGCATTTAACTTAACAAATTGTCTTTCTTTATTATAATCATTAGCAGCACCAACTAAAACAACAATTGCAATAGCAACAATAATTGCAACACCTTCAACCCATTCAACTTTTGGTTCAGGTTTACCTTCATCATCATATTGAGTTGGTTGACCAAAAGTTTCATATAAACCTAAAGCTAAAGAAACTATAGCTGCAACAGAAAGAATAATAAGAGTTTTATCTTTCATTGCTTCAAAACATAATCTTATAAAAGATTTTGGAACTTTTTGAGGTAGTTGATTTTTACCATATTTTGCTTCACGTTGTTCAATATCAGGTAAATGAATTGGTAAACCAGATATTGGATCAGTTTTTAAATCATTTGTTAAAGCATCAATCCCACCTAATTGTTGTAATTTCCGAAGGGATTTTGGATCATGTAACTCACCTAATTGTTGTATTGAAAAAGTGAAAAAAGGATTTGAATTTGTGTTTGACTCTAAATCATGTTGCTTTTGAGATTTAGACATGATAAGTTTACTTAGATAGTTTCATTCAAGATAAAAAAAAAAAAAAAGACAAAACTTAACTGAAATTGAAAAATTGATTGATAATGGGAAAAAAGGCAACATATAAAGAGAGAGATAAAGACCCTTAAAGTTTTTGACTGAGAAACTCAGCCTCGTAATTTTGGAAAGATAACTGGGCGGCCGTGGAACGGGATGGATTTGGGTCTTTTTTGAGACGCTTGTGCTATTTAAAGTACTGTTCGGGTCAATTTCGAGCTGAAATTGGCACTTACTCAGCTTTTCAGGTCAGTCAGAAATGACTCTCATCAGCCACACACAGCATTACACCAGCCACAGAGCTATGCTATTTCAGCCACCATTTATTACCTATTACCTGATACATATTACCTATATTACCTATATTACCTATTACTATTTCATCCTATTCCTAATCTTATCAGTAATATTTCCTTATTTTCTTGGTATTGAAAAGGCTGAGTTAATTGTAGTCTTATGATCAATTTTTTAGAATGTGATTTTCACCTTTTTTACCCTATCTTTTATTATATATATTGTATTTAATAAAAAATTCATTGGCAATAAGCAATACCAATAACCCGTATCAATTGCATATAATATGATGTAATTTAGTATGATGTAATTTAATATAATTTATTAGTTTAATCAAATTTCAAGTTCCGGAATATTCCAAAATTCAAGTCATTTTTTCAATATTAAATAAAATATTATGAGCCTACTATACTGATATCGACTCAGATATTTTCCATTTCGGATAATATTATTAAACAAATCATTAACCTATTTCGGTTAATTATCAGGAACAAAATTTATTACTTTAAACAATAAAAACACTGCTTTAAGAAAACGATACTTCGCCTCTTTCAATAATCGTCAATACTTGTCAACTTTTTTTTTTTTTGTCTTAATAAGGTTTATTTATTTAATTATTGGTGTCGCCAAGAGAGCCTTTTATTATAGAATATCATTATTCCATATATTATCTTGGCTACTTAATTAGTGAGTTTTTTTATTAAAATTGAAAAAGTTGGTTTTTCATTAACATAGTTAAGTACCTGAACTTAACTAAACTTTTAAATTATATTCATTATATTATAGGCTGAGTTTATAAGGATTTCTGATTTTGAATACTTATCAAATTCAAAACAAGAGATCCGGATTTTCAGCTTTTCTTCAGAGCCGTTTTATATGGAAGTTTTCCTAAAAAAAACATTACATTCTACAGCATATCAACTCATATCTAAAAGTTTCATTGAAATGGTACAATGGTACTTTGAAGTTAAATATATTTACAAACATTATTTGTTTAAAATTGTACTTTCCAGATAAAATTCCAAGATCTGTGTTCTAGTTGGTATTTGTTTTTGTATCAATATTTTTCAAAACAATATACCATTCTTGAATTGTCTCTTCTTTACTTTTGACTTTAACAATTAACAAAACTAAACTTGACCCTTCTTTTGTTCAAGCTTGAATTTTAAGGTCAAAGTTAAGAAAAAAAACTAAAACTTAGGCCATCTGTTTAGTCATGGGAATATCCTCACGAATATAATTGAGTTTCTTCAAAAGACCCTTAATTCTATTATAAAGATTCCCATGGTTGTTTGTAGTTGAGTTTGGGTGAGTTTTTGATTTATCAGATAACTTTAGTGTAAAGTATGTACTTTTCTTTTGCTTTATATTTTATTTTACTATAATTTAAAATTCTTTTGTTACTGATTGATATACCTAACTACAATACCATTGTAATTTAAAAAACGCGTGTTTTAAACAATTTTATTCAATTTCTCAAAACGCGTAAACAAATTCATCACGTTTAAACTCATTTTTTTAAATTTGCCTTTATCTCTTTTTCAACATTTAGAACTCCTATTATTCAAACAAAACAAACTTTTAATTATTTATTAAATATAAAATGGAATTCTTAAAACCAGGTTCAATCGAGGATATTTTAAATCCTAATAAAGAAAATTCAAAACCTATTTACTTACAAGCTCATCAATCAAAAACTATTCCAGAGAATGAAGGTGAAAGAGTTAGACTTATGTTAAATGATGGTAGATTTACTATTAATGGTTTATTTAAACCTTCTGTTGAACAACCTCATATTGAAAATTTTCAAAAATGTTGTGTACTTGCAATTAATCAATATGCAATTGCTCCAACAAATGGTGGTAAAAAAGTTTTTATTGTTATTGATAATGCAACTGTTGTTGGTGTTGGTGAAAAACCAGATTTATCAAAGTTTGAATTAATTGATAAGCATTTAGAAAATACAAATTTTTCAGTTACAACATCGGGATCAGGATTACCATCAAATGATTTTGATGAAGCTAGTCCTGCTCCAACTGCAAATCGTAATTCTTCATCTTCAAATAATAAACAACAGCAAAAATATAATAATTTATATTCAATTGATCAATTATCTCCTTATCAAAATAATTGGACTATTAAAGCTAGAGTTTCTTATAAAAGTGATATTAGAACTTGGTCAAATCAAAGAGGTGATGGTAAATTATTTAATGTTAATTTACTAGATGAAACAAGTGAAATTAGAGCAACTGGTTTTAATCAAGTTGTTGATAGATTTTATGATCTTTTAAAAGAAAATAAAGTTTATTATATTTCAAAATGTGCAATGCAAATGGCTAAACCACAATTTTCAAATTTAAAACATCAATATGAATTACAATTTGATAAAGATTCAATTATTGAACCTTGTGATTCTGATGATCAAGATGATGTTCCAAAATTACGTTTTGATTTTGTTAAATTAGATCAAATTCAAAATTTAAAACCAAATGCTGTTATTGATACGATTGGTGTTTTAAAAGAAGTTCAAGAACATCGATCAATTGTTTCAAAATCAACTGGTAAGCCTTTTGATAGAAGAGATATTGTTATTGTTGATGATTCTCATTTTGCTATTTCTGTTGGTCTTTGGAATAAACAAGCTTCAGAATTTAATTTTCAACCTGGTTGTATCTTAGCTTTTAAAGGTGCAAGAATTCATGAATTTAATGGTACAAAATCGATTTCATTAAGTAATTCTTCATTAATGACCAAAGATCCTGATTTACCAGATGCTTATAAACTAAAAGGTTGGTTTGATAATGAAGGTAAATCTGAAGAATTTAAATCTTTTAGAAATGAAAATTCAAATAATTCAAATTTGTCAACAAAAGAAGCTATTCTTGATAGAAAATCAATTCAAAATGTTAATGATTTAAAATTAGGGTTTAATGAAAAACCTGATTATTTTAATTTAAAGGCAACTATCTCTTTTATTAAAACTGATAATTTTTCATATCCAGCTTGTCAAACTGATGATTGTAATAGAAAAGTTGTGGAACAGTCCGATGGTTCTTGGAGATGTGAAAAATGTGATAAAAGTTTCCCATCTCCACAACATAGATATATATTAACTATTTCAGTAGTTGATTCAACTGGTCAACTTTGGCTAACTTTATTTAATGATGAAGCTAAACAATTAGTTGGTATGAGCGCTGATGAATTACATGCTTTAAAAGAAGAATCTGAAAATGATAATAAATTAAAAAGTTATGTTAATGAAAACATAAGTTTTAATGAATTTAGTTTTAGAATTAGAGCAAGATTAGATAGTTATCAAGGTGTTGATAGAGCTAGATTTAACGTTGTTGGTTTATCAAAAATTGATTATAATTTAGAAGCTGATGTGTTATGTGATGTTCTTGAAAAATCTAATATTTAATCAAACTTCTATTTCTATTTTCCTTTCTCTTTTCTTTTTTCCTTTCTATTTAGTGTATATTCATTCTTCCTCTTTTTAAAACCCCCTCTCCTCCTTTTTTTTTTTGTTATAATTATTATGTTTAGTTTTGTGTTTTCCTTTTGTTTTAATAATACCATGTGATTTGTTTACTCTATCCTCTAGCTTTAGTTTTATTCTACTTTTTTTTTTCTTGTTTTTCATTATAAAAAAAAAAATGAATAAAATATGAAATGCTCAGTAAAGTTAAGAAAAAAAAATTATTACAGTAACTCGTGTCTAATTATTATAGTCAACAAGTCCATTAACATTTAACCAAAAATCTTTAATAATAGTTTTACATTCTCTATTACCTCTAGTAACAATCAATTTTTTAATAAATATTTCATGACCAATAATTTGAGTTAAACCATTCATTGATCTTTCAGAATTCAATTGTTTAAAAGCATCAATTAACCAATCTTTAAATAAATTTGGGAATTTACTTAATAAAATTTTAAAAATATTGATAAAATATTCTAAATTTGTTCTTGTTGTTAAAATTAAAAATTTTAATAAATTGAAACTTAAAATATAACCTAATTTAGTTTCATTAAATAATCTTTTAATTATCATATGATCTTGTCTTGAACCTTTACGTAAATTAATTAATTTATTCCAAAATAAATCTAATGATTTTAAAACAAATTTTTCATTTTTTTCAAAATTTGTTATTGTAAATTCAATTATATTTAATAATAATGCTTGATCAGGTGAATTATTTATTATAATTAATGATGGTTTAATTCCTATAATTGAACTAAATAAATTAATTGATGATTGAACCATATCTGGATCTGATTTAATTACATCTAATTTATCAAAAAAAATCAGTTTTAATGTAGATGGTATTGAATCAATTAATTCTTGACCATGTGAAATAATCAATGATTCATATAAATTAAATAATAATGGATATGCATTATAGTTTGATTTTTGAAAATTATTAATTATAAATTTTAAAATTAATTCAGGCTCAACTACAAATGCTCCTTTAATTGATTCAGTTAACCCTGATTTAAAAATATTATTAATCTGTTCAATTATTGATAAATTATTGATTAATATATCATTCATTTCAAATATTGAAATAATATGTAAAATCTTATTATGTATTTGTAATGGATCAATTTCCCAATATTGTTTAATTGCTAATATTTCTTCATTAGTATAAAATTCATCTAAATCATCAGGAACTTGCATACCTGTACCAATTGATGCAACTGATGAAATTAAACTAATTAAATAATTTAGTAAAATTTCAGAATTATGATCACCATTTAATTGTATAACAACTTGATACGCTTTTTCACCAATAATATTTAAAATTTCAATTAAATGTTCACCTTGAATCAATGGATCTTTAACACCTTGTATAATCGATGCATATGAATTAATAATTCTTTCTCTAATTAATGGTTCAACTTCAATTTGATTAATTAATTCATTTATAATTTTCTCAAAATTCGGTAAAAAATCTAATAAATTTAATCTACAATCGTTACAAATTAATGATATAGCTTTAGAACTTGTCAATTGAAAAGAATTAGTTGTTATTGAAGTTGATGATTTTGTAACTGATTTTGGTTGAATAAGCATGGTTTGAAATAAAAAATTAAGAACTTGTGGTAAATAAGTAGTATTTGATTTATAAAACCAATCTATCGATGATAAAAATTGAATGCTTGTTTGAATTAAATAATATAATTGTGGAGTTAAATTATTTAAATTAGGTAATATGAATTCTAAATAGTTAGTGTTTAATATTTTAGTAATATTTGATAATAATTCTGGTGAAGCATTTGAATCATTAAAATTGGTCATTAAAGAATTCAATAAAAATAAAGATGTTTCAATATCATCAATTTGATTATTATCCAAACCTTGTATAACATTATTAGTTAAATTATCAATTAGTTTTGTTTTCAAAATTGGGAAAATAGTTTCAATTAAATCTCCAACATCTCTTCTGAAAACTTTAAACTCATCTTTAAATTCATCAACATTTGAAGGAACATGACTTTTCATCCAATAAATATGAACAATTTGATTGAATAAGTTTTCAGATTTTTTTTTTAATTGTGTTAACCTTTGTAAATCATCTTTTAAAAGACTTGAAATACTATCTTCATCTTCAATTAAAACTTCAGCCATTTGAAACCAACATTCAATAAAATTTTTGGAAATCAGTTCTTCTTCAATTGGTATCCCTGGGAAACTAGTTAAATCCAATAAAAATTGAAATTTTTTATCATTATCAGAATTTAATAATGTAATTGTTAAATTTATTAAATCAAGTTGTAAAAATAATATTGTTAACCTTGAAAATCTTTCAATAGTATCTGAATCCTCTTTATTTTTCATTATAAATTGTAAACCCCAATCACCAAATAGTAAATCATTTAAAGATTTTTTTAAAATAGGTTTGAAAAATGATGGATTAATATCTAAGGAATCAATTAATAAATCCATTATTTTATCCAAATGTTCTTCATTGTTAGTTGTTTGCATCATTTGAATTGTTATTTGTAATAATTGAATAAAATTGTATCTTTCCATAGAATCCAATTCAGCTTTTGATGCATAACTTAACCAGCTATTCAAACATTCAATCCATATTAAAATTAGATTTAAATCTGAACTAGTTGAAAGGAGAAGTGATTCTGTAGTTGAATATAAATCTAAATGAACTGCTTTATGTAAATCTGATTTACTAATGTTAGTCAATTCTTTTTTCATAATTTCTTCAGCTATAATTTGTGAAAATATGATAGTTAACCCAACTAGTTTATCATTTGATTGATTAATATATTCTGATAAATCATTTGACTCTAGTGTAACTTGATTTTTTGATAATGATATTAGAAAAGATATTAATGGATTTTCCCAATTGTTAAAGTTTCTAATATAAATTAAAGATAAATTTGACATCAATTTTTTAATGACAAATAAACCACCATTATTTATTAGATCTGAATTATTGATTAAATTGATTAAATGCTGTAATAATTTGATAGTAATATTAGATAAGTCATCATTTGTTAAATCATTAGAAACATTTAATTTCACTGTATAAGTTAAAGCACCAAAAAATTTACAATTTAATGAAGGATAAGTTAATAATTGATCAGCCAAATCAAAAGCAGAATCAAGTTTTTGAATTTCTTGTAGAGTTCTTTGAATCTGTGAAACCTGTGCTGGAGAGTTTGAAGGACTGTATAAAGATTCAATTAAATATACCACCTGATCCAATTGTATATTTGACATTATACTAGGATATGGAAAGGAGAGATATATAAGTATAAACCACTTCAAATAAAATCAATTACATATCAAGCAAGTTTATTTATTTTACTTATATTTTATTTATTTTTTGATATAGATTTGGTCTGGTGCAAGGGTGAAATTTAAGCTATATCACTTAATTTCTTTATTTTATCTTTACTCTATCAAATTAGTGAGTGGGTTTTAGTAGTTTTTAGTAGTTTTTTTTATTTTTTTATTAATATACAAAATTTATACAAAATTAGCAAATTTAAAACTTCAGAGTGAAACTGAAGAGTGGTCAAAGTAAAATCCATAAGAGTTTAAACAAATATATAGACAAGAATAAACTTGTCAGACAGCCATTTGCACCCACCTCAACATATCACCTGCACAAAGACAAGGCACATACAAGAAAAGGTAAAGATCATTGCTCCTTTACTACAGAATTCAAGTTCCAAAAGAAACAAAAACCCTAAAGTTGAAAGGCTAAAACAAAGGTAAAATAGATGACTAGACCACTAGGATCGTAGAACAAGCTAAAATGGGCCTCACTTTAAAGGGATTGCAAAGGTATCTTAACTCATCAACCAAGTTGGATTCAGTGGCTCTTTTGAAGAGTCAAAGAGAGACGTGACCTATAGAAATGATCCTATGAAGTACGTCGACAAAGAAAAGAGAAAATCCAAAAGGAGTAAGAGTTTGAGTTAAAGAAAGGGAAATTTGGTTCTATTTATACTCAAAAAAAAGGGCAAAAAAAATTTGGTATTTAATGTGGTGCGCACGACTTAGTGGCGCAGCTGAAAGAGGGTTAATTTAAACAAGATATACAGACATAGTAATGTGGCGGGGTAGCTTATATGTGATGGTGCACGGGTGCTATTTCTTTTTTCTTTTTTACAAATTGTGCCATTCTAATTCGCTTCAATATTTCTTACAAATTTGAAAGTCATTTTCTCTGTCCTGTTATTCGTATTTATTTATTACCCATAAATCTAGAAACGAAAACAAACTTCTTTGCTTTAAGAACACAAATCTCCAAAATTTATACATATTATTATCATTATTATTATTATATTTACAATTATAATTACAATTATTATAGTCAACAATACTCATTCTGGTTGCCTGCCTGCCATCTCATCGAACATAAAAGATAAAACTGCTACTAAAAACATTTAAAATACCCACACAAACAAAACGCCTAATGATGTCTCATTCAATGCAACCTAAAACTTCTATGTTTTCTCTAATTTCTCAAAATGGAACATCAGGTGCAACTACTATTAGACAGACAAGTGCTATTGGTGGCGCCCGTTATTTAAACGGCACAAATAGACCTTGTAATGACTGTACTTGTTCTCCTGGTTTATTATCAAGAAATAATAGACGTTCATCCATTTATATGAAACGAATGTCTATATCAAGATCTCAATCTCAACGTTCAATAACCGGTTCTACAACTCCAAGTGCTCCTCCAAGTGCTGCCAATTCAACTATGGGTTCTCCAAAAAGAAGAGGTCGTTCAAGTTCAACATCTGGTGCTTCTTTATCTACAATCGATTCATCTTGTGAGAATGGTGTTAAAGAAATTAATACTTCTTTGAGATTAGCTAATTTAAGATTGGAAATGGCAAAATTAGATTTAGGTGTTTATATTGTACCATCTGAAGATGCTCATCAATCTGAATATACTTCTCCTGTTGATCAAAGACGTGCTTTCATTTCAGGTTTTAGTGGATCTGCTGGTATTGCTGTTATCACTAGAGATGTTTCTTGTATGAATTCAAAACCAGAAGGTGATTCTGCTTTATCAACTGATGGTCGTTATTTCACTCAAGCTACAAATGAATTAGATTTTAATTGGACTTTATTAAAACAAGGAGTTCCAGGTGAACAAACATGGATTGAATATGCTATTAATAATGCAACTCAACAATCTTTAGATTCAGGATTAGAGATTAGAATTGGATTAGATCCAACTTTGACTACGTTTGAACAAATTCAAAATTTACAAAATATGATTAATACTATTAAAAACAAATCAGTTAAAATCAAATTAATTCCAGTGAAAGAAAATTTAGTTGATAAAATTTGGAATTCTTTTGAAGTTCAACCTTTTAGGGAATTTAAACCAATATTAAAATTAGATATTAAATTTACTGGAGAAACAACTTTATCAAAATTAAAAAGATTAAATGAAATTTATTTTGAAGAATTGTCTTCAAATACAATGATTTTAAGTTCATTGGATGAAATTGCCTGGTTATTAAATTTAAGAGGTGATGATATTCAATTTAATCCATTATTTTATAGTTATTTAATTATTGAAGATGGCTATAAATTAACTTTATATACTGATGAGCATGAAAGATTCAATCAATTAGAAGATTATTTAAAAGAAATTAGTTGTGATTTGAAAAAATATGATGAAGTGTGGTCTGATTTAAGAAGAGTTGCAAGTAATTTGAATTCAAGTTCTAAAACAATTTTAATGACTAAAGAATCTTCATGGAAAATGGTTAATTGTGTCATTGCTAAAAATTATAAATTAATTGATTCACCAATAAGAGATTTAAAAGAAATCAAAAATAAAGTTGAATTAGAAGGACAAAAATTGGCTCAATTAAAAGATGGTAAATCATTAATTCAATATTTTTCATGGTTGGAAGATAAATTAGTTAATGAATGTGATCTAATTACTGAATATGAAGCTGGATTAAAATTATTAGAATTTAGATCAAAATTAGAAAATTTTAAAGGTTTATCATTTGAAACAATTTCATCAACAGGACCAAATGCCGCAATTATTCATTATTCACCTAAACCTGATTTATCATCAGTTATTAATCCAAACAAGATATATTTATGTGATTCTGGATCACAGTTTTTAGAAGGTACTACTGATACAACACGTACATTACATTTTGGTAAACCAACTCAAGAAGAAATTGATAATTATACGTTAGTTTTAAAAGGTCATATTGCATTAGGAAATTTGAAATTTCCTGAAGGAGTTACTGGATTTCAAATTGATGTCATAGCTAGACAATTTTTATGGAATAATGGACTAGATTATCAGCATGGTACAGGACATGGAGTTGATTCATATGGACCAGTTCATTCAATGGGAGTTGGAATTGGATTTAGAGATTATTGTAAGAAATTAGAAGTTAAAGAAGGACATTTAATTTCAAATGAACCAGGATATTATAAAGTTGATGAATATGGTATTAGAATTGAAAATATGATATTTGTTAAAAAAACAGGTTGTCTAAATGGTAAGAATTGGCTGGAATTTGAAACTACTACTTTGGTTCCTTATTGTAAAAAACTAATTAATGTTGAAATGTTGACTGATTCTGAAAAGAAATGGGTTAATGAATATCATAAAAATATTTGGAATAAATTAAGTGATGAATTTGAAAAAAAGAGTTTCACTTATGGTTGGTTAAAAAGAGAAACTTGTCCATTATAAATTTATTTATTTTTTCGATTTACTATTATTACTCAATTAATTGTATTTGTATTTATTTGTGAAAACAGTCGTGTTATTTATTTATTTCTAGGTATTGCTTTATGTTAGGGTGTTCTTTTTCTCTTTTATTTTTTTTTCGTTGTTTTTTATTGTTCTTTATTTTACATTCACACCGGTTTATAC
Organism: Ambrosiozyma oregonensis (nom. inval.); assembly: GCA_003706315.3. Taxonomy (NCBI): domain Eukaryota; kingdom Fungi; phylum Ascomycota; class Pichiomycetes; order Pichiales; family Pichiaceae; genus Ambrosiozyma; species Ambrosiozyma oregonensis (nom. inval.). The sequence continues at coordinate 15,850 of PPKY03000010.1, forward strand.
ACTTATGTCTCTTTTTTTTATTACATTTATACATATTTCAATTTCTTGAAATTATAAAAATTGATTTCGATTAAAAACTAGTAATTGGCGTATATAGGAAAACAAATATAAATAGTAACTGAAAGTAGTTTGAAGAAGTGTAGTATAAGTAAGAGAATCGATTAAATAGAAAAGATATTATTATATATAAAAGGAAAGGAAAAGGCGAAAATGTATTGTATTTGCATTATGAAAACACAAAAAGCAGAAAATCTTTTTAAAGTTACTACACCATAAAAGATTCTCCACAACCACAAGTACCTTTTGAATTTGGATTTTTAAAAACAAATTTTGAAGATAATTTATCATCAATCCAATCCATTTCAGAACCAATTATAGAGAATAAAGCTTTTGAATCAATAACAACAGTAACATCATCTTGTTTAATAATTTCATCAAATTTTTCAGGTCTTGTAACATATTCTAAATGATAAGTTAAACCAGAACAACCTCTATTTTGAACAGATATTCTAATTAATTTAGGAGAAGGTTGACTATTTAAAGCTCTTAAATGAGACATTGCATTTGGTGTCAACGTAATAACCTGTTTAATAGGTTTTAGTTGTCTTCTCTTTTTTCTTTGTCTCTTTTTAGTTTGAGTCGATATTTCTTCTTCTTGTGGAGGAGGGGAAGGCAGTTGTTTTTCTTCTTCAATTATTGGCCTATTAGTAATTGTATGTTTTGACCATTTTGAAGCTTGAGGTGAACTTGAATTAGTTGATGAAGAATTTAAGAAATCAGAAACTGAATTTGAAGAACTATCTTTAGCTATTTGTTGAGTTGATATGAGTTTAATATGATGGCGGAAAAGTGATGGAGTTCCTATAAGCAAACGATTTGACAGTAGAGGGCCTGTAGCCTTTGTGAATACTCTTAAAGACATTTTAATGAATAGTGTATACTGAATAATGTATAGTCAATAAAACGATAGAATGATATGAAAAGTTGTATATATAATAAATAAAGTGGAAGAAGTAAGGTATATAAAGAGTGAATCTGAGTAATATAGAGTTGATCATGACTCCTGTTAAGCGAGAAACTGAAAAGCGACCACGGTCACCGGAAAACGACCCCGCGAGCGGTGCACGGATGTTTTGAATGGGTGTTTTGTGACTAACGAGAAAGAGATAGGCGCTGATTGGTTAGAACTTGCACGTGTAATGTATCACGTGATACATTAATTTCCCCACATTTTGGAAGCACAAAAAGCACATGTGATTTGACTATGGAAAATATATTATAAAAGGTGTTTCCGTAAAATTGCCCTTTTTTTTAAAAAAATTCAACTTAATATCATCTATTATTTAATGATCATTCAATTTACAATTACTCATGAACTTAGTAAGAGCCAGAAATAACCCATTACAAAGACTTCTCGTTAAAAATAATGCCTTAATAAGGCTACTTAATATTAATATTAAGTCAAAACCAGTTTTGCTATTCTTACTCTCAGTTTCTTCAACTTCAATAGTACTTTCTTTATTATCTTTAATGAAAATATTCAATCTATTTAAAAAAAAAATTTCTAAACAGAATCCAAACACACAATTTAACCAATCTTATCGATATCGTACTATTAATGTTCCTTATAAAAACAAAATTATTAAGGTGAAAATTGATCAAATTAATCATGATAAATATGAACATGATAAATTGATTTTTAAAAAATTCTTAAAAGATCGTCATCATTATCCACTTTCTCAAAAAAATTCTTCAATTATTGAATCAAAAGTTTTAGAAAAAATATTTATTATTTGGAAACTTATCTTAATTCCTAAAGTTTTTCATAAAAATACTTATTTACTTTTATCTCAACTTGCTTGTCTTATAGCTAGAACTTGGCTAACTTTATTAGTTACAAAATTAGATGGTGAAATTATGAAAGATTTAATTGGATTAAAAGGTAAATTGTTTTTAAGAGATTTAATTTATTGGTTTTTAATTGCTGTTCCATCTTCTTATATTAATTCAGGTATCAAATTTTTAACAAATAGATTATCTTTAAATTTTAGAACTAACCTTGTTAGATATTGCCATGATTTATATATGGATTCAAAATTGGTTTATTATAAATTACAATTCAATGATTCAAATGATCCCGAATATAGTATTGATTTTAAATATATTGATCAAAATTTAACTGAAGATATATCAAAATTTACAACTACTTTAACTACTTTATTTTCAAATGTTGGTAAACCTGCAATTGATTTGATCTTTTTTGCAATTTATTTGAGAGATAATATAGGCTCTATTGCTATATTAGGAATTTTATTCAATTATTTTGTTACTGGATATTTTATGAAATTGAATTCTCCAAATTTTAATAAACTATGGAAAATTAGAACCTATTTAGAAGGTATTTATTATAATTACCAATTAAATTTAATTAATAATTGTGAAGAAATTTCATTTTATAAAGGTGTTAAGTTTGAAAGATCAAAAATTTCAAAAATATTTAACAATTTATTGAATCATATTAACTGGGAAATTAATTTAAGATTTAACTACCAATTATTTGAAGAATATATTTTAAAATTTACTTGGCCTGCTTTTGGTTATTTATTTGCAAGTTTCCCAATTTTATTTGAATCAGCTTCTACCGTTTCAGATTCAACTTCTATTATGAAATCTTTTACAGTTAATAAAAGATTAATATTAGCAATGGCTGATGCTGGTTCAAGATTAATGTTTTCAATAAAGGATATTTCAACACTAGCTGGTATTACAGACACTGTTTTCAATTTATTAGTTAATTTACATCAAGCACATGATTCAAATTTTCAATATGGATTAAAATCAGATATTGGATTTGGTTCAAGTATTAAAATGAATTCATTTGTTTCAAAATCAAGATTACAATTACAACCTTTACATAATAATGGAATGAAAGGTACAATTCAATATTCTTATCCTGGATTGAGATTTGAAGACATACCGATAATTATTCCTTCAGATGAAGGTTCTGAAGGTTTAAAATTAGTTGATAATTTAACTTTCCAATTGAAAAAAGGACAATCTTGTTTAATATTAGGAAAAAATTCAACTGGTAAAACTTCAATTATTAGATTAATTTCAGAATTATGGCCATTATATTCTGGTTTATTATCAAAACCAAATTCAAATGATTTATTTTATGTGTCTCAAAAAAGTTATTTCTTGAGTAATGGAAGTTTGAGAGACCAAATTATATATCCATTAAATCATTTAGATATGTTATCAAGAGGTTTTACTGATGATGATTTATTAAAAATGTTAGATGAAGTTGGATTAAGTTATTTAATTGATAGATTTAGTTCATTGGATTACAATCCAGGTATATATGATGATGACGAAGAAACTAAAAAAGGTTTAATTATTGATGAAGTTATGGTTAATGGTAAAAAAGTTATTGTTTATAATTCTAATACTTCAGGGTCAGGGGATAGTAAAAAAACTTGGGCCACTTTGTTAAGTGGAGGTGAGAAACAAAAACTAATATTTGCTAGAGTTTTATTTCATAATAAACCATTTGTTATATTAGATGAACCAACAAGTGCTATTTCATATGACTTTGAAGATTTATTATTTGAATTATTAAAATCAAAAGGTTTTACCATTGTGACTGTTAGTTCAAGAGATTCTTTAGTTAGATATCATGACTATTTATTACATTTGGGTACCGATAACGAAGAACAATGGGAATTTAAAGCTATTGATCAAGATTATTTAAAACAATATGAGGATACTAATTCCGAGATTAAATATTTAGAAAAGGAATTAATAAAAGCTGAAGAGTTAAAGAAGCGGAAAGAAGAGTTGATTGAGTTATTAGAGGGATATGAAGATGAAGACTAATAGTTTTAATTTTTTGTTTTTTTTTGTTTCTCTATACATTTTTATAAAAATCTAATTATTTTTCACTTTTAACTGTACACCATGGGAACTTATCTTTACAAGATTCATTATAAACTTTAATAGCATCATCATAAGTTAAATCATCTATTTCAATCATTTTATTTAAAACATCTTCACCATTAATTAAATAATTTTTTGTAATTTCAGAGTTTTTGTTAAATGGATCTCGAACTTGTTTTTTAGAATATAATTTAGAACCAAATGAGCCAAATGGATTAATATTAAATAATTGAACAGCAAACTTATCTTCAGATTTAACTAAATCATCAAAAAAAGCATTTTTTTGATCAATATACTTCTTCTCATTATCACTATCAATTTTAAAATGATCAGCAGTTGGATAAATTGGACCAATACCTAAATAAGTAATGTTTTCAAATGGGAATTGTAAAATTGATAAATGTTGATTTAAAAATCTAAATTTTTTAAATTCAAAACCAACAATTTTAATAAAAGATGGATAAACGCCAGTTATTTTTTTAAATTCAATAATTGAAAATAAAACATTTTCAAATGAATCTCTTGCATATTCTTCTAGATAAATCTTATCTTTTAATTTGTGATTTTTTGTTAATAAACCACGATCTTTACAAACTTGTAAATAACTTTCACTTTCTGATTTTTCAATTTGTTTTTTTGTAAATCCACCTGACATAATTAATAATGAAGAATCATCTTTATCTTCATCTAGTAATTCAATTGATTTATATATATGATGTAAGAATGATATTTGATCTTGTGATTCTAATTGAAATGAAACTAATTGCCAATCATCTTGATTTGTACCTGGTCCAGGAGTTTCAGGTGTTGATAAGTATTTTGGTGGAATTTCATTATTTGATGGTGTTTTAGGTGTGTAAATAGCGTGACACGGTAGAATAATTAATGTGGTTGGGCTTGTCATATTCTTTTTCTGTTTTGTAATATATATAGATAGGAATTAAAGAGTAATGGCAATGCTGTTTTGTTATGTTTTTGTGTTTTTGCATTTTATAGAAACCCAGTGACCATTACGTAAGCAAGAAAAAACTGAATTATTTTAAGATAATCTATAAAAATACAATATACAAAATGAAATTGAAAATGAAAATAAAAACATTAAAACCTATAAACCTATAAACCTATAAACCTATAAACCCTTTTGACGTTTAATTAAAGTGACTTCAGCCTCTAGTTTATCTGTTTGTTTCTTTAAATCAACAAGATTTGCAATTTGATGTAATAAAGCATCATACTTCTCCACAACGGCCGCTGTCGGCATTGTCAATCTAGTTGAAATACCCATTTCATTTAAAATTTCAACAACTTTAGCTTGCACAGCAGGTTTGAAAGAAGCTATCTTTTGAGATCTTAAATAAACACCGGATTGTATTTTTTCTTCATGAAATTTAATACCATAAACTTCCATTTCTTCAGGAGTTAATCTACTTTGTAATAATTCCAAAATTTCAGATTTAGGTTTCTGTTGTTGTTGTTGTTGTTGCTGTTGTTGTTGTTGATTATGCTGTTGTTGTTGATTCTGTTTCTTCTTTTCTTGTTGTTGATGTCTTTGTAATGCTTGTTGTGCAGCTTGTTGTTGTTTAGCAAGTTGTTGTGTATATGGTATAGCATTTGGACCTAATTGTGGAGCTACTGGAGCTTCTGGTTTTCGTTTCTTTGATTTATCAACAGTCATCAATGAATTGTATAATTGAGTTAAGCCTGAAGAAGTCAGATATTGTGAAAAAGCAGCTGATGGTTGTGGAGAGTCTAACAATTGTAACAGTTGAGCTCTTTCTAATAACATTTTTTTAGCAGCTAATTCAAATTTACGAGCTTCAATTACTAACGATTCTTCTTCTGCAATTTCAGTTGGAGCTCTATGAATCAATCTATTTAAATATTTCTTTCTTTCAATTTCTTTACTTTTATCAAAAGAATCCAAAGCTTTAATTAGAGCAACATCTTTGGGTGTTCCATTTTCATTATCAGCTTTGGAATTTAATAGGACAGATGAAACTTTATAGAGATGTTCTTTCAAATCATCAACAGATCTTTCTCTTCTTTGGTGTTTTTTATTAATATGTTCATCTTTCTGTTTATTTTTCTCTTTCTCTTCATCTTCATCTTCATCTTTTTCATCTTTTTCATCTTTTTCATCTTTTTCATCTTTTTCATCTTTTTCATCTTTCTCTTCACCTCCACCTTCACCTCCACCTTCACCATCACCATCACCATCACCATCACCATCACCATCATCAGGTATATAATTATAAGCATCTATAATAACAGCCCATCTTAAATCGTACATATTAGCTAAATCAAATAAATATCTAGTTTCTTTATAATCCCAACCAGATTCAGAATTTAAATCTTTTAATAATTCATTATATTCATCTTGTGTAAAATCAGGTATATCTAATTTTGTATTATATTTTTCAAACTTATAAGGTTTTTTAGATTCTAATAAATCAACTTTACCTTTAACCCAATGATTTAATTCTAAATTATCTTTTCTAGCACCATTCTTAAAATTTGTATATGTCCAAGAAGGTTGAATATTTTTTAAATCCACCAATTTATCTTTAAATTTTTTATTTATTTGATTGTTAGAAACTGATATAGGTGCTAAATTAGGACCCATTAAATTAGCCAATTCTCTATTCATAGCACCTATTTTTTTTTTTTTATTGTTTGACATGTATTCATCAGGTTGAAGATAGATATGATGTTTATTGTGATTATTGTGATTATTGTGATTTTTTTTATTTTTTGAAAGAGTTGAATTAACTTTACTCTCCTGAGAGATATTAAGAACATCTAAGATATCTGAAGCCATAATATGGAGTGGGTTATACGGGTATGAGAGTTGTTTATTTGTGTTTATTTGTATTGTATTGTTGTATTGTTGTTTTGTTGTTTTGCAGACAAAAAATCAAAAAATCAAAAAATCAGAAGAACTAAAACAGGGCTCAAAACCGGAGTTTCTTGTCATTTCTCAAAAAGATAAAGATAAATAGATAAATATACCAAAATTGTTTATTTTATTTTTTTTTTTTTAATTCAATTTAATTTAATCCAATTTATCATATATTATTATATATTATCATATATTATCATATATCATCATATAATATAATGTCAACAACTACAACTAGACAAAGAGGCAAAATTAGAGCACCGAGATCACATATTAATGATCAACAAATTGAACAATCATGGGAAATGATTGAAAATGCAATTGTTGAAATTTTACATAAGAATGCTTCAAATTCATCTTTTGAATCATTATATAGAAAAGCATATAATTTAGTTTTAAAAAAACATAGTGATTTATTATATAATGGTGTTAAATCAACTTTAAAAAATTATTTAACTAATGAAGTTGTTGATAAAATAGTTAATTTATTAACTGATCCAGATGAAAAAAGTTTTTTAAAATTAATAAATCAATTATGGGATGATCATTTATTATCAATGAGAATGATTTCTGATGTTTTAATGTATTTAGATAGAGTTTATTGTCGTGAAAATCATATTGCATTAATTTATGATGTTGGATTAAATTCATTTAGAGATTATGTTATTAAATCTAATAATAATCAAATTGGTAATCATTTAATTAATCTGATTATTGATTATTTAAATAAGAATAGAAGTGGTGAAATTATTGATAAATTATTAATCAAATCAACAATTTCATTAATGGAATCTTTAACTGAAGAAGTTAATGGTGATAATATTCAAATTGGTGAAAATTATTATTTAAGATTTTTTGAACCTTTATTAATGAATTCAAGTCATGATTATTATATTGAAAAAGCAACAGAATTAATATCACATAAATCAGGTTCACTTTATTTAAATAATATTCAACAATTAATTTTAAATGAAGAATCAAGATTTCAATTATATTTACCAAATTTTACAATACCAAAATTAATTGAATTAATGGATAATGATTTAATTTCATTAAATTTAGAAAATGTTTTAAAATTAGAAACTGATGGATTAAAAAATTGGGTTTCAGATGGAAATTTAAATTTACTTTCTTTAACTTTTAAATTAGTTAGTAGAGTTGATTCCGGTCACGAAATGTTACGTAGACAATTAAAAAATGTTGTTTTACAAAATGGTCAAGATTTAATGGAGACAACTAAAGCTGAATTAGAAGCATTAAGATTAATTGAAGAGGAAAATAAAGAAAAGAAAGAAAACACATCAACTCTACTAGAAACAACTACAGTAAAAAATACAGTAGTTTCAAAAAAATCAAGTAATAAAAAATCATCTAAAGAAAATGCAACTCAATATGCAGTTAAATGGGTTCAAAATTTTTTAATTTTAAAGCAAAAGTATGATACTATTATTTCTGATTGTTTTGAAGGTAATCTTGGATTATCAAGAGAAGTTGAAGCTGCATGTGCTATATTTTTAAATGAAAACAATAGAGTTGCAGAATATTTATCATTATATATTGATGATGGTATAAAAAGATCATTTAAAGATTTATCAACTGAAGAAATTGAAGAAGTTATGAATAATTGTATTATTTTATTTAGATTTGTTAAAGATAAAGATGTTTTTGAAAGATATTATAAAATTCATTTAGGTAAAAGATTATTACATCAAAAATCAATATCAAGTGATTTAGAAATGAACATGATTACAAAATTAAAACAAGAAATTGGATCATCATTTACATCAAAATTTGAAGGTATGTTTAAAGATATGAAACTTTCTCAAAGTTTAGGTTCTAGTTTTAATAGAGAAGTTATATCAAATAATAATGAATTGAAGTTATTGAATCATAATAGAAGAATGGAATTAGATCCACAAATTTTAACAATGAACTATTGGCCAATGTCATCGAATAAAAATATGGATAATATAGTTTATCCAGTACAATTAAGAATACTTAAAAAGGAATTTGAAAAATATTATGAATCTAAACATCATGGTAGAAATTTATCATGGGCACCAAATATGGGTACAATGGATTTAAGAATGACTTATCCAAAAAAAATTTATGAAGTTAATATGCCAACATTAGCTGGTATAATTTTATTAAGTTGTTTTAATGATAATTCAATTAAAGATGAATATACATTTAATGAAATTTTTGAAATTACTAAAATCCCAAAAAATGATTTAATTAGAAATTTACAATCAATTTCAGTTACAACAAAAACAAAATTATTAAGAAAGAAACCAATGTCGAGAGAAATTAATGAAGATGATATTTTCTCAATTAATGAATCATTTAAATCATCACACACTAAAATTAAAGTTTTATCAATTTCTTCATCAACAAAAGTTGAAACTGATCAACAACGTGGTGAAACAATGGAGATTGTTAATAAATCAAGAATTATGGAGACCGAAGCTGCAATTGTTCGTGTTATGAAAGCTAGACGTGAATTAAAACATCAAGAATTAATTAATGATGTAATTAGATTATTAAGTGAAAGGTTTAAACCACAACCTTCATTTATTAAACTACGTATTGAAAATTTAATTGAAAATGAATATTTGAAAAGAGATGATGAAAATAGAAATATTTATCATTATCTGGCATGAGTTAAGTGATTTTTTCTAATTTTGATTTTGATTTTGATTTTGATTTTGATTTGGGGATCTAATTTGGGGATCTAATTTATTTCTTTATATATATATATATATATAATAATTACAGTACTACTTTGTACTTGCATTTGATACTTTTCTATTTCTATTTTTTCTAATTTTTTAAACATGGAATATATATATATAGCTAATCAATTCTAGCTTCCGCTAAAGTATGTAAAGGAGAAATATTATTACTAAATTGTTTCTTCTTTGTTAACTTCTTCAATTTATTTTTAACAACCATAACTGGAACAGTTGATTTTCTAACTAAATGATTTGATAAAGAACCTAATAAAACACCCTTAATTGCTGAACTACCTTTTGATCCAACTATAACCATTGTTGGAGATATTTGCTTAATAACTTCAACAATAAAATGTCTTGGAATTGGATGATGACAAGATTGAACAACAACATGAACTTGAAGTTTAGTTAATTTTAATAAATCCAAAACATCTTTAGTTAAAGATTCAACATTTTGTTTACGACGTTCATCTCTTGGTAAATTTGCTTTTTCATGTTTTGGAGCATCTTTTGGTTGAATACCATTTAAATTCATTGAAGAATAATCATCATCTTCAATCACATTTAACACATATAAAACAGATCCATCAACTAATACTGTACCAATACACCATTCAAGAGCATATCGACTTTCATCTGAAAAATCCATACAGAGAATAAAAGTCTTTGGATCCAAACCACCACTACCCCTAACAATCTCAAAAAAACCTCCCCTGGTAATCGTCCTCACAGTACGCTGATGAACTGAGTCACTCTCTATAGCTGACTGTTCAACAGTGGCATTTAACGACCGAGCCAGCTCTAAGTCCATTTGCTCCTCAACATCACTTGTGTAAGGAATTGCAAACCCTTCTTCACGTCGATCCCCAACAGGAGAAACCAACTTCTTCTTATAAATAGCATAATCTTCAAGCTTTTCTCTACGTTCCCTATCATTTTGATAAAATTTCTCAGGATCCACATTCCCTGTAGCACCTGCCTCTTTTGCCCGCTCTGCCACTTGCTCCAAATATTCCATTGGAACATCTCTACCTAAAGCACGAGCATTAGCAAGGGCTCTCTCAGCAGCTAGTACAGCGTCTAAAGTTTCTGCCTGGCGTGCTTCTCTCAATAAACGACGATTGGCCGCCTGTGCTAATTTCGTTTCAGCGGCCGCAGTTGAAGAAAGTTCTACTGCGCCACTCTTTGCTGCGCCTGCGACGGCGTCGTGACCGGAGTAATTCGGGAGAACCACGTCGCCGTCGTCGTAGTCGAATTCGTCGTCCGTATCGCTCAAGAGCTCTTCTTCACTAGTGTCTTGTGGGGTTTCAATAGGTTTAGTTGTTTTTAAATCTTGTTCTTGTTCTTGATCTTGATCTTGATCTTGTTCTTGTTTAATCATTCTTTCAGATGGATCATGACTAGTAATTGTGAACTCTTCATCTAAATCTCCTCTACTTCTGGATGTTGCTCTAGATAAAGACCTGCTCATAGCACGGGACACTGAAGAAGACACAGGAGAAGATTTATCTCCTCTTGAAGCTCCACGACCTCTATCTCCATCATTCTTTTGTCTATCCATAATTTCAGAAATTAACTTTCTTTCTTCTTCTAATGCTCCTTCTAATGACATTTATAGTTTGTAATTTGATTGATTGATTGATTGATTGATTGATTAAATTAAAGGAGAAAACAGATAGATAATTCAATTTTTAATTTAATGTGCGCTGCTTTTTTTTTTTTTTTGCTTTTTGATATTTGCTTTTTTTTTCACGTTTTTGGATATTTTGATTGATACCTTAAATACTTTTAACTAGTTCAAACAGTTATACAATGCTTAGGTATAATCCTAATTGGAGTCTAACTGCTAAAAGACTCCAATCAACAATATCAAATACTCATTTAAGAACTACAAATACATTGAAAAAACCAATTTTCAATCTTAAATATTATTATGAAAATTCAAATCTTTTTAAAGAAATTTGTACTAAAAGAAATACAAAATATTCATTAGGTAATGATTTTAATTCTTTATATGAATCATTCATTAATATTAAACAAGAAACATCAGAAATTAAAAAAGAGTTTAATTTATTACAATCAAATTTAAAAAAATTAAAAATTAATCAGTTAAATGATAATTCAATTGATGAAAATTTATTACTAAAGAAATTATCATTATTTAAACCTTTATTAAAAAAAAAAGAAGATGAGTTAATTAATTTAGAAGATGAATTAAATTCAAGAATTATTGAATTACCAAATTTAATTGATCCAAATGTTGAAATTAAACAAAAATTAATTAGATATATTAATCCAACTCCAACATTAACAAATTCAACTGAAGATGATTTCCCCCTGAAACCAATTGAAAGATTTGATCATAAAATTATTATGGAAAGATTAGGTTTGGTTGAATTTCAACAAGCAACAACTATTTCAGGTAGAGGTTGGTATTATTTATTAGGTGATGCTGCTTTATTAGAACAAGCTTTAATTCAATATTCATTAAAATTGGCAAGACAATCAGGTTTCAAAATGATTATACCACCTTCAATTGTTAAAACTGAAGTTACAGATGCTTGTGGTTTTAATCCAAGAGATCAAAATAATGAAAGACAAGTTTATGAATTAACCAATGATAATTTATGTTTAACAGGTACCGCTGAAATCCCATTAGCTGCAATGTATTCAAATAAAGAATTTAAAAATGATGAGCTACCAATTAATTTAGTTGGGTTATCACGTAGTTATAGAGCTGAAGCTGGTGCTGCTGGTAGAGATACGAGAGGTTTATATAGAGTTCATGAATTTACAAAAGTTGAATTATTTTCATGGACTGAAAATAATGTGGATTCATCAAATTTACAATTTGACAAAATGATCAATTTTCAAATAAATTTTATTAAATCTTTAGGTTTAACTGCAAGAGTTTTAATTATGCCATTTGATGATTTAGGTTCTCCTGCTTATAAAAAAATTGATATTGAAGTTATAATGCCTGGTAGAGGTACTTGGGGTGAAGTTTCTTCAACTTCAAATTGTTTAGATTATCAATCAAGAAGATTAACAACAAAATATAGATCAAAAGATGATAATAAATTAAAATATGTTCATACTTTAAATGGTACTGCTTGTGCAATTCCAAGAGTTATATTAGCAATTATTGAAAATTTTTATGATCCACCAACTGATTCAATATTAATTCCTCATGTTTTAAGACCTTTTATGGATGATAAAGAAAGAATATATAAACAGTAAAATTTATTGTTTAAACTTGTAATTAGTTTTCACTTACATAGCATGTATAAAAGAAAAATTAAGTAAATAAATATTTAATTAATTAATTAATATATATATATATATATCTTACTCATTTTTGTTGTTTAGAAAGTAACGTTAAAAATCTTTTTTCATCTTCATCACTTAAATATAATAATGCCTTCATCACTGGCATTAAAATCATTCGTTGATCTTTATGTTCTAAATATCCTAATAATACATTCTTAATATATTCAGCTTTTTCTTGAACTTCTTGTGAATCTCCATTTTCATTAATATTAGATTTCCCAAATATTTCTTGTTCTTGTTGCTGATTTGTTTCTTCACCAAATATAGGCATATTAAGTATACTTCCTTTTCTACTAGATTTTGGTGATCCAGAATTTGATGTTGAATCAATTGAATAACGTCTACGTAACTGTTGTGATAATAGTTTATTTTTTTTATTCATTCTAATTATTTTTTGTGAATTATCTTCATTAGAATTTCTTAAAATTGTATTTAGTCCTTCTAATTCTTTGATTCTTGATTCACATAAACTTAATGATTCTCTTAATGATTCAGTAAATTTATTATTAATTTCATAATCTTCTTTATAATTTATTGAATCTATAATTCTACCTTTATCATTACTTTCATTACTTTCATTATTTTTATTATTTTTATTATTTTCATCATTCTTAATTTGATCTTCATTTAATTTCTTAATTTTTTCTTCTAAATCTTGATTTATTAACAATAAATGTTCATAATCATATTTGGTTTGTTCATATAAACTTTTATATTCTTCAACTTCTTTTTGTTTCTTTTTAATTATTAATGTATTTTCATTCTCTAATCTATCTTTTTCTTCAGAAATTGCTGATAATCTGGCTTTAATTTCTTTAGATTTATTATTTTGGGATTCTTCATTCTCAATCATTAATTTTCTAATTGTTCCTGATTCTCTTGTTCTTTCTTGTAACATTAATCTTGCCTCTGACAATTCAACTTCTAATGAATCAACTCTATTTTCATATTCTTTATTTATCATATTTAATTCTTCACATCTTCTTTTAATTGAATCAATTTGTGAATTTGAACTACTTTTTAAATCTTTAAAATCACTATATTTATCTTTAATTTCTTCAATTTCTTTCATTAATTTATTATTTTCTCCGGTAACTTTATTTAATCTTAACATTAATTCATTATATTCTTGTCTTTGACTTTCATTTTTACTAATTAATGAATTCTTCATTTCTAAAAATGATTTATTTTGTGATGTCATTTCACTAGATTTAACTTTTAATTCAATTAATTGATCATTTAATGATTTTTTCTCTTCTTGTAAAAATTTAATTCTATTTTCATTTTCATTAATTATTTTTTCTCTACGATTTAATGAAGTTTTTAAACTAGCTAAATCTAATTTTAATTGTGTATCATTGCTTTTAAATTCACTCAATTCTTTTGATTTGTTTTCATAAACTAATTTTTCTTTTTTCAAAACATCAATTTCTCCAATTAATTTATCTTTTTCAGATTTAATTTTTTTAAATTGAATTTCATAATCTTTATTTAATTTATTTAATTTATTGATTTCTTCATCTTTAATTTTAAAATTTTCAATCTCAATTTTAAAATTTTTTAATTCTTTTTCTAATTCTATTTTTTCTGATATTGATGCTTCAAATTTCTTAATTAAAGATGCTTTACTAACTTCATAATCTTTAACTGCAGCAGAATTTTGAACTCTGAAAACTTCTAATTCACTTTTTAGACCTTCTAATTCAGCAGATTTGATTTCTAATTGTTCAACTAGTTGTTTCTTATTATCACCAGAACCTTCTTTTAATGATTTCAGTTCATCTTTAGATGTCACTAACGAATCGCCCAAATCTCTCATCATATCTTTCAATTCTTCATTTTCTTCATTTTTGGCTCTAACCTGTGATTTCAATTCATTAATTTCTTTTTCACTCAATGTTTTTTGTGAATTTAATTCTGTCAATAATTTAGAATGTTCAACTTTAACTTCATCTAATTCAACTTCAACAGATTCAAGTTTAATAATCTTTTCTTTTAAGACATCATAATTATGTTTTAATTCAACAGTATCACCATCAACTAAATCAACAACTGTCTCTGTTTCTTTAGTGTTCTCTTCAATTGGAGTTTCTTCAGTTTCTTCTTTAGCATCAGTTTTATCTATTTCTTTGTTCTGTAGTTGCTGTTTGTTCTTTTTATTCTTCTTTTTATTCTTCTTAGAACCATTGCTACCATTGGTATTAGAATCAGAAGTAGAAGCAACATTTGACTTTGTTTGCTCATTTAATCTATCTTTAAAAGTTTGATTTAATTTTTTAGATGATGTTAATGAAGATTCTAAAATTTCTATCTTTTTGTTCAAATCTTTAACTTCCTTCTCTTGGGCTAACTTCAAAGTTTCATTGTCTTTCTTAAACGTAAGTAACTGCTGTTTTAACTCTTCTATAGTGTCTTTAAATGTTTTAGAGCTTGATAGTGCATCTTCGTTTGACTTTGTTAACTTATCAGACAATTCAGAATTGATTTTTTTTGAAGATTCAAACTCAGATTTCAATAATTTCAACTCATTTTTTAATTCAACATTTTTAGAATTATTTGAACGTTCAAGTTCAATTTCAGATGTTAAAATATCATTCTTACTTTTGAGATCATCAATTACAGTATGTAAATTTTCTATTTCAGTTTTCAATTCATCGATTTGTTTAAGGTCCAAGACAGATTCAGATTCTTTAGATTCTTTAGATTCTTTAGATTCTAATTCTTTAATTTTATTATCTAATTCAGATTTTACTTCACTGATTTGCTTTTCTAAAATTTTAACCTTTTCAGTTAACTCTTTGTTGTCTTTATTAACTGATCTTTCATAAGCTGTTGAATTTCTCAATTCTTTAGTCAACATAGTATTTTTCGTGGTTAAACTGTTTAAATATTCTTTAAAAGAATCAATTTCAGCAATATTTGAAATCGGGGTTGATTCTTGTAATGCTTTTTCAAATGATAAAATAATACTAGTCTTCTTTTTTTCAATTTTATAGGCTTCAAACAAAGCTGGATATTTGTCTTCATATTTTTGAAATTTACGTAATTTTTGTCGTATTTCAGGTGTCAAATCTTCATATTTAATTGAAGTTCCAGGAACAAGTAAACGAGAATCCAATGTAGTTTTGAAATTAGAATTAGAATTGGTCTCTTGTTGTTGAACAGTACTTGAATTCAAACCCGGAGATGATGTAGAACTTCTTGTTGTTTCTTCTTCTTTCTTGATTAAATTCCCATTAGTATTGATTATACTCTTTTCTACAGTTGAATTTGAATCCTCTTTATTAATATCTTCTGGTTTTGTTATTGAATCAGGATCAGGAGTATTTGTGTGTAATATTTTGGCGGCCGTTACTGGATCCAACTGTTGAGCCTGGCTGGTGGACGCCCTCCGTTGTTCTTCTGCTAGTCTCTCAGAAACAGCATCGGTAAACTTCTTACCAATTTGAGAAATATTTCCAAACATTGACATGACTAGACTGGTGATGCTATTCGAACTTGAATCAAAGAAAACTAACTACAAAATGTTGACAGCTGTTGATCGATCAAATCAATGCGCAGCTCAAACCTATTTTTCTTTTTTTTTTGTCTCGTTTAAACATTATTATCATTTTTATATGATATAATATACACAATACACAATTCTAAACAAATCTAGCTTCTGGATGATAATATACAGGACATCTCCAATATGCTCTCTTAATTCCCTTCCAGACAGAATCATCATTAACATCATTTTCTTCTAAAGTGGTGGTTGGTGCATTAATTTCTTTGAATCCAATACTTAATCCATAATTGGATAAATCATAATCAACGACCTTTTTATAAACATCATAACAAACTAATCTATCAGCTCCTAATCCATTGAAAAATGAAAATGTACCTTGTGTTTTCAATAAACCAACAACTAAATCAAATAACTCCAACATATCTTCATAATGCTCACTGTATGTATCATAATAAATACCATCAAAGAATATACCTTGTGATAATAAATCAGGTAATGTATCTTGCCATTTACCTTTTAAAATAATGACGTTTTTCTTATTTAACCATCCATCTTGCTCAATTTTTTTTAAAACATCAGGATGTGCTTCACAGATATAATGTTTAGTTGGTTTTTTAGATTGAATCATAGTATCAATTATACCCATACCAAATCCAATATTTAAAACATTCACTTCCTTTGGATCTTCTATAGAACTGAATAATGAATCGCATCCAGCTTTCATTAGTTGATCTTCCCATTGCATCATAACACCATCTCCTCTTTCTTCTGTAACCAATGCTCCATCTCTATATTCTAATTTAGTTTGTAAATAGGTGGATGTAGTATTTGATGGATCGTCTTGCAATTCTTTCTTAATCTCTTCAATTCTTTCCAATTTTTCTTGTTCTTTTTGGTTTTCATTTTTATCAACTAATTCTGGAATCTCTTCTTCATTCTTCGCCAACTCTTGTTGACCTTGTTCAGTTTCAAATGTTTCATACCCTTCATCATCACTTAAAAATTCAAGATTAGGATCATTTAACTTTCTTAATAATAGTTCAGCTCTAACACCAGCATCAACAAGAGTATCCCAATATTTAGAATCTCTTAATCCTCTTCTTAATAAAACACAACCTGGAGTTTCATCTTTATCGTTAGTTAAACACCAACCTGCTCCATTTAAAAACAACTCATCCATCATTTCAATAACAATATTTTCTTCTTCATTAGTAAACAAATCTTCTTTAGTTGGAATTGATTCACAAATCAAATGTAAAGGTGTAGTGGAAGATTTCAATTCAGTTGTTTCTATTCCATTTTCAAAATTATAAACTTCTTCTAAAGTATAAGTTGCTGGTATACCAGCTTCTAAATACTCTCTTAGCTTTGTAAGATATAATTCCTTAGATATTGGTCTTTCTTTAAAATAACAAAGTTCGTGTAATTCTGACATTAGTGTTAAATGTTTTGTTAAACAGACTATATTTAGCTAGTTTTAGTAGGTTGAAGAAACATAATCCAAAAAATTAAATTTATAAACTTTTATATAGAGCCGCACAAAAGTTTCAAAATCCATTTTTTTTTACTAAATACTTTTATAAAAGAACTGAAATAACTGAAAGAATAAATTAAATGATAATAATAATACAAACTCTAATTTGACTTGAGTTTGTTAGTGTTTTATCCAATTAGAATAATTATATTCAAGAAAAAAGTCTCAATAAAAAATGAAGGTAAAACCCAAAATTCAATCAAAAACAAAGTAAAAGATTGATCAATTAAAAATAAAGAAAAAACACAATCGATAAAACAAACAACTCAATAATTAAAAATATAAGCAGAAAAAAAGCTGGAAAAAAAAGATTAGAAAACAAATTTAATTAAAACTGTAAATTAAAAGAAATTGTAAATTAAAAGAAAATATAAATTAAAAAACAAAAGCAAAAACAAAAACAAAAACAAAAACACAAAAACTCTCTTAAGAAACTTAAGCCTTATAAAATGAAGAAAAAAATCATTTCAAATCATCACCATTACCACCAACAAGGCCAGCTAAATACCATAACGAACTATCTTTTAAATTATTTGCATACATAGCATCCAGATCAACATCTTCCTTTTTTCTTCTTTCCTGAGAATCCAAATTTCTTCTTTTGTCTGCTCTAGCATTTTCATCTAGCGTAACATCACCAGCTAAAAAGTCACCCAAATAAGCATATGAATCATCTAATAAAAGACTGTTGATTGAATGCTGGGACAAAATTCTCTTACCATCTATAATATCAACTAACAATTCTTGATCCTCGTAATCTTCTAATGCTGAACATAATGTAGTATCTTCTGGTTTTTTAGACTTTAAATTTATATGCTCTTTAGGTGAAGGGTACCTTGTTGCGTCACCAGCCCTTGCTTGATCATCGTTAATACCATCTTCAGAATCTTCGTCATCTCCAGATAAAAATCCATCATCATCAGGCTCTTTAAATGTTGAATCACCTTCTTGTAAAATTTCAGTGTTATCATTCATAGATCCTAATTCCTCAATTTCATCACCTTTTTCTTCTTTGATTTCGTCATTTGTTGAACTTAGATCTTCAGTATCAGCAAGAAGTACAAGGGCTGAAGTTTCACGTAACTTGAAATGATTCACAAATTTTGGAGGAGATTGATTTATTGTATCATTATCCATCTTTTTCGTTTCCCTGTCAACTATACTTTGATCTACTGGTTTAGGTAATGATTTTTCAAATTCAGAAGATGATTTTTGATATGGACTACGGAAGGTATGTTGTGAACTTGCAGGACTTGATTCAACTGAAGTTCCCTCATTGATTTCTTTTGGAGGATTTAATGATTTATAAAATTCTAATCTTGCAGTACCAAGTTTTGGTGTAGCATTAATGGAAGAAGCTGTGTCTGAAGCAAAAGGAGTAGACGTATTACTCAAAGCTGGAGATGTTTGTTTATTACCAAAAACTGGAGAGTCAGATGGGGCTGGAATAGTTGGCAAGTGAGCTAAAGTAGGTTCTCTACTTACAAATGTAGTCCAATTATTACCTTCAATTTTAGTTTCCCTAACCAGATTCTTTAACTGCTTTGCAATACTTGGAGAATATAACAATCCTTTAACAGCTAAAACTTGATGTGATTCAGATTCAGGAATTGCAGTTATACCATTTTTTTTCAATGCATCTTCCTGTACTAATCTTTCTCTCTTGAACTTAGAATAATAATTGTCTACTAAAAATGATTTTGAACAACTACCATCAGAATTAGGTGATTTTACTGATCCATTTTCAGAATTTTGACGTATTCCATTTGAATTTAAAACAGAAGAAAATGGATGAGAATGATGATTGAAAAATGGGCTCTTATTTTTAGCTTGGTTTGCAAGAGACGAACTATTATCTTTATTATTCTCTTTTTCATTTTCTTCTAACTCAGCTATCTCTTCAGGAACAGGAAGCTTATTGTTATGGTCTTGAACAATAGATGAATTACCAAATGTTGATACTCTTGGTGATATCCTACCAACTGAAAATTGAGGACTTTGAGGTATCAGAGGGGAAGGAGGTGTAACATTACGAGAACCAGTTGGTTTACCAAGACTATACTTACTATTGTTATCTTGAAGAGGAGCCTTTATAGTATCATTTTCAGATCCCATAGTAGAAAATTGAGGGGTTAAGGGTGTCAAAGTACGAGATCCAGGAGCACTAAATGGGGTTTTTTGTACAGTATTATCTGGTAAAAAGGGACCTTGATGAACTGAAGGAGTAGTAGAGTATGGCATACTTGAAGAAGAAGGTCCACTATAAGAATAAGGCCGAGCCTTAATTGACACTTTCTCCATAGAACGAGAAGAACTACGGTATGAAGACTGTCTGGCAATAGAATTTGGAATAGAATCTTTTGAGTTTGAAAAAGTAACGGTATGAGCCGGAGGTATAGGTGCAGTGGTATTTTCCAATTCAGATGGTTGTTCAGTGTGTAGAACTTGAGGAGATTTGACAGTTGCTGTAGCTGGTGGAATAATAACCCTGATTGAAGAAACAGAAGGTTCAATTTGGTCATCAACTGATTTAATTGTTGGAATGAAACCATGTTCTGAAATGTTACCTATTGAGGATGTATTAACTTCCTTTTCATGAGAAACAATTTGATCTTGCTCTTTATTTTCAACTGGAATAACAGATACCTTTTCAATAAAGTCACCAGTTGGATCAGCAATAGTAGGTGCATTTTTATCAAAAGAAAGGTTATTAGCAACTTTAGGAGAAGAATCCAGTCCTGACTCAACCTTTTTCAAAACAGGAGAAGCAACGGTACTAGGATATTTACCGACCGTTTTCTTCACAATCACTGGCTGTTCTGGTTCATCATTAAATAATTCGCCAGAAGTAGCTTGACTAACATCATAATCTATATCTTCAAAATTCATTTCATCAAACACTTCAGTTAATTCCCTATCACCAAACTCTTCACCATTTTTAACCTTACAAGAAATTGGAGTAGCAGTGGTTGTAGCAGTTGCTACACTTGTTGACTTTGTTAATTGGTCAGTTGAACTATTATTGCTAGCAATATTACCACGATCATTGAGATTTTGCTGTTTAGGTTTTGATCTGATTGAGTTTGTACTGATTACTGGTGTAGCAGCAGCACTCACTCTTTCAATCTCAGTTTCAGGGGTATCATTTAACGGAAATTCAAACCTTGAGTTCACTATCAAACTTGAAGAATTACCAGTGGTATTAGCAATATTATTAACTTGGGTATCTGATTTCGATAATACCACAGTATCAACATGATTCCTATCTTTTTTAACTTCAAGCGGATTCTTAGAACCAGCTGGTAATTCCACAGTATGTCCTCCTAAGAACAAACGACTTAATCTCTTTCTTGGCTTATGTGAAGTAGGAGAATCAGATTTATCTTGTAACTCTTCTTCTTTAGGAGATTTTTTAGAGAAGAATTTCAAGAATCCAGATTTTCTCTTTGCCTTCTTTTCCGGTGTCGTATGTTTCTTCTTATCTGATCCGAATTCAAGCTGATCTTTTTTGGTTATCTTAGTTGAACTAACTCTATTACCATTATTTTCTTGATTAGTTAACATGTCTAAAGAAGCAGATCTTGATCTCTTACCATCGCCTGAATATTGATCTCTTCTCAATGCATCCTGCAGTTTAGTTTCTCTATCCAATTGATCTTTTTTAATTCTCAAAGTAATCAATTCGTGTTGAATAGCATCATCTGAAACATTCATACATTCAACAACATTAGAAACTAAACCTTCTCTAAACTTCAGTAGTTTTGAATCAATCATTGGATTTTCTAATGTAAAGTATCTAGACATTAAAGTATCAATTGTTTCAGCTAAATGTAAGGTTAAATCAGGTTTCTTCACAACATAATAAACATCAGAATTTGAACAACGAGTAGCACCTTGAACTTGAACTTCATCAGCATTAGTGAAATTTAAAGTTAACAAGCCAAAAGCATTAAAATCATCCAAAGAACTTTTTTTAAACTTTGAATTCAGTGAAATTACAAATGGCGCTTTCATTTCCTCATTCTTATAACTATCTAAATCATGAGCTGTATAATATATTGAAGTACTACCATCATGTGAATTCGCTTCAATGCCAGTTGGAGTTGAAATTGGAGAAGTTATAGAGGAATTTCCAGTAATTTTTTTAAATAAATGGAAAGGTTGAGATTTGTTTAAAATTTTTGACTTTGAAAGAACTTCGTTAACGTAACTACCAGAATATTTATCAATTTTATACACCAATAATTGATCTTCAGTCATAAATTGAACAAAAGGTTTATTATTAAAATTATATTGATTTGCAACAGTCTCCTTGATCTTACACCATTTTGTAACTTTCAATTTTGGTAAATTAGAAAATGGAACTTCATTAACCAAAGAATGCATTAAAATATCAGCAACTGATGGTTTATGAACAATAATAGAAGCAGAATCTTTTCTAGATGAATCTAAATAATATTCTTCATCAATAACATCTAAAAATAAGATATGATCACTAAACATAATAATGACTGATTGATTCATAATACCAGGAGTTAACATGTTTTGTGCATCAAACAATGCCACAACACGTCTGTTTAACCAACCATACTGCAATTCAACAGGCCAGCCCGAAGCTAATTCAGTAAGAATTTTACCAGTTGGTGTGAAAATTCTTGAGTTATAGGGTTTCAAAGTATCATTTGCAAAAGAAGAAATTGTTTGAGTACATGATTGATAATATTTTTCAGCTTGTTTGGCTAAATGATCCGGAAACTTTTGAGTTTGCATTAATCTATCTAGTATTAGCTGAATTTTTGGTAAATTTAAGGATGAATAGATGGTTGATTCAATGGCTCTTCTATCATAACGTGAAAATATTTCTGGATTGTTCTTTATATAAGATGTATCATTTGTGAAAGCTTCATATTTTGTAGAGAAAGTTTTTGTTGCAGCTTCATGTCTCATATAAGCTTTATAAAAATATGGAATTGTGGTACCACATGCTTTTAATACCTCAAATGACCCATAAGGTAATGCTAATTTCAACATGTCTAAGAAAATACAGTTAATTCTAGTAACTTCATCAATTGTTGGAGGAAAAACTTGATTCAATCTTGAAGCATTATAATCTGGAATGTTACCTTGTAAAACTTTAACACGCAATGGAATAATAAAACGTTGTAGAAATTGCACTAAAGAAACAGTGAAATTAGTTTGAACCGTAATTAACTCATTACAAATGGATTTTGTTAGAACATCATCAATTACAGCAGTTGTATCATTTGAAGAAGGTGGTTTATATGCCTTTTCAGTTGGTTCTGGAGAGTATTCGGTTAATGGATCAAACAAATGTTCTAGTTGTTCTCCAATCAAAAATGCTAACTCATTATTCATTTCAACAACTTCATCACTAGAGTTATTATAAACCACATCAACTACGTGAGATGTAGTTGGCTTATAGTCTTTTGTAAAACCTAAAGAAAGTAAATAGTTTCCAATCTCTGAAGGAGGTTTAGAAGTAATCATTTGCATTTTAGTTGCCAATTCCCCTGCCATAGTTTCATCCCAATCGAAATTCAATGGTAGTTTGGAGGATTTGATCATTAACTCAATACATTTGTCATTTATGGAAGTAAAATATCTTAAGGTAGATACAGCTAAAGCTCGTCTAACATTGGATCTTCTTAAATTTGGAGGTAAATTTTCAATAGCAGGATGATACCTTGAAGTACGCTCTAAAGACATTGAATCAATTATGACTTCACCAGCTTTTGATATATTAATTGAAGACAGCTTCGAAGTTTCTGGATTCTTGTAAATTATTGATATAAAGTTTTTAAATAAAGGATCCAAACCTTTAAAATAAACAGCATCATTCATTATTGATTTCCAATAATCATCATGTAAGTTAGAGTAAGTTGATTCATTATCATTAAAGTATTTACGTGATGAAGATTGTCCAGTAAATAATGTAGGATTTTGCTGCTGTTTAAAAGTTGAATAGTAGGAATCATTTGTTTTATGCTTTGAGTGCTGTGTTTTGGTTTGTAGTTTTGTACTCATTGATTGTCGATTCGCAGAAGGATGAACATAACGAGAGGAGCTCCTTCTGAAAATATCCTGATCATTAGAAGAAGTCGCCATAGTAGAAGAAGGCACTAAGAGGACTATCTTATATGCTTAGAGAAAGAATCGTGGTATATGGAAATGATGTTCCTGAAGAATGAACGTATTAAGGCAGAAATAAAGGAAGGATTAAGGAAAAAACTTTAAAAGACGTGTCAAGTGTTTTTGTGTTAGAGACAAATTAAAATAAGAATGAGACAACTCAAGATATCCAAAAGTAGAGAAATTAACGTGTAACGTGTAACGTGACAGAGGTACAGGAGTAGTTATTCTAAAATAGTTAGTTCCAAAGCTGATGGGCCAGTAGAACTCCAGAAATTTAGTTGAAGCTTTTACGAAATATAAACAAACAACGCGAACAATAGACAATGGCCAGATCAACGTTGAAGGCGGCTTAGAGTGTGTAAACCGGATATTAGTGGCTGTCTGTTATTCGGATAGTTTGTCGGTGTAAGGATGTATCAAGATAAATCATTATCTCCATATTGCATATCTCTTTATTGTTTCTTCTTTCGTTCTATTTCGTGTCATATTAATTAACATTGCTATTGTCATTGTTATATATATTAAAAAGATTTTTGATAAGATAACCGTTTTTAAAAATTATGGCCTCGTCCTCGTAGTATATCAGAATTAACCGAATTTAAGATCTTTATATTTTCAAGGCCAAAAGAAATATATCAGTTAACAAAGATCTTTTAGTAATATATATATATATATATATATAACATTTGTAAACTAGAAACTAGAAATTTTGTTCTGTTAGTTTTTGTGACATAGTTTGGATTCTTTTTTCAAATATATTTTTTTTAGAAACGCTATTGATTGTAACAGGTATTTGACCAACTGGAAAAATTAGTTGGCGGTTATCTATTATTATTAATTGCTTTTATTATAGTAATAAACTTGACTTTATTTGCCACCAATCACCTTATGATAAAGTTATTCGTTCAACTAAGTTCTCCGAGAAATCTTCCTATAAATTGTAGTAACATCCCTAACAGTATAATCTAAATCAATTATTTTTATTTTTTTGGTTTAGTGTGTACTCTAAAACATAGCCATGTCTGTTTCAAATAAGAAAATTGCGGTATGTAACGTACTATTGTTTAATTGCTACTATTGATTAATTTAAACTATAAAGGTACTAACGTTTATCTTTATCATAGATTATAATATATACTTTACATGGGCATATTGGTGCTTAAGCTCAATCCATCAAACTAGGTATTGAAAAAACAGGATTAGCAGCTGATATTTTCCAAGTTCTTGAAACTTAACTGAAAGTGTTTTGAAAAGCATGAATGCACCACCAAAACCATATTATTTAATTGCTTCTATTGATACATTTGGACGATATTCTGGGTTTATGTTTGATATTCCAACTAGTTTCGGTAATATGCCGACTCAATGGAAATCTTTACTTGATGCCACTGGTCGTCTTTGGACTACTGGTGCTCTTCATCACAAACCTTTTGGCGTATTTGTCCCAACAGGAATTGGTGGTGGTAATGAAATGGCCATTCGTTCATTTCTCAATCATTTTCATTCCTTTAGGTTATGCTGCTGCTTCAAGGCCATTGATTGATTTATCTGTGTCACATGGTGGTTCTCCTTGGGATGCAGCATGTTATGCTGGAGCAGATGGTAAAAGACTAGTCTTCAAAATTGAAAAGGAAATTGCTGAAATTCAAGGAGATGACTTTGCTACAGCTGCCAAAAAGTTAATTTGATTATTTTTTTCAGTATTTATACGTTTTTCGGTTGTTTTTTTTTTGGTTTTCTTTACTAGTAATAGATTTGAATTCAAAAGAAGATATATACTTTGTTTTGAGTTATGTATTTTATGAAAGGTAAAAACAGGATTAGGTTTTTGGTTATTCGATATTAACTTATTTTGAGGAAGAAATATAATCAATGCTCCATTATTTTCTTATAATTTCTTCTTACTTTAAGATTCTTCTAGAAATTTTAGTAACATTCGCATCCCTGTAAAGTTGTTCTTCATGAGTAAATTGATAATCAACTAATGTATCGGCAATAGAATCAAAATCAGAATCATTCTCACTTTCAAGTTGCTCATCAATATTTTGATAATAAAAATTATCATTTGATCTAAGGTTCATAATTATATGAGGAGATGACTTAACAAATCTAACCTTTTTTGGATAATCAGAAACCGGACGGTTATCAATTACACCATTTTTGATATTTTGTAACTCATCGGGGCAGTTGATCCCTCTTTCATTTCTGTTCTTTTTTTCTTTTCTTTTTAAATAATCTCTTCCAGATGCTAGCCTTTCTAATGGGTTTTGTATAATTGTTATATTTTTTGTATTGTTTTTGTTTTTGTTTTCATCAGAAGCTAATAATTCATTAAGAAAAGGATTTTCTTTTTTTCTGCAATTGAAGAAGAACTTGAAGCTAAAAAAGGATTTCATACTTTAATACCAACAATATTATTAACTAATTTATCTACTAAAAATACATATATAACTACAAATAAATAAAAAATGCAAAATCTCCCTTTTATAACATTTTGAAACAAGCAGTCAGGAATAACAGAAAATATCAAAGCTGTATCTAAAACTCAACCAAAACTTTCTCGCACTTTCGTTTTACAGACAAAAAACCAAGACAATTGAGGAATCACAATATTAAAGGAAGAGCAGAATGCAGACAAGAAAAATCATCTAGATTACCATAAAATTATAGATATATTGCTTAAAAACTTAAAGATTGATAATCTAGCTTTTTGAAACAAATGTGACGCGATATTTTACCTGTTCATCGTTAAACATAACTGACATAAAATAACAAAAACTACATAAAAAAATCATAAAAGGTATATATAAATAATATAAATAAAACAAACAACAATAAATTAACTGGAACAACTACACTGCAACATCAGTCTTTCTTTATCAGCATAACCTAACCATTTCTTTTCCAATTCTTTTTCTTCATCACCCCACTTTGTTGGATCATATGGATTAGTGGACATTTTATATAGTTTCTTTAAATATTTAGTGTCATAATCGTTTTCTCTGGTGTACTCAATAACCTCATCTAATATCCAATTACGAGGTAAAAATATTGGGTTATGTGATTTTGCAACTTCATATCTTTTTTGGTCTGATAATTGTTCATCTTCAACTCTCACTTTGAAAGAAGCCAAAAATGACTTTATTTCAGATAAAACTTTGTCCTTTGAATAATTAGTAAATTCATCATCTTTGAAATTCTCAGGAATGAACGAATCAGCAACTCTATCGTAATTAAAACTAGCATCATTCTGTATTGGCTGACTCTGTAATATTGTGAAAAATTTGTTATAATCCAATTTTGTTCCCTTTAACATTTCGAATAATGGGCCTAAAACTTCTGTATGATCAGTATCTCTAGGCTTAATACCTAATCTTTGACATATTAGTTTTAAATATTCTTCAACATAAACCTTCTCATAAATATCACCAGCAATATCAATCATTTTACCAGCTCTTTCAACTAATTTTGGTTCCCACTCTTCTTTCAATCCAACCTCCCAAAAATGTTTATCTTTCAACAGTTCTGGGCCAGCACCAATTGCCTCTACAACATCTTCTCCCAATCTGACCATATTATACCAAATTGCTGTAGGAGTGTTTTTAAAACTATATCTTCCTTCAATATCATCATGATTTGAAGTATAATTTGGGTCAAAGTTATCCATGAATGCAAATGGACCGAAATCTATAGCTAGTCCTAAAATTGAAGTATTATCAGTATTCAAAACACCATTTAAAAATCCATATGCATGCCAATAAGCAACACTCTGTGCATTTCTAATGACAATTTCCAAATACATTTTATCATATTTTGTTAGCTCACCTAATCTTTGTAACCCTGGTTCATTTTTTAGATACTGAAATTTTTCATCATTACACAATTTAGACTCACCACCAAAAACATCATCAATAACATAATTACATAACTCAAACAAACCATCTCTATCGGCTCTGTGACGACATAGATCAAAATTACCGATTCTGATCCAACTTGGAGACATTCTACAAACAACAGCACATCTTTCTGCTGCTTCTCTTTGTGCTAATGTCTTAGGTAAAGCTGTTATAGACAATGCTCTTGTAGTTGGTATACCAATCCCATTTAAAGCTTCACTAATGATAAATTCACGAATTGAAGAACGTAAAACTGCCTTACCATCAGCAAATCTTGAAAATGGAGTTTTACCGGCACCTTTCAACTGTAGTTCAAATCTTTCCCCTGTTGATGGACTTTTAACTTGAAATAAATTAACAACACGACCATCTCCTAGTTGGCCTGCAAATTGACCAAATTGATAACCTGCATAAGCTTGTGCATATGGATATGGTGTGTCGATTATTGTTTCACCAGATGTAATATTTTTAAAAAACTCCGATGTAGTTTCATATTCTGGGTCCAAACCTAAATCTTCAATAGCTTTTGTAGAAGCCATTAAAAACTTATATTCTTTACGAGGTTCAGGTGTTGTCCATGTAAAAGCACCTTTTTTCAAAATTCTAGCTTTACGTAGTAATTCTGGAGGTGTCTTTGGATCTTTTGCAACGTCTACTGATGGGACTCTTGGATCTGGAGTTAGCTTTTCAGTAAAACTTGAAGTTTTAGGTAATGATTCCAATGTATACTTTTCCATTGAAGATGTGGTCAAATGTTTTGATAGTGTTAAGAGACGTGACTTGGCTATTTGGTATGCCTTTGGTGAACTATAACCTAACATTGCATTAATTTGTAAGCTTGAAATGAGAATTGTCAACTTGTGTGACAAATTTCAAAAAAGTTGATAAGATAAGAGAGCTAATTAGTTCAAAGATAGTGTAACCTAAACCTTGCCCAATATGAGTCAGAACAGAACGAACAAAGTAAACAGACTTTGTAACCAACTTGGTGAAGATTTCTGTATAATACCCCAGATTTGATAAAAGACTCATGAAAGACTCATAATAAATAGTAAGTGGAACACTCAAGAATAAAAAATAAATGACGCGCCACAAAGTTTTGCGCCACATCTCTTAAAAATAGACATCATTAATATATACACGACCTATCTGATGAGTCTTTTTCAAAAGTTTCATCGAGAATAGAAACATTTAAATATATGTCAACATTCCTTATCTTTGTTTGTTTTTACAATACACTTTCTTGATATCATCTAACTATTAAACATATTTTAAATGAGTGAATTATACATTAACGAGAAAACTGGCTTAGATGAAGTCTCTGCTACAGGTTCTAAAGAATACCCATTCAAGTCAGCAGCCTATGCTTTATACAAATCAGCTTCTGCAAAATTATTTGTATACAAAGAATCCGAAGAAGTTACCGGATATCAAGAAATTACTGCATCTGCTTTGAAAAAGGCTAAGAAAGGTGCCGAATCTTTGAAAAAGAAAGAAGAAAAAGCAAAATTATTGGCTGAACAACAAGCTGCTAAGAAAGCTGATGAAGCTGCTAAACAATTAGAAAGTTTGAAAATTACTATTGCAGAAGATAAATCATTACCAACTGCTAAAAAAATTAAGATTAAGACTATCGGTGAAAACATCGATAAGAGAATTAAAGTTCAAGGTTGGATTCACCGTTTGAGAGTCCAAAAGGGTTTAGCCTTTATTACTTTAAGGGATGGTACTGGTTTTGTTCAAGCTATTTTAACTGGTGATTTAGCCAAAGCCCAACAAACCGTTGACCTAACTGTTGAAACCACTTTATCTATCTATGGTACCATTAAGAAATTACCAGAAGGAAAATCTGCTCCAGGTGGTGTTGAATTAGTTGCTGATTATTACGAAATTGTTGGATTAGCACCAGCTGGTAAAGAATCATTCACTAACAAAATCCAAGAAGGTACTGATCAAGCTATATTGTTTGATCAAAGACACTTAACCTTAAGGGGTGAAACCTTATCTGCAGTTATGAAAGTTAGAGCTGCTTTATTAGGCGCCATCAGAAAGGTTTACGTTGAAGAAGGCCTTTGTGAAGTCACCCCTCCATGTATGGTTCAAACCCAAGTTGAAGGTGGTTCCACTTTATTCAAGATGGGTTACTATGGTGAAGAAGCTTACTTAACTCAATCTTCTCAATTATATTTGGAAACCTGTTTACCAGCATTAGGTGATGTTTATTGTATTCAAGAATCTTTCAGAGCTGAGAAATCACATACCAGAAGACATTTATCTGAATACACACATATTGAAGCTGAATTAGCTTTCTTAACATTTGAAGATTTATTGTCCCATATTGAAACACTTATCACCAAGACAATTCAATACGTTTTAGAAGACCCAACTGCTGGCCCATTAGTTAAGCAATTAAACCCTGGTTTTGTCACTCCTAAATTCCCATTCAAGAGAATGGAATATATCCATGCCATTGAATGGTTAAACGAAAACGGTATCTTAAACGAAGATGGTGAACCTCACAAGTTTGGTGATGATATCGCTGAAGCTGCCGAAAGAAAGATGACTGATACAATCGGTGTCCCAATTTTATTAACTAGATTCCCAGTTGAAATCAAATCTTTCTACATGAAAAAATGTAAGGATGATCCAAGAGTTACTGAATCCGTTGATGTCTTGATGCCAACTGTTGGTGAAATCACCGGTGGTTCTATGAGAATCGATGATACTGAAGAATTATTGGAAGGTTTCAAGAGAGAAGGTATTGACCCAAAGGCTTACTACTGGTTCATTGATCAAAGAATCTACGGTACTTGTCCACACGGTGGTTACGGTTTAGGTACCGAAAGAATCTTAGCTTGGTTATGTAACAGATTTACCGTTAGAGATTGTTCCTTGTACCCACGTTACACTGGTAGATGTAAGCCATAGAGAGTGAAAAAATATGATTGCATGTGTTTAATG
This sequence comes from Ambrosiozyma oregonensis (nom. inval.), assembly GCA_003706315.3. Classification (NCBI taxonomy): domain Eukaryota; kingdom Fungi; phylum Ascomycota; class Pichiomycetes; order Pichiales; family Pichiaceae; genus Ambrosiozyma; species Ambrosiozyma oregonensis (nom. inval.). The sequence goes on from PPKY03000010.1 coordinate 46,799, forward strand.
TTTCTTTTTTCTTTTGACCATATTTATTTATTTCTGTTTTAATAACCTTAGCTTTATATGCCTATGTAATCTACAAAATGTTTAGAAGTTTCGTCATATCAAAGCGTAGTAGGTCCGCCCTGGATCTGTGCGGCGCAGCCAGCCATCCCTTAGTTTTATTCCCAAAACGTCTTAGTTTCTGTTCTTCCAAACTTTCCAAACCATCTCTACAACTGAGTTTCTATTTCAATTTGCCAGTGTACTTTTTAGATAACCGACTGGTGTTTATCGCCAAAAAAAATAAGATTTATAGGCTCTCTCAACAATACCATGGCTGCTTCGGATTCAAATCAGTCTAGAAGCAATCCTATGACGAGCATGCCCTTTTCAGAACACCTGTATCAAAGAGGATTAAGAGATGGTCAATATGCGGATGTCACTATTAAAGTATTTGCCAAAGAATATCATTTACACAAATTTCTGCTTTCCAGAAGCCCGTACTTTGAAGCATTGTTTAATTATGGATATGATGAATCAAAAGAAGCTATGAACGGTAAGATTGCTACCAACGGTGACGCCAATAACAATTCTTCTAAACACTATGTACCTTCAAAACACATAGAAACATATTCAATCAAAATAGAGGACCCATATATAACTCAGAAAAGTTTTGAGCTACTATTGAAAAGATTATATGGGTTGGGAAATTCATACAAGGAAAAGAAGCACTGGCTTAGTCTTTTGGCTGTTGGGTATTTTTTTTCGTTAAATGATTTGACTGATTCAGTTCTCCGCCAAATCACCAAACACTTAAAAATAGCACAAATTCCAAAATATTTAGAATTTGCTCAAAATAGAGTAGGTGATGTTTATGAAACTCTGGTTAATGCATGTAAATTTCATCTACTATTTCATGGATGGGAGACGCATATAGAAGATTGGGATAAACTCTCTTCTGCTACAATTATCGATACCATTGGTAATGACAAATTCTTCGTTCCAAATGAGTATTATAGAGCAATATTCATTATCAAGCTAATCGAAAGAAGAATAGAAAATAAAATACAATTGGGCCAAATTATTTTATTGAAAAGGTGTTTGAATGAAAGAGTTATTTTTGCAACCATCTCTCTAGAAGGTTTGATGGAGTTAGTTAATTACACAGATAAATATGGCTCCCCATATATCGATTCGAATATGGTGTTCAATTTATACCAGGTAGAATCGATTGCTTTAATAAAATCCATTACAGGGGATGCTCCTCATCATGAACTGATCATTCAAAAACAGCTCCATAATTATGTGATACCAAAAGACAGTAAAATAATCAGGCATATTAAAGATAAACCAGAAGAAGAGCATTTAGAAAATCAATATTATTCATCCATACCACCTTTAAGAGTATCTCTAGAATTATTAGGAATAGATCTTATTCGTGATTACCTTCCTTCTTTTCATAAAAAAGCATTTAGGTATCTGGGATCCTTATGGACCATTTATATTACACACAATCGTGGTTCGGACAATCCACTGAGATTAGAAATAATTCGAAATCAGGGGAAGAATCATGATGGCGTTTCCCAAGTTACAGCCATTGGTGATTGGTACTCCAAGAAGGTCATTAGACCTAGTTATAACCAAGAGAATTCTCAACTAATAACATATGACGATACAGCACCCAATTTTGATTTCCCCGTTCCCGAACATCTGTCAGTGTATTTCAAGTTTTATGCTTCTTCAACTTCAAAAAATTCATCTTATGTTGAAAAATCTTTGGCCCCTCTAAGTTTTCATTCATGCTCTGATCACTGTTATAAACCAAAAGGAGAGAAATGGGCTTACACTCAATGGTCATCTTGTTATCACTCATTTTTTCTGTCAGAACTCATGGATAACGAAATTAATTTGAAAGATATGAGACTAACCATGGTGATGGGTTGCTGTTAATCTTGTATTGTTTACTTTGCATTTTTATATTGAGGAGTTCACCTGAACATTTTCCACCTGTATATTATTTATTTTGTTTTATTTCTTGTTTTATTTCTTGTTTGATTTCTTGTTTGTTTATATTTAAGTGCTTGTTGCCCTTCTATATTTACGCGACCACTTACGTAATATTCTATTCATACCGGTCATATATTGTTAAAAAAAAATCCATAATCTGGAGGAATAGAGGTATGCAATAAAGACCTAACAATTCTATTCCCAGTATTTCAATAGTTAATTTGTTCTCTCTTTAAATATATAATTCCTGAAATGTTATCTTCAATTTGGAAATGCTCAGTCAAGAGGCAAATCCGCTATAACTCAACTACTCGTCCATCAACGGCTTTTCCAATACCCAAATGTATCAATGAGCTTTATAAAAATCCACCTGCTTCTGATTCTCCGGTCAAGATTCAGGGTTGGATCTCAGCAGTCAGAGTCTCTAAGAATGTTGCATTTGTTGATATAGTTGATGGTACTTCTCATGAAGATGTGAAGTGTATAGTTAGACCACCGTCCTTATTACCTGAAAATTTCAATACCGGTGCATCAGTTTCATTAAATGGTATTTGGACCAAAGGTAAAGGTAAGCAAAAGTTTGAAGTTCAAGTCAATGAAGATTCACAGTTGGAGATATTAGGTGAAGTTCAAGAATTGTATCCTTTACAAAAGAAAACCCATACAGCTCAGTTTCTAAGAACAATTCCAGAATATAGATGGAGAATGAAGCATTTAAGTGCACTTTTAAGATTCAGATCCTATGTCGAAGCAAGTTTAATAGAATTTTATAATGAACATTCATTCACCAAAACTCATCCTCCATTAATCACATCATCTGATTGCGAAGGTGCTGGAGAATTATTTAAGCTTGAATCAAATTCATTAATCAATACAAAAGATCAATTTTTTGGGAAAGACGCATTCCTTACAGTTTCAACACAATTACATTTAGAAGTCATGTGTGGAGCATTATCCAGAGTCTGGACTTTGACTCCATGTTTTAGAGCAGAAGAGAGTGATACTAATAGACATTTATCTGAGTTTTGGATGCTTGAAGCTGAGATTGCATTTGTTAATCATGTTTCTGAATTGACTAAATTTTCAGAATTAATGATAAAACATGTGGTTAAGAAATTAATCATAGATACCGAAAATAGTGGATCTAATTTAACTTCGACAGTTTCTACAGAGTTAGTTGACCAAATGGTGAAAAGATGGAATATGCTTTTATCTAAAGACAATTGGGATTCAATAACATATACAGAAGCAATCAAAATTTTGAGAAATGTATACGAAAACAAGACTGTAAATTTCAGATATGAGCCAGTTTGGGGTGAATCTTTAAAGTCGGAACATGAAAAATGGTTGGCTGGTGAATACTTCAAGTCTCCAGTTTTTGTTACTGATTATCCAATTGAGGAGAAACCTTTCTATATGAAGATTAATTTGGATGAATCGACACCTTCTAAAACAGTTGGATGTTTTGATTTGTTGGTGCCTGATATTGGGGAATTGATTGGAGGTTCAATGAGAGAGCATGATTTGAAAAAACTTGAAGTTGAAATTGAAAGAAGAGGAATGTCTGTCGATGCATTAGGATGGTATCTAGCTTTACGTGAAAATGGCTCCGTTCCTCATGGTGGATTTGGTATGGGGTTTGAAAGATTGTTACAATACTTAAGTTGCACTGATAACATCAGAGACGTCATTCCTTTCCCGAGATCTGCCAACTCTTGCCCTTGTTAATTATGCATTAAAATTTATATATTAGACTTATTTGCATTACTGTACATACTGTATATACTAAAGGAAGAAACGATCAACTAGTAAGAATGATTAGATCTTTATATCATTAACGGAATGGCTCTTAAATTTCTTATTAGCTCTATCAACACTTCTAACAGTCATTCTATCACCAATAATTTCAAACTGTAGACTCTCTCCATCTGCTTTGGTGTTTATAGGAATAGATATATTGAATCTTGTGTTCTTTTTGTTTATCAATTTCAAACCGCCAATCATGTCTCTTAATGAATAGTTTTGTACCTCTAAAGTATGTATATTGGATTTCCAACTATTAGATCTAGGAACAACTACCACATAATTGAACTGCGATTCCCAAATGACTATACCTGTAATACCAATATTGTCTATACATTCACTATGTGTGATATTTATTAGTGCTCCTATGAATTCACATGATGATAATTTAGATGATATACTGTTGATGTTTAATGAAGGACCCACTAAATCCGATATATAGTTATTCCAAAGGCGGTTTATTTCCATGAAGTCTTCGAACTTTAATAAATTAGAACATATTTCCAATTGAGTAATGTCATTTAGTAGCTTTGGATTTTTTTTCCTTATTGTTTTTAACTTTTTCATTAGATTATTTTGATATTGTAAGTTGGTTTTGATAAATGATTTGAACTCGTTCCTTGTTTTCAAAGGATTATGCTTATTATTTTGCTGTAAAGTATTATCTTTTGAGTTTAATGATGAAATCAATGATTTTTGTGTTTTCTTCTTCTTCTTTTTAATTGCTGATCGAGAAACACCACCAGTTGTTGATTCCAAAATGAAAAAATTCTTTTGACTTCCTCCAACTGAATATCTCTCTTCCAACAACTTTGTAATTTCTCCATCATTGTGGAATTTCGAGCAACGAGACAAAAGCAATGTCTCTATAACGTTTTTTCTATCCATTATTTCTTGAGCCGGCTGATGTAGTTTAACCTTGGTTCAAGCTGCTTGGTTATGTTTAATCAATACAAAAAAAAAAGATAAAAAAGTTGATGGCCGAGTGCGGCTTCTAAAAGTCTTTCTTTAACTAAAAGACTGAAAGATTATCATCCAATCTAATAGATTCCTTTTAAAACCACAAGCAACAAAGGATGTTTTCCCCACGAAATACAGCATATTTTAGATTTACTGGATTTATCTCCAAATCATTTTTCAAAAGAAGTTTTGGCACCCCATTTGACACTAGCCAGCCCACAGACATCAATGAAGCAGTTAGACAAACGCTTGAGAATGATCCAAATTTAGCTGGATTCTTTGAAGAAGATACGGTAACTTCCTTTGAAGAACAAGAAGGTTCAAATAATAATTTAGGGATTGAAGATGATCATGATCCATTTGATTTTTCAAGTATGCCTACTTTAAAATACGAGGATGAGCAATTACTACAGCAGATTCAATTTCAAAATGAACCAGTCACGATACCCACTGATCAACTAATAAGGAAGAATTTACATATTAATTCTAAACATCAATCTCCAATTATTTCCTCTGTTATGGAAGAGGTTCCAGGAAGCTTTAATAGATCCAACTTCCAAAAATATCTACAGTTTATTCATAATGGTGATATAAATCAAGATTTCTCTTCCCCGAATAATATTTCATTAGATCAATTAGTGAAGTCGCCACATCCTTTATCATTGATTTCTAAATTTAATGATCCAAAACTGAATTTATCAATTGAAAAATACCTTTATGAAAACATGCCTGACCCTAAAACAGAACCTCAAGCTAAAAGAATGATTTTATACAAAAATAGACCTTGTATAGTTATAGGGAAAAATCAAAATCCGTTCAAAGAAATCAATTTGAAGTTAGCTGGACTGTATGAAATTCCAATATTAAGAAGAATGAGTGGAGGTGGTACCGTTGTTCATGATTTAGGTAATGTGAACTTTTCATTTATTGCCAGTAAAGATGAATTTCATAGGGCTAAATTTTCAGGATTGTTGGTTGATAAATTAAATGACCTAGTTGGTACTAATTCAAGCGAATTAAATGATTTACAATTACCCAACTTTAAATTAGCAATAAATGCGAAAGGAGATATAATAAATTTCAATAATAACAAAAAGATCAGTGGTTCAGCATATCAAATTTCCAAAGGAAAATCTATGCACCATGGAACTATGCTATTAAATTCCGATTTGAGGACTTTAGGAAAGTTGTTGAAATTAAATGACAAAAGAAAAGAAAGTATTATTTGTAAATCTATTGACTCAATTCCAAGTCCAGTCGAAAACATGGGAGTTGATGAAGATATATTCAAATATTGTTGTGTTAACGCTTTCATTGAAGGTTATGGTGAACAAGTTAGTTCATTATTTGAGAATTATGATAATTTAATCAAAATAAATGGAAGTGATGTTATGAAACTTGATAACTATCAAGACTTACCTCAAGAAGTTTGGGATAACTATGAAACTTTTAACGACTGGAATTGGACTTTTGGTAAAACTCCTAAGTTTGAGTTCAACCTATACGATGAGGAAAATGGATATTTTACTGTCAAATTTATTATTAATAAAGGACTAATGATTAAAGAGGTTATTATTGAAGAAGACTTCAATAATGCTTTTTCTAAGCTGACAGAAGCTATTGAAAAGGGTGAAAAAATTCCGTTTGTCGGAGAATTCGTTAAAAAATATATAGAAGATCCTAATGTAGCACAAGCTGTAAGCTGGAACATTGACTTTGATACCAACTATCAAAGAATTCATGATGGAATTGATCGTATATTAAAATAAAATATTAGCATGTGTACATATACAGAAATAGAAAAAGGTGCGAAATTGAATTTCTTTTCGCACAATCGAATCTGAGTGCTTTAAATTGATCACTCTAAACATACAGCCTTTTTTCTTTCCCTGAAGTGCCATAACCGTACTTATATAGGGGATTTAGGTATCGTTTAAAACAATTAATGACAGATCTCATTGCATCTCCTCTTTTTCCTGTTGAGGAACTCTCTACTGAGACATTGGTCAGACTTCCTGATAGACCTAATGCAGAGTCAGCTTCAGTTAAGATGTACATTGTACTAGCTGAACCAGCTATTTTTGTCCAAGGGTTTTCTCCAACAGAGATATCAGCTAGGCCTCCTTCAATTTTAAGAGGTTGTTTGTTTGTTAGAATTTTGAAGCCCGTTAAGATAAAAAACATTACTTTGAAGCTCAGTGGTGTGCAAAGAACTGAATGGCCTGAAGGTATACCTCCCAAGAAAATTGACCATTGTGAATTGAATAACATCATTCAGCATACTTGGCCATTCTTCAATTTTCAGAACAATTATCCAGTCACTGATCATTCGAGAAACAATGCGGACTTCTTCATTCCTAAGGCTGAAGCTGATCCTGAAATAACTAACTTTACTTTGGATGGTGGATTGAGTCCTGTAACCAGTGCTATTGACACACCTCCTTCTTTGAAACCAATAAAATCTGCATCTTCAATAGTGGGATCTGCATTCAGAAGTATGAATATAGGTCGTACTGGAATTTTAAAGCAGCCAAGTGATTTAGAAATTGTCTCAACCAGATCTTTAACATCTTCAACCGTTGATGATAATAATAAGTTATTTGTTCCAGGTGATTATATATACTCATTTGAACAGACAATTCATTCCAATTTGCCTGAAACAACAAGAGTTACTTTTGGTAGTGTTAAGTACTTCTTAGATGCTTCGTTAGATAGAAGTGGTACTTTTAAAACAAGTTTAACTTCAAGAAAGCCTGTAACTATAGTTAGATCACCATCTCAAGATTCAAGTGAAGAAAATGAACCAATCATAATTAATAGAGATTGGGAAGATAAATTGAAATATGAAGTTGTTGTTTCGTCAAAATTAGTTGTTTTAAATTCTTATCTTCCTGTGAGTTTTAGGTTAACCCCAATGGATAAAATTAAGATTCATAAGTTAAGAATTTCAATAACTGAACACTTAGAGTATTATTGCCGTGAAAAAAGAGTTCATAGAACGGAACCTCCAAGAAAGTTTTTGTTGTTAGAGCATTTACCGCCTGAAGGTTGCGATAATTTATTAGCTGATGGTGAAGAAATTTCTGGGAAAGAATTTGATTTTCAAGTGTTCGTTCCTGAAAGAATTGGCGATCAGTATAGAATACATCCAGATACTTCATATGACGAAATACAATCTCATCATTGGATCAAATTGGCAATAAGAATTTCAAGAGCCGAACCAACACCTGAAGATCCAACCAAGAGAAAACAGTACGAGTTATCAATTGATTCACCAATTCATATATTATCCCCTTTTTGTGTCCATGCTAATACTTTATTACCTTCTTATGTTGAACAAATCTCACCAACAGTCTTGTGCAATCAACAAAGAACAAATTCAATTGATCTTATGATGTCCCCTAGAGCGCATGATGGTGTTATACTGGATGCAAATCTATTCCATCCAGACGCAGATATGCCAGTTGAGTTATTATCACCTCAAGCAAAACCATTTTCACCATCACTAAGTGCAATAGGCTCACCAAGCTTGGATTCATTAAGAAACTTTACAGGTACTCCTATATCGAAAGGATACGATGAACCTCCCCCAGCTTTCCATGAATCAGTTAAAGATACACCTCCTTCTTACGACCAGGTTTTGAAACAGGATGCAACACCAACACCTTCATCAGTTTCATTACATTTAAGTAGAAATAGCAATGAATCTATTCCAATACCACTATCTGAAATCAGGGTTGTTCAAAGTCATGAGAACTTGCATGGAATATCTACTGAAAGAATGGGACGCGCGCCGGCTTCAACTACTAATGATGAAAACGATTTAGGTGGTAATTTAAAGTTTAACATATTACCTTTGAGATCAAGATCACCTTCAAGGGCATCTTCACCTGTTATAATGGCTGGTGGTAGAAGATCGAAGTTGATTAGATCATCATTATTGTATAATCAATCCCATCAATCATCTGAATCAGCAAATGCAATTGATGGGGCGTTGGCAGCTGCTTTACAGAATGAACAAGAACAAGAGTTGAAACAAAGAACAATTGATAATGAACACGCTAATGTTCAAGTTGGGGAAATTGACGATCAACAGTCACCAAAATCACAGCACACTTTAACAAAAGATGGTTCTTCGCCTGTTCCAATTCAAATTAGTAACTATTTAAGATCAGTCAATAATGAGGAATCAAACAATGTCTTTGTCAACAGTCTTTCATCATCGGCGTCATCCACTGAGGAAAGAGTTACTTTAAGAAATCCTAGACCTTCATCTTCTTCAGCGTATGTAAAACCTCCTTTACTAATAGATACCGAATTAGACAATGATGATAACGTTTACGTTGAGAAAGATGAAAGTGATCAATTGGAAGATAGGGTTATGAAATCACCATTACTGGGTAACGATAATTCATCATTTTCTTATAGCTATTCATCGCGTAACAATTCATCAAATCTATTACCTGACTCATTCAATTCAAGAAATAAATCAATTATTCAAGATATATTACCTGTTAGAGATGAAATTGATATAACTAATATGGTTGAAAATTTCAAGCAATTTGGTATTGCCAGAAATTCAGTGAATGATTATTGGAATCCTCTAAACAGTAAACATGGTAATACCACAGCCATTTCTACTAATAACAGATTAAGAAATACAAATGATATAGCTGAGCCTACTGGTCTTAATTTGGAATACAGTTTGGCCGAAAAAACTCTGGATAATGATCCAACCACACCTGGCTCATCTTTGCCTTCTAATAATAAAGACGTGACTAATGATAGTGAAAAATCTGAAACCAGCTTCAATTATGGAATTGAGCCTACATCACCATCACTTTTTTTTAGTCAAAAATTGAATAACTAAATTTATATTAAACTACAGCCATATTTGTTTTCTTTTCGCCCTTTTCTCCTTTGAATTTACCCTTTATTAAATTGTTCGACAATACCTAATTTTGAATTGTTTTTGGCTGCAACATTGTTTTTCTTTTTATTTCTGTGTTTTATTTTATTTATTTTGAAGTTCTAGGTGTTTGTTTTTCAGTTATTGTTGCCCTTTTATATATATAGTCCTTTTTTCTATTCCTTTAATTTTTTTTTACAGTTATCTGGTAATAAATGTGAAATTAATATATTCTTAATCATACAAAATAAGAAGGTAAGAAAATAGAAAAAAAACACGAACTACAAAAGACAAAACCTATTAAATTATATGAACACCAAAAATTTAAGCAAATAAATCAAGCTAACCCACTTAACTTCTGTTCAAATGCAGCAACATCATATTTGAAGTGCTTCATTGCTGATTTATTCGAACTATTCATTTTCAAACCAGCATAAAAGACTCTATAAGCAGGGGCTAGCATTTTATAAATATCTTGTGCCAATTGTTTCTTGAAAAATGGGGGAATATTTTTCATCTTGAATTTACGGAAATTATCTTCAAATGTTTTATTAAATTCATCAATCAATTTACCCATTTCTTTATGTCCTAAATTATATGAATCACCCTGTTTAGTCGAAGCACCCATGATTTTTGTTGTTAATTTCATCCATTCACTAGTTGATTTATCTATTGCCTTCTTCTTTAATTTTTCATATCTTTGAATACCAGGTTGTCCTAAAATAGAACGTAATGATGACTTGTTAGACTCTAAGATATTATGTAAACCATCCAGATTAAATAATAACATTATACCTAACTCTTCATCTGTTAATCTACTTTGAAATTTACTAGATAATTGACAGAAACTCCACTCTATAACGTCAGAATAGAAACTAGATAATAGGAATGCTGGATCATTTGATATAACTTTAGTTTCTTGGAACCCTATTGGTTTGTTTAAAGGTAACCAAGAATTAATTGGTGATCCTCTAATATGATCTAATTGATATTCATTAAATTTTGAAAATTTATTTAATCTAGTCATTGTAGACATGAATGCAGAATTCAAAGTTTCAGATTGATGATCTAGTGGTATAACCAATTCAGAATACCTCTGATCAACAAACATGAAAAAGTTACGCAATGAATTTTCACAACGTTTATGAATATTTTGTTGAGTTTCTATTAAAATGTTTGGTAATTCAGTTCCATATATTTCAATAGTTTTGATAATTAATGACAATCCAGAAAAAAGCTCATAATTTAATGTATCATGAGTGAATTTATGTTGTTCTGTAAATTTGACAAATAATTGAGTTTGTGAGATGAATAATTCTATTAAAGGAGTTGATATTTTAAATAATGCTATTCTTAACGTATTAAAATCGTCTTTAAAAAATTCTGATAAGAAAGTAGCTTCATTTTTTAACAAATTATTGATTCCACTAGCAAACTGAAGATAAGTTGGTGATTGAGGTGCTCCTTGAACACCAGTAACAAATCCATCATATATGAAATTTTGATCTTTACTTGGAGCTGGAGTATCCAATTTAACTGAGCCCATAAGGTTCATATTATATGCAGTTCTCTCTTTAACTAAATTGTCCAGCAATTGTTTATTAAAGTTCTTATTCAAAAAATTATAAATCATAACAGATTGCTGAATCACATCTGCCTGTTGTTTCTTATTTTCAATTGTTGTAACTTTTTTAAGTCTGTTTATAAATTCAAATTTCAAATTAACTTCTGATCCACGTAAATTATCATTTAAATCTCTCATTAAACCTTTATAAGAGTCCAATTTTTTATTAATCAATTCATTTCTCAAATTAGCTAATTTCATTAAAATATCAAAATATTCTTTCAATCTACTAACTGAAGATAAATCATTTTCAACTTTATTTAGTCTTGTGATTGTATCTTTAATTTCAATTGTATAATCTTTAATTTCATCAATTAATACAGTTGTAGCATCAATATTTTTTTGTTGAATTTTCAATTTTTCAATTTTTGAAATCAAAGGACTAATTGAATTAAGAGCATTGAAATTCATAGTTGAAATTTTATCCATTGAAGTTGATATAGAAGTTGATAATAATTGTATTTGCTTCAATGAGTCTTCCAAAGCTGCTAAATCAGCTTGTTCAGAGACAAGTGAAGTCGCTGTACTAGAATGTATTGATGAAGGCATCCCACTCTAATAATGTTTCTGTAATATAATATGATATAATACAATACATCCAAAAGCAACATGAAATATCAACAAATAAAACCCTAAAGATTGATCTGCCAAACGTGTTCGACTATTGCACAACCCGTGCACCAGATTATATTGTTATAAAAACAGCAAATTGGAAATTTTGAAATTTTTCTCTATCTAAAACCACTTCTTTTTCTTTTTCTTTTATCATGGGCACTATTATAATTAGAATCGAAATATACTGACTAGGTCTCATTTATGACACGGCAATTATACACTTACTAGTTAAGCCAGTTTTTGGCTTTTCTTATAGGTGTTGCTGGCAGACTGAATATTACTTAGTGTGAGTTTATTTAATGGTTTTGGTTTTCTTTTTACAGTTGTGCCCTATAACCATCCTCAAAGACCGCTCTATTTCGCTAACACTAAGTTCATACAACCATAATTTAGAGTTTGATAGTAGAAGAGCGGAAATTTCATTTATTGTAGTGTAATTTAAGCTAATCGATATCATTAAAGTAAAACTTAATCGAAATAGGGTACAACGAAAATTATGTTGTGGGTTCCCGAATAAGCAGCTCATACATAACCTTTACAACTGACAAAATAAGGTATTTCAAACAATAATTGACTTTAATAATATAAATTTGGTTATGTGGTACTGGGTAGTATCTCTATGGCTGTGAGTTCAAATCGAATTGAATAGATAATCTATTAAACGCTTCAGCACTCATTCCAAAATGAACCCAGCATAATTCATTTAGTTGAATTTGTGTGAGAGGTTTATCATAATTTTTGAAAGAAAACCATATATGATATAACTTTAGAAGTTTGAGCTTCCATCCAAGATGCCCATAATTACAGATTCCTCCTGCATTAGTTTGGTCATTATCAAAGAAACTTTAGTTATATTATATTGGATATAAGCTATTCTATTTCCTTTGAGAACTTCAACTAGTTTTGTTATAGTCGTTTATTCGTTATCAAGAGCAGAATGGTACGTTTTTGCTCTTCGTTTGTATATCGTACATTATCATTGAATGGCATTAACTTAATCAATATCAATCTGAGGTTGAAACTGTGGTTAATTTTATGGTTTTTATTTCATGTTAGAGGAAAAAAGATACATACTTTTTAAAAAACTATCTGATCCATTTCAAATGATTAGATCAATCTACAAGATACCCTCTCATCTGAATTACTCTTTCTAATTAATGATAAACTAACTTCATTTCATCGAAAGATAACTTACCTTACTAATGCTGCGAAAATATGAAAATGAACTATATTAATCCAGAAACAAAACAAAGAAAAGCTACAGAAAATGAACAATAATTAACAAAACAGAAAAGTTTAAGTTGTAGATGTTAATCAGAAAATTAATCAGAAAAGTTGTCATTCTAGAATATTAAAGATGATAAAGTTAGTAAAATTGTTAATAAGCATACATTAAAAAGTAATGCTGGGTATGAGCTTACTGTTAATACACGTTGTGCCCCATTTACAACATTTCCATTACTATCAAAATTTAATGCCAGAACAGATTTGTATTTTCTTTGAGAAATTGGTTGAGGAAACAAACCATTTGAAATCAATTTAGATAAATCCCACTCAATTGCTGTTTCAGTTTTATAACACCAAAAGAACCAGCCTTTAGAATTATTTCCAAATAAATCAATTTGTCCTTCAATAAGTTTTCTAATCTCTTGTCTATCAGTTGAGTTCATCTTAGTGACATCATTTGAATAACGGCATGTTCCAATCTTGGATGAACCATCAAAATTACCTTCATATCTTGCTCCACGACCAACACCATTAAGCCAATAGGCACAATCAGTTATAGCACCAGACCATTCACCAACTACAGATGGATGTTTTTCTGTCCGAATTGATTGAGCATAACTTTTTAATGAAGATAAATGTTGATCAATATTCAATTTTAAAGACCCTTCACTGAAAACTTCATATCTATGATGATCAATCATTATATTATAGTATGGCCCAGTGTAAGCCGTTGTAGCATTAATATAAGTGGAATTATGATGAATCAAATTCTTTGAATAATAAGATTCTAAAGTATCCGTGACATTTCCATTGAAATAATTATCCCAATCATTTATACCTCTGAAAGCATCATGTACAGCAAAGTAGTTATCAGTGTTTAAAGATCTTAATTGAGAATATGTTTCAATATCATATGCTCTAATATCATCAATACTATACTTTCCTGAATGTGGTTCATTAACATTTTCAATACCGGAAATAACATCATAATATTCTGGTCCACCATATGTAGCAAAGAAATAATAACTAACTTTTAAGGATAAGTCATAATTGGTAGGGAGCATCCACTCATATGTATCTCTTAAACCAGAATTATCAAATCCATTTTGAGAACCAGGCATACCATGTAAATCTACCCATAATTTCAATCCATGATTTCTACACCATTGAATGGTTTTAATTAAATATTCTTCTTGACCATCACAGTAAGGGTCATCTGGTAATCTAGCAAAAGCCCAATAACCAATTTGAAATCTAACAGTATTAAAACCCCAACTTTTAATATTTGCAAAATCAGATTCAACAATAAAAGTATCCCAATGATTTTTCAATCTATTGTAGCATTCAGTAGTACCTAATTGTTTACAGTAATGATATTCATCGATAGGAACAGTAGATTCATCATTTGAAGACCCAGCAGCAGCCCAATATAAAGAAGGTGTAATATACGGTTCTGAAACAGTCCACCCACCTAAATTAACACCTATAACAGTTTCATTATATGCATATAAAGAGGATGAATCAGCAGAATCATCCGTTGTCTCTTTACTTTGATAATCTTCAAAATCGGCCTCTTCATAATCTTTATAGTTATGATCTACTTCTCTCTTATTGTTTGAACCATAAAAATAGTTTTGATAGTCTCCTGTACGCTGTAACTTCAAATATGAATCAAATCCATTCTTTTTATAAAAATCCAACATTGAATTTGAGTATCTAATACCATCATTAAACCCATTGCTATTTTTAGAGTAAGCTAATGTTGTAGAAGCAGTCAATACTATGGAAAGAAGGTTTATCGTTTTCATATTTGTGAAAAAAAAGAACTTTTCAATGAAACTCTGGGTCTATATACGAACAGATATAGGAAAAAACTCAAACAAACTGAACAATAGTACAACACGAACTTTAAAGCTGTAAACAAAAACAAGATTGTCATTACGTAATGATCCACGTAAAATCATCTACATTTGGTGGGTTTACTTTGCTTCGTACAATCAATTCCAATTGTACCATATGATACCTCATCAATTCTTCAACTCTAAGTATTTTTTCTAAGCAACAAGACCCTGAAATCGGACCTGAAACGTATTTATTATTGTTGAAAGTGAAAACTAATGTCCGGTTAACACAACCCAGTTATCCGGTTTTCGAGCATTCAGTTTTTTTTCCATTTTTTATTTAATTTAATACTAAAATAGAGAAAGAAGACAACAGAGACCTAAAACAAACTACCACTTGTACACGTATTTCCTTCTACAAAAGTTTATGCGATTATTAGTTGCAAAAATGGTTGATTCGAATTTAACAAACGTTTTCACTCAAAATCATGAACAGTCTAGACAGCTAACTGAAGAAGAATTGAAAGATTGCTTGCCATGTCAAGTGATGGCCACTTTCACTGCTTTCACTGCTTCTTATTATTTTGGTTCAGGCTTATTATTCAAAAACGATAATGATTTTGTGAAAAATCCAAAATGGTGGAGAACTCAAGTTAAATTTTTTGGTTATGGACTAGGTTTGTTTGCAATTTACAGAGGTGGCCAAGGTTGGTTATGGCAAACTGATAAACAATATAAACCAGTTAAATTTTAACTTTGGCTATACTCTTTACTAATTTACTATATACTGGTTACTGGATCTTGGATATTGGCTTTTTTATTTATTACACTTTTTTTCTCTCTTTCTTCCCGTGTTACTTGTATATAGTATGTTTCTTTCAACACTTGTGAATATGACTCAAATGTCAAATAATTTAAAATTACAGTATTGAAATGTTGTATAAATAACGAATAACTCAAGTAAACAAAAAAGTTTTACCACTAGCATTACCACCAACAATCCAATTCTCAGTTGGATGAAAATTACAAGCTGCAGGAACAGAATTCATTCTATCACTACCAATATGAGCTAATTGCACTCCATCTCTATTGTATATATCAAGATATTTCTTCATATTTGCTATAGCAAATTTTTCAACTCCATCAGATGGATTGGCATGCCATCTTGCTTTCAAAATCGAAACCCATCTACCAGTTTGGCAATTATGTCTCAATGTATTAAATGGTTTCAAATTGATTGGTATGTCTTCCCATACTTCTTCTTCTAAAATTGGTTTGATAACATGATCAGGTTTGGTAATCTGTTGACCTAATTGAAAGATATTGATTGTATCATCATAGCCATTACAAACAATATCATTTGAATTGTTCCAGTCTGCAGTTGAAACACTCAATCTGCTACTATAACTTCCTATACAATGTGGTGATATAGAATCATCATAATCTGACCATTTGGAAGGGCCAGTGGTTCTCAAATCCCATATTCTCATTGTTCTATCTAGGGATGCTGAAACAATCTGTTGATTGTTTTGGGGATTAACAGCAAAAGATCCAATTTTTTTATCATGTAATCTTAGAACATTCAAATCAGAACGTTTTTGAGGTTCTCTAATATCAAAAGTTGAAAATTCTCCTTGTAATGTTGTGAAATAGCAAACGTTAGAATCAATAAATTTAATGTCTGAAATACCACTAGCATCACCCCAAGCATCATCAAATTCTAAAACTGATTTTGAAATTGATTTACTCAAGTCCAGAACACGAACAGATCCATCATACGAGCAACTAACTATTTCTTGTGGCTGTTCTGATCTAATTACCACATTAGGAACATTTTTACGGTGGAAGTTAAAATGGGTGATTTCAGGTTCCGATCTTTCAGAATCTTCTTCTTCTTGAATTGACCAAATACCCATCTCACCCATCTTATCGCCACCAATAACTATTTTCTTTGTAGTAGATGGGTGGAAAACAATAGAAGTCATTCTTGATGTTGTTAATTTAATATCATTTGGGTGGAAATGTTCATATAATTCTAACTTTCCTATATCGTCTCTGGCCTTGTTTAAACTTTTATCATTTGATGCTGCTCTTTCTCTAACTGTATCATAAAAATCACCCAAAGAAATAGATTTACCTAATCTACTCAAATTCTCCCGCTGATCAGGATCATCCTTAATTACATCACTTAACTTTAAATCCCCAGATAATCTTATTGATTGTAATCTTTGCTTTTCTTCCTCCTCTTTACGTTTTTCCTCTTGTTCATCATAAAACTTTGAAGCTTCATCAGATTCTAGTTTAACACCAGCTATACGTCTAGATCTACGAGTTGGCATTATTGGCTCTTTTTTAACCGTCTTAACTGTTCTAGTTGCTGTTTTGGCTCTTTTTCTTGCATTTTCTCTTTCTGATTTTTCAGTAGTCGGAATATCATGATGGAAATCTCTTGAAACCGCATCTAGGTTTAACTTCTTGAACAATTCTTTATTTCTTGAAATATTTGCTTGCCTTTGTTTTTCAAACTCAGATAAAGTCATGGTAGTAGTTATATATATATATATATATATTTGTATCTTTTGTGTCTTTATAATTACGATTGGTCTTACTCAGATCAGAAAACACGCTTTTGCATTTTCAATTTTTCCCCAAACGCGTCGTTTCAAAATGTTTTTGTATTGATTGTGATTAATTGAATTCTATTCAATATTTGACTTACTTACAAGTTGTAAAGACTTACAGAGAATCATGTCTAGAAGAAAGTCAAAAACACCAAAAAGATCAGCTGTTCATTCAGAACTCAAGAAATCTTCCAAGCCTCTTTCCGCTCCCCTGTTTATTAATAGGGGTACCCCATTGAACTCACAATCTAGCTTTGTAGGAAGTCAGATGTCTCAGGACAACAGTCAGTTGGTTAAGCCGGGTCAGTCTCTTTTCAGTGATAATGAAGAAGATGATCGAGCTACATTTGATCTGGATTCACAGAGACCTTCCCGTCCTGTTCCAGAAACGGTTTCTAAAAAGAGAAAACGAAGTTCAAATGTTGAACCAAAGAAGCAAAAGAAGCAAGGGCTAGTTCCTAAAGCTAGAAGAAACCCATTACCAGTTGTAACTTCGAAAAAAACTAGGAAAGTTGTTTCTCAAAATGATCTAAATTCAAAACAAAAGTCAAAATCAAAATCAAAATCAATAACAAACCCAAAGACAAAACCAAAACCGATACAAGTAGAAGAACTAGAAATAGAGGACCCAGATTCGGAACCTGAAGACTCATTTTTTGAGCAAGTTGATATACCCAGTAATGAAAGCAATGAAAACATTTTACAAACTTTTAAAAAATCAATAACAACTAACTCAATGCAACGAAATTGGGCTTTATTACCACCTATAATCGTCACAATGTTAGATTCTATTTTCCAATTATTTATTGAAAATTCAATCTTGAATATTAAATTTAGATCAAATCGAGAAAAGCAATTATTCAGAACTTTCATCAAATCAGAGTTGATTAAACCCATAATAAAAAGATTCAAAAAAATCAAATTGCCACAAGGTATAAAAGAATCAGAGTTAGATAAGGAGGAATTGACTGAAGAGAATTCCAGATTAGAATCTAACTTGGATGCTAATTTAAAACAATTAAATGTTTTGAATTTAGAATCCAAAACTCAAGAATTATATTTAAAGAAAGAAAAAACATATTTACATGATTTTGAAAAAAGTCTGAATTCTAATTTAAGGAAAATGAAATCTGATTTAAAAGAACTAGAACACTTAATAGGTGATGATGATGAGATGTTGAAAGAATTTGAGAATAGTTTAGAACAAGATGAACGAGATGTTTTAACTTACGATTTAGTCAATGATAACACGGAAAACACAAAACAGGTTTATGACCCCGCTAGTGATGAAGAATTACAAGATGTTTTAGATACTTTAAGTAAACATCTACAGTCAGTAGAAAAAAATATTGATATTGTTAAACCTGTTTCTGAGAAATTGGAAGCATTGAGTAGTTTGTTGAGTCTGTTATTGGACTAATTAGGTTTCTTAAGCATGAAGCTGTGTGTTTTTTTGGTTAATTGTATTATGTATTATCTTTTTCACCACTTCTGAGAAAAAGAACTTTTCAATGCAAATTTTATTAAATAAACTTGATGTAGATGAATTAAAAAAATACTAAATATATAAAAAAATGAAGTGGAGGTGAAATCTGTAAATTCAAATTTAAATAAAATACGCAAATAGGGGTAAGCTTTCCAAGATAATATCATCATGAAATTTCAAGTTTTTAACTTTATCTGAATGTCCAAATTCATAAATATCTGACAATAATCTGTTTGATTCAGCAGCACTAATCTTTTCATCTGAAGTACCAAGAGTAATATGTAAAAACTTATTCCCATATTCAATATTCAATGGTTCACTAGTTGGTGTAAGAATATTTAATATCTCTATACTTATACACATCACTCTTTCATCCCAGCATAATTCATTCAATTTAATGGAAGCCCGATATCCGGTTGACGATTGTGATAAATTAATTTGTTTATGGGTTAATGCTGATGTGTCTTTATTTAATTCTGCTATCTCTTTCTTAAAATGGTTATTTGTGTATTCTTTCCACAATTGATGCTTACCATGCTTGACTTGTGCAGAATGAATTAATGTTACATGAAATTCATCTTGGATTCTGTTGTTCGATAATAATGAAGTATATGCGGTCTTTGCTTCGTATGAGTCTTTAATAAATTGGCGCACAATGGAGAGCAGTTTCTCCTTATCAGGAAGATATATCCCAAAATACTGGGGTTGAATAAGTTTTTTTGATTGTGGTTTCTTTTTAGTTTTGAAAGTTTTTGTAATACTTGGTTTGTAATCCAATGCTTTTTGGAAAGCTTCTTGATACTTTTGCTCTGATGGTCTTTCAAGTTTGATGTCTTTAATAAACTTTGATAGTTCCTCAACCACAACTTTAGTATTATCTAATGAACTCGTCTTTTCATTAACCTGTAAGTTGATGATTAAATCAAAGTTTGAATCCGGATTTTTCTTGGGATTGACTGGTTGAAATCTGGTAACAAACCCTTTCATAATAGCTTCAGCTTTCTCTACACCATCTGTTTCTGTCTTTATTGCTTGATGATTATCACCTCTTAATAAAACTCTAGTTTTAGTAACTTCCCATAATTGATCACTTGGCATGAAATCATTAGAAACAAAATTTAGGCATATGAAATATAACTTATTTTTCGGTATTAGCTGATTCAAAGCATCAAAATGATCAAAAATTTGTTTTCTTTCAAAATATTTATGATTGTTTTTATCTAATATCACAATTTGCTTATTAACTAGAATTTCTAATGCACCTTTGACTAATTTATCTTTAACTGGAGTAGATAAGTTATCATTTTGAATCTGGCCAACTATATCAGGAAATAAATTTTCTAATGTTAAGGAAACTGTTGTTTTGCCACATCCAATTGTTGCCACTGGAACTATAACATATTTACAATTCCCATTACCGCCATAATTTGCATTGTACATTTCATCTTTAATTTTTTCGTTTGAAATTTCATCATCAATTAATTGTAAACCAGTTTTACCTCTTGCTTGAATATATTTCTGTCTTAATTCCACTATTCCTTTACCCTGTAAAAATTTCTCTTTTAAGTCTGGATTGTTTTCTAAGATTGGAATTACAAAATTTAGATAATCCATGCATGCTAATTTATGATTTTTAAACTTAATGGAATTATATCCATTCGAAAGGTATACTTTTGTAACCTCCCTAAATTTTCTGTATAATAAATAAGGCTCTTCAAATTTATACTTAAAGAAATAGTCTCCTTCAGCATTGAAACACCTAATAACAAATCCTTCAATTTCTTCACCTTTATAAGTACCAGTCTCAGATGCATTTTCTAAAAATTCCATTGTTTTATCAAAATTTGTAATTCTAAAATAATCCGTGGTTTTGAATCCATATTTTTCAGCAAATTGATTTACTATTTCCATTGGCAAAGTTTTAAATTTCGGAATATTGTAATTCAATCCATGTAAATATAAACCTGCATGATCACCTTTATATTCCAAAACATGTTCTTCAAAGTCATCATCACAATATTCACCAACTGCAGTTAATTTAGTTTCATACAACTCTAATGCTAATTGCTTTGAAGTTAAACCTTTTTTCATTAAGTTTGCTTCAATAGCATTCTGAGCAGCTAATGCATGATTCTTTGAAACATCATCTCTCAAGCCAGTTGAATGTTTAGAACACACAACTAGAGTACCATCTTTCAAACCAGATATGAAAACAATACAACCATTAGATTTTACCGTTAGTGTATAAGGACCATTGGTTTCTCTAGCCAATACAGGTTTACTCATCTGTTTAAATTCACCTACATTGAAAAATTTATCATACCCTCTAACCACTATCTCATTATTAATTGTAAACAATCCTCTAGCTTGAGAAGGTAATTCCACTTTATTGGAATAATATTCCCATTCATTGAACTTCCAACTATCAATATCTATATCTGAGTTGAATATTGTATTGGTTTTCTTCTTTGCATGGCCTTTCTTATTGTTTAAATTAGCTGAATCATTCAATTTGCTAACCAGTTCAGCTGTATCCTTCACAGCTTCCGTAAGTTCGTCCTTTGATAAATTTGGCAGCGACATCAATTAGACTTTAGAGTAGATAGAAAGAATTTGGGTTTAAAATAATAAACAGATCTTATTTTATAATTTGATTTGGGTTAGCGAGTTCTTCAAAGAGCGATAAATTTTTTCAAAAAGTGGTTAATTACAAAAAATAAAATACATTATATACAACAAACATGTTTTATAAATGAGTCATCAAATCATTCAGCAGAAAATGGTTTGATATCACTCATTTGTTTCATTCCTTTCGTAACAGCATTGTAAGTAAATAGAGTCACAGAACCACTAAAACTGACTTTAACTAATCTAGGGAACCAACCAGACCATAGCTTTTTGGCTCCTTCTTCCATGAACATTTTTACAGTACAAGTCATAATGTCTCTATACACTAGTCTATAATCTTTGGTTTGCATTCTGGTTTTAATAACATCAATTGGTTGGGTAGTTGCAACAACTGCACATGAAGATGCAAAACCCATGGCCAGCAATTCTAGTTCAGTTAAAGAATCTCTAGTAGGATCAATCATTTGTTGAAATGTATTATAACTAGAGAACCAAACCATGGAATTCATACATTGTCTGAAAATAGTTATAAGAGAGCCTTGTTTGAATCCACGAAAACCTTGAGTTGCATATATCTCTTTCACGACCTTAGAGAAAGTCACAGATGGATTCTTTCTGTAATATTCGATAGCTTGAGTACGTGGGTTAACTGATTCTACATTTGAAGTACCATGAGAATGAGATGAAGTTGGTCTTTTTGTTGTTTTAGCAGTAGATGTTTTTTTATTGTTAGTAGAAGTGGATGTTTCTAGTTCATTTCTAGCATATTTCGGCAGTTCCACTTTCATCCCTTGTAAATACATTGAATTTTCAATCATTCTAGTCTTAATGTTTTCAAAGGGAATAACCCATAATGTTTCTAAAGCACCAGTCATCAGACCAGCAACTACAACTCTAGGGGCCGTTGTCTTTCCATTATCATTGGCCATGAAATCAGACATTGAATTGAATAACAAAAATCTAGAAGAAGCCTTCAAAGCATTCCCCATAGCTAATGTACCACATCCAATAAATAATGGTTTAACATTCATAGGAAGTACTGGAGCTTTTTTCATTATTGTATTATTTTCTATTTGAGATGTGGTTTTCATGTACTCAAAAGGATAAGTCAATATTGTTTGAACAGAACCAGCAACGGCACCACCTAGAATGGCAGTGACTAGATCTGTTTGATCGTCTTGATTAGGTAACGGATCCATAGTATTTGTGTTTTTATGAATTTATGAATTGATCTTTTCTATTGAATTGCTAAAAGGAAAGAATAAAAAAAAACGGAAAAACTGAACCGCTCTTTAAATAATCAAAATGCGCGTGAAAATGACTTCGTTCATTTTGATCAACTTATTTTCATACTCATTTTCATTTTCTGTTTTATTTTTGATTGATTGGTAATAAGACCTATATATAGAACAATTAGAGCAATTAGAGCTAGAACTATGAGTCATTCAATTACAGCTATAGCTAAAAAATCAAAATTTAATCCAACTGAATATAAGGAAATCACCAAATACCTTGATACTCTCCCTACAAAGTTAATATCCTTAGAAAATTTATCTCCAGAAAAGGCTATTGATTTTAAGATTGATTTGGACTTAAATAAGACAAGTATTAAAAATCCAGTTGAATCTGACCTTGAAAAAGTAGAATTACAAGTTAAACAACAAATTAAAGAGAATCCCCTTGCTGGAGTTGATCTTATATTTCAAAAAAATGATGAAAATAGAAAAGACAAAAGGCTAGTTGTTTTTGATATGGACTCTACTTTAATTTACCAAGAAGTTATTGAAATGATTGCAGCTAAAGCCAATGTTGAAAAACAAGTTGAAGAAATTACAACTAGAGCAATGAATGGTGAATTAGATTTTAAACAATCTTTGGCTTCTCGCTGTTTACTTTTAAAAGGTATTGAATCTTCTGAACTATGGGATTCTTTAAAACCTAGACTAGAGATCACTAAAGGTGCCAAAGAATTATGTAAAGCTTTGAAATCTAAAGGTTGTAAATTGGCTGTTTGTTCAGGTGGGTTCTTACCATTAGCCACTTATATCAAAGAACAACTTGGATTAGATTACGCGTTTGCTAATTTACTTGAAACTGAAATTAATGATAAAGGTATTGAAGTTTTAAGTGGTACCACTGTTGGTGATATTGTTGATGGCTCTAGAAAAAAAGATTTATTATTACATTTAGCAAGAGAAAATGATATTGATGTTGCTAAATCCGTTGCAATTGGTGATGGTGCTAATGATTTATTAATGATGGGTGCTGCTGGTTTCGGTGTTGCATGGAATGCGAAACCTAAAGTCCAGAAAGAAGCTCCTGGTTGTTTGAATTCAGATTCATTGAAAGATGTTTTATACATTTTCGGTTATAATGATTTAGAGATTGCTAAATTACTTTAAGATTATATAGCTTTACGTAATTCAGCTTTAGTTAGAGATAAATATAAAATATTATAGATGTATTTATATAAACATTTGGAGAGAAAAAATTTTAAAGAATCAAAGTACCTTTCATAACACCACGAATACCATTCATCAAAATAATAGGTTCACCATCACGTAGTGAAGCAACAGTAATAATACCTTCAAAAATCAATTCTCTTTGAATTAAGTCTCTTCTCACAACTCCATGTAAGCAGCCAGTAGATAAAGGAGGGGTAATCCATCTAGTGACTTCTTCCTTAGTTAAAGGATGTTTAACGACTCTTTCAACAGCAATATTACAAATTGAAGTTTCAGTGATTTGATCAGCAGCATTAAATAACAAAACATCAGCATTTTCTCCAACTGGTATTTTTCTTTCTCTAGCTTGATTATAATGATCTCTCTTTGTTGTTTTAAAAGAAGTAAATGGAGATATTTCAGTTGCTTGATCATCCAAATAAACATTCATAAATGGTTCAATTTTTAAATCAACACCGAAAAATCCTCCAACTTGATCAGGTATGACTTCAATTCTATTCTTATCATCAATTAAAAATCTCAACTTATATGAAACCATTTTATTAAAAGGTCTCAGACTTTTACTTAACTCGATTTGTAAATTTTCTTTAGTAATTTTAGGTATTTCATATTCAAAAAATTCAATTGCATCATTGATTCTAGCAACATGTTGATTAAATAAATAAAAAAATGAAGTATCTAATAAATCTTGATTAATAGCAACATCAAATTGTAATGTGCCTGTATATAATGATGGATCATATCTAATTGCACTTATTAACCGAAATGAAGATTTATCAATTTCGAATGGTTCTGTTAAATGCTTTTTAATTATTTCATCAGCTACACGTTCTAATGTTTCTTGTGAAGACATTATTGTAACAATTATGCTTTGATTCTTCTAAATGTTGAGTAAATTTGAATGAGTTTTATGAATTTGAATCTCCACTTCTTCAATTAAGGGACTAATTTATAGAATTAATGATCAAACTCATTCTATTATTTAATTTTATGAAACATGTCGGAGAAATTCAAATTAAGCCGCGTTCATCGATACCCAGAAATAAGATTTGTATGTTTTTTCAAAATTACTTCAGTTAGAAAATATAATTGAATAGTGAGAAATATAGAAAAAAAGCAGAAGAAAATGGTAAAAAGCAAAAAAATAATAATGATATTTTAGAGTAAAAACAAAAGGAACAAACAAAAAACAGAAATACTAAACATAGGTTCTGTTACTAATAAAAATAGATTCATGATTCTCCCTATCAATCTTCAAATCATCGTCAACTATGAAATCCAAAGAATTGTTATTCAAAGCACCTTCAAATGGTGATAAAACAAAATTAATTATATTTTCTCTAAAATACCAAAAAGGAGCTCTTAATAATTTTTTCCAATTAAACTGACCATCTCTATCATAAATACCTAAATCTTCTTCCATATGTTGATTCAATTTCTTAGAAGTAACCAAATCTCTTTCAAAAACGTTAACAACAGGAATGTTTAAATCACCATTAATACTGAATGGATCTTCAACTCCATAATAATCCAATAGTTCATCAAGTAAATCGATTTGTAATAAAATTTCTCTTAATAAAGTTCTATCAATTCTCGTTTGTTTCATGAAACCTGATCTAATAACACATCTATAAAAACCAGAAACATTTGTTTCTTCAATCTTTATAACTGCTGCTTTTGGATCATCATCATCAATAAATGGATAAGTAGAAACTCTAGTTTCAACTAATATGAAAATTTTTGGAACACTGGAAAATGAATTAACTATGTGCTCAAATAAATTTGGTAAATAGTGATTTTTTGTATTTGTTGAGGCTGCTGGTGAATACATTAAATAAATTTTTGGGATTCTATTAACTTTAGTAACTTTACCTTGATAATTAAAATCTAACATTTCATTATTAAGTTCTGGTTCTATTCTAGTGTTATCAATTTCAATATCATCTTCCAAAGCTTCACTTTCAATGGATACATTATCTATATCATCCAATTTTGATGCAGTTATTTGTGTTGATTTATGATCACCTAAATTTAAAACCATTGCTTCTTTTAATTGTTTCTTAATTTTTCTATTATTAAACAGATCATCAATGGATCTTTTAGATTCAATTTCTTTATCAATTTTCAATGATCTATACCATCTCCATGTTGCTATAAAAAGAAAACTTATTGCGGTAATCATTAAAGGAGCCCAAGCACCATGAGGAACTTTTTTTAATCCAGCAACAATTAAGCAAGCTTCTAAAACGCCAAATGGAATAAAATAAGCTAAAACAATAAAAATATTCACATTATAAACATAATAAAGACAAATGGAAATTAAAATTGAAGTAACAAGGAAATCAATTGCAATACCTAGACCATAAGCAGCAGTAACATTATTTGAATTTTTAAAACAAACTGTTGTAACAATAACTGCAACCATTAATACATAATTGACAACTGGAATATAAACTTTACCGGTATGTTTGCTTGATGTATGAACCAATCTTAATCTTGGGAAACAATCTAGAATAATTAATTGTTTAACAATAGAAAAAACACCTAAAATTAAAGCTTGTGAAGCAATAATAGTAGCTAAAGTTGATAATGTAAAAACAAACCAATAATAACTAGATCCAACGCCACCAAATGGAATAGATTCATAAAATAAATTGGAAATAGAATTTGGATTTTCAATTAAAAATGCACCTTGACCCAAATAACAAATTATCAAACAAGGATAAACAAAAAAACACAAAGTTAATTGAACAGGTAATGGACCAAAATGGGAAACATCAGCAAACATAGCCTCAGCACCGGTAATTGACAACATGATAGGAGCAAATGCATCAACTCCACCATCATCAACCAAAAAATTAATAGCATGATGAGGTGATAAAGCTTTCATAACACTTGGATGTCTAGAAATACAAACACAACCATCAACGAATAAAACAATTAACCAAATAAAAATAATTGGAGAAAATAATAGAGATAATTTACCTGAACCAAATCTTTGAATTAAAAATAATGCAATTAAAACAGCGCAAGAAACAGGCATCACTTTATCTTCAAAAGAAGGTTTAGCAACCGCAATTCCAGCAATAGCAGATAACACCGAAGTGGTTGGAGTTAATAAACCATCAGAGAAAACTAATGAACAGCCTAAGAAACATAATCCAATAGTAAATTTTGATAAAAAAGCTTTCATTTTAGTGTTAACTAAATCAGAATAGCTTGAATTTCTTGTATTAGTTCTAGTTAATGCTAATAAATTATCATCATAATTCGTATTTAAATCTTGTTTATCTTTTATTCCACCTGGAATCTTAACACCAACTGGACCAATATGTAGAGTTCTTGCAATTTTTGAATAAATTGCAATTTGACCACCTTCATTATTATTTGGACCAAAAGTTAAAACAATTAAAGCATATTTAAAAATGACTAAAATGGTGAATAACCAAAAGACACAAGAAATAGCTCTGAAAACTAATTCTTCATTATTAACAGGAGGTTTAGTAATAATACTTGAAACTGTATATAAAGGAGAAGTACCAATATCACCATAGATTGCACCTAATGAATTATATGACATAACCAAGGTTGATAATACCTTATTAGCATTCTTAGAAGATTTAAAACCTGTCATATTGAACAGTATCGTTAATATAAATGTTGTAATAAAAAAAAAGGCTTTTAATAGGCTGTAGCGGGGTTTTCTATACAAGAGAATAAGGATTACTGTACGAAACGGTAAAAAAAAGATTATACTAGGAATATCAGTTAGTTTTTATAGATAATTGAGGGAATAATAATTACCCTATGTATTTTAATAAGTTTATTGTATTTAGATAAAGAAAAAACATCCATTAAAAAAGGAGCAGCTGCTTTGTTTCATTTTTCTCTATCTCTTTCCCCAATTTCCCAGTTTTCCATTGGTGTTTAGGCCAAATTAGGGAGAGAGAAAACATAACAGCCCAGTGTTCGCAACCAGGCGCGCTGCAGAATGTGAGAATTTCCACTTGAGGAGAGATTTGTTCTGTTTTTTTCAATCCATGTTTGGCTATGGCACCAGTGTAGATGCCGGAATATTACAACCGGATCAGATTACATATGATCTATAGTTTTACAAAAATCTAATCATCACATTTGAAGTTATAGTAGGGTGCTGATGGGTGGATGTATAAAAGGTGGTTGATTATATGAAGCAGGATTGAGGGAACGTGCTACCATCGCGCGAGAAGAGAAAGAGAAAAATAAAACTAAAACCAAGCAAAAGCAAGCAACTAGTAGATCGATCTAGGTGAATTTTGGGTATTGTCCCGATTAGGGCATACCGCATATTTTCATTTACAATAGAGAAAGTTGTACAAAACGTCACACAAGAGGCACAGTCCACCGTTTATGACGTCGTCAACTTGAAAAAAAAAAAAATCGACTCGCGCAAAATTGGAAAATTGAAAAAATTGCTGCCAAAACCAGTTTACCCTCTTTTTCATTATTGTTATTTTGGTCTCTGTCCAATCCCAAAAATCCCTCAGTTTTAACCCACTCTGTTATTCAATAGCACCTAAATGAGATATTCAACGTATTATTAGATAAGATTAGTTTCTGCAGAATGCCGTTAATATTCGGCGAACAGTAGGCCCATGTAGTTTTATTAAATTGGATCTTGAAATCACCAAGTCGAACATCTAGCGTCGAACGTCGATCGGGGTCGAATGGCTAAACCAGATAGGGCTGAATAGGGAGTAAGAGGCTTCTCTTTATAAATTTCTTCATGAGCCAGAAGTCCATAATTATTAGTTATTCTTGCTGATACATTGATATATATATATACATAGCTATATGTCAACATATCCACCTTAATTTTCTTATTCAAAGTTGTTTTACTAACTAAAATGCAAAATGGAAAATCCTTTAGGGTGTACGGATGTCATTTAGGGTGTGTACGGGTGTGAACATTGTAATCCCGAATTTTCACCGGTGCGACACCGCCGCACATCTTTTAAAGTGAAGAGATGATATATTATTTCATATATTAAATATACCCATTAAACTTACTTCAATTTTAGAAGTTTCCTATTTACCTATATCTCACTGATTTATTATTAAGTCATATTTTTTTTAAAATTGAAATTATCTTGATCATGTCAACTACCACAAAAGTACCACCTCCTTTGAAACCAAAACCAAAGATTCCTCCTAAAAAAAATATTAATCTTAACACGTTAGACATTTCAACCACAACCACAAAAATTCCTTCCAAATCCTTCGAACCTAAAGATCATGAGCCTCCTGCCGAATTTATTTCTTCTTTAAGAGGTGGTTTAAGAAAAACTAATAGAGATTTGTCATCGTTTGATAAAAATGACCATGATAATGATCCTTTAAATGATGATAATGGTTCAAGTACTACTGCCCCAATCATTAAACCAAAATTGATTTCAGATACAAAAGAATCTAAACTACCTCCTCCAGATGTTTCTCATTTAGATAAATCTCCAGTTAGACTACCTGGAATGACCAGAAATAGGTCTTCAACTAATTCAAGTGTTGATTCTATCTCAGAATCAGCCGCAACATCATCAACATCAAGATTCCCAAATTCTTCTAAATATAAACAATTATTAAATAAAGGAATCAATAAATCAACTGAAACTTTTAATAAAAGCTATGCTAAATCATCTGAGAAATTAGATACTCTTTATAAAAAAATTCCAAAATCTTCAGATCAATTGGATCAAATGGTTAAAAAAATTCCACGTAGATCTTCTAAAGCTTCATCATTTACACCTGAAGTTACAGATGAAGAATCAACTGAAGATGATAACCTTTCTCACAATCAATCACCTATCAAATCAAAACGTACTTCATATTTTGAATTTAAAGATGAACATGATGATGATAATTTGAAAGAAAGACAGAGAAGTTCTAGTACTAGTAAACAAAGATTTGAGAATTTTTATAAAAAAATTCCTAAATCATCAGATCAATTAGATCAATTAGTTGGATCTTCTAGTGAAAAACTTGGTAAAATGGTTAAGAAGATTCCACATAAGAAATCTAGGGCTAGCATTTCAACTTCAATCTCAACTCCAGAATTATCAGACGATGAGTCCTTACCTAATTTTCCATCCAAAAAACCATCACGTCCTGCTAAACCCTCAATTAATATTACCACTTCTATCACTGATGATGAAGAGGAAGATGATGATACTCCTCCATTACCTCAACGGCCAAAAACAGCTCCACATAATTCAAATTCAATTATTTCAAAAAAACCAAAACCAATTATTCCATTGAAAAAATCATTGTTAACTGAACCATCTACGACTCCATCAAGATCTAATTTAACTCCACCAGCTCCTCCAAAATCGAGATCTAGAACTACATCAATAACTGCAAATGTTGAATCAATTAGTATCACCACTGAATCCCCTGAACCCTCAGTTAGAAGTTCAGTTGCCCCACCTCCACCCAAATCGAGATCTAAACCACAAGCACCACCTTCACGTTCATCAGCTTCAAGTTTAACAACTACTGCTATTTCATCTCCTATAATTCCAAGCAATTCAAGTTGGAAAGAATCTGACCTTGATTTAAACTTAGATTCTCAATGGTATATATCAAATAATGATGATTCATCTGAATTTCCTAAAGATTTACAAAATTTAAATTATTTTACTTCTTTTGGATTCATGGGTAAAAAACAATTTAAAATATATGCATTTCGTTTAAATGATTTATCAACTATTAAATTGAAATTAATTTGGGATAAAGATTCGTCAAATCCTTCATTATCACTAGAACATGATCTTAAATTTATTCCACCTCCTTCTGCTACTAAAGATTTACTCTTACAAGGTAATATCAAATATGGTGAACATGTTGCTAATTGGTGTGAAACCAAGATTGGTACTAAAGTTGGTAATGGAGAGTGCTGGACACTTGCTCATGATGCATTAGAAAAATCATGTGGTAAGCATGCTTTTGTCACTTCTGGATATCAACATGGTGCATTGTTAACTACTCTTATTGGAGTTGAAAAAAAAGGTGTTGCTCCAAAAATAAATAATGAAGCAATTACTGATGAAGTTAAACGTGGAGATATTCTACAATTTAAAAGTTGTGGATTTAGATATCCTAATAAGGCATTATATTTTGGATCTCCTGATCATACTGCAATTGTTTCAAATGTTGAACCTAGTCCTGATAATTCCAAATTTAGTAAATTGAATATCATTCATCAAAATTTTAATGGTCATAAGATTGTAGCCAAAGAAGAAATTGAATTGGACAAATTAATTGAAGGTGAATTGAAAATTTTTAGACCTGTTGATGCTAGTTGGATTCCTTCATTAGAAGATTCATTGTTGAGTTTGTAGATAATAATTTACAGTCATTTGTTTTCAGTTTTGTTATTTGTTATTTGTTATTTGTTATTTGTTATTTGTTATTTGTTATTTGTTATTTGTTATTCCTACTTTATTTCTCCTACCTGTTTTTCCTACCTGTTTTTCCTCTCTGTTTATAACTCTTTTATTATTTCTTAAATCTTTATTTTAATTGTGCCATCATATATATGAATTTTAACAAGCAATATAAAATGCGTCGATTGACGTAATTATGGATTAGATAAGCGATTACGCAATACTAAAAGACGCGTCGTGTTTATGTTTTGTTTTGATTTCTTGGTTGAATTGAAATTCATCTATAGTACGATAGTTTAATCCCTAAATTTGACTATATATTCTATCATATACATGATATTTTATTCATTTTAGAGCTTCTGAAAGTATACTTGCAGAATCACTGGGAATAATCCAAGCATTTTTTATACGAGTTTTAATCAGGTGATCATATACACTATTATCTACTCACCCACTTTGCTTAATACAAAAAAACACAAATCAGTTTTAATAAGTTTACAGTTACATATTTCATTCTATTCAACAAGAATTTTTGTTTGAGCTACTAGCAAAAAAAAGAAACAAACACATATACATACATTTAGCAACAATATGTCATCAAACAGGAAATTATCACAACTTCCCAAATTACCTCCAATTCCTGATGTTGAAGATGGAGAAGTCATTGGTCGTGGTGGATTTGGTATTGTTAAAAGCGCAAAATTTCAAAAAAAAAGAATAATAGCAGTTAAATATATTTTTTTAGATGAGGCTTCAAAAAAAGGTTTAAGTGAAAAAGATTTAAAGAAAGAGGCAGCAATACAAAAAGCTTGTAAGAACCCTAACGTTATTGAAGTTTATGGGTTTGGGTTTGATTCAAACTGGGCATGGATGGCCATGGAACTTGCTAGTCAAGGAGAACTATTTGATAAGATTGAACCTGACTTAGGTGTTGAAGAATCCATAGCACAATTTTATTTTGTTCAGTTATTAAATGCTATAAATTTCATTCATTCAATTGGTGTTGCTCATAGAGATATTAAACCTGAAAATTTGGTTTTAGACAAATACTGTAATTTGAAATTAACTGATTTTGGTCTAGCCGCTGTTTATAAGAAAAAATCAGGTCCAAGTAGAAAATGTACTCAACCCTGTGGTTCACCACCTTATGTTGCTCCTGAATTAACTATGAAAGCTTACGATCCTGACATTGCTGATATTTGGTCTTGTGGGATTGTTTTATATGTTTTATTAACCGGTCAAATTGCATGGGATATGCCACATATTGAGGATCCAGATTATAAATATTTTCTTGATCAAAATGGTTCTTTATTTAAATCACCATGGAATAAATTATCATTCGAAACTGTTTCAGTTTTAAAAGATATATTAAAACCAGATCCAGAAAAAAGAATTCAAATGAAAGATTTGTTGAAAAGAAAATGGGTTTCGTCCAAAAATGAATTTATGGATCCAGAAAGTAAAATGTGTAAAGATCCAATACGTTTAAGTCGTAAGATTATGTTCAATTTACATGTTAATTTATCTGATGAAGAATTTAATAAAGTTAATGATGCTGCTACCCAAATTGTTAAAGATAAGATCATTGAAACCCAACCTATATTTCTTGATGATGATGATGATGATGAGACAGAGAATAGTAGAATCTATAAAGAAGATTATGTTCAAACTAGAGGATATTCAGCATCCCAGGTGGATTATACTGAGTTATCCAAAAGAAGAAAAACAAGACGTATCAAAGAATTAACAAGTGATGAAGATAAAGTTTTCCAACTTATTTCACAAGACCCTGCTGCTCTACAATTTATCCCAGCCAGTAATACTAAAGATAAAGACAATAAAATTTCAAGTAATATAGCTAAATTTCAAAAACATCCATATGTCTTCAATGAAACATTAAATAGATTTTTTTCAACCAAACCATTAGATGATATTTTATTTTTGTTATTAGAGTCATTGATTAAATTGGATTTAAGAAAAGGTCAAGTTGCCAATACTGATTATTTAGAACAACTGAAAAACAATGATAAGCAGAATAAATTGATCACGATACCAATTCATGGTAGAGATTCATTCAAATCCCCAATAATTGGAACCGTCAGAGTTACTAAAATGGCAGACAATATATCCATTGGACATCGAATTGAATTTATTAAAGGGAAAGCTGATCCATTAGAATTTAGACGTGTTTTTAAAAGAGTCACAATTTTATGTCGTGATATTGTTTACGTTCCTCCATCTCGATAATTGAATGATTAACGCTGATTAAATACTATCCTAAATATATATATATATATATATGTATAAACTAATCCTAATACAGTTGCATCAATTTTGTAGGGCAAATATGAAAATATATAAATATTATATATAATATATGTAACTAACGCGTTTCGTGTCGTGTATTCTCCAGATTTTTTTCCATAGAGGCGAAATCAGAGTTAGTTCTGTATATGCTTTTTAAGTAAACTCATGATCAAAATCAATATTAAGAGTTGATAACCTTAATTGTTTAAAGTAACATTATAAGAATTGATACTATGCCCCAGCTATCCCATATTGATCCTGGCCCTGATACTTTTCGAATCTTACTTACGACAGATAATCATGTTGGATTTAAAGAAGATGATAAAATTAGAGGTGATGATGGATGGAAAACTTTTGAAGAAATAATGCATGTAGGCTTAGAAAGAGATGTTGATATGATTGTTCAAGGTGGTGACTTATTTCATGTTAATAAACCAACTAAAAAGTCATACTATCATGTTATGAGATTGTTAAGAGAATGTTGTTGGAATGATAAACCAATTGAATTCAAATTAATCAGTGATCCTACTGATGCTATGGCTACTAGACATTTTGCATATCCTTCTGAATATGATACAAATATTAATGTTGGGATGCCTATGTATGCTATATCTGGTAATCATGATGATGCAACTGGAGATGAACTGTTAAGTCCCTTGGATTTACTTGGTGTTTCAGGATTAATGAATCATTTTGGTAGAGTTACAAACAATGATAATATTGTTATTCATCCATTATTATTTAATAAAGGTACTACAAATTTAGCATTATATGGATTACAATCAGTTAGAGAAGAAAGATTAATGAAAACTATGGTTCAAGGAAATTTAGAATTTTTAAAACCAGATACAGATGAATCATATCAATGGTTTAATCTGATGTGTATTCATCAAAATCATGTTCCAAGGCCGGGTGTTAAAGTGGTTGAAGAAACTGCTTTACCTGATTTTTTAGATTTTGTTTTATGGGGTCATGAGCATGAATGTTTTACTTCAACACATTTTAATCATACAACAAACACTGATATTTTATTACCTGGATCTTCAATAGCAACCTCGTTGAGTGAGGGAGAAGTTCCTGATAAACATGTTTTCATTTTGAGTGTTAAAGGGAAAGATTTTTCATTAGAGCCAATTAAATTGAAATCAGTTAGGCCATTTGCAATGAAGGAAGTTATATTAAAGGAAACTGGATTAAATGCAGGTACAGCTAATAAAGGAGATGTTTTAAGTTTTTTATTGGACGAAGTTGATAAGCTAATTGAAGATGCTAGAGGCTTATGGAAATTTAACAATAAAGAAAGATACGATAATGGGGATTATACAGATGCAGATATTCCTTTACCTTTAGTTAGATTGAGAGTAGATTATACTGGTGGATATGAGGTTGAAAATCCTAGATTTTTTTCGAATAGATTTGTTGGTAAGGTTGCTAATGTTAATGATGTTGTGCTATTTTTTAAGAAGAAAATTGATAGTCATTCTTTAACATTAGAAAGAAAAAATCGTTTGAATGCAAAGAAATCTAGTATTGATGAAGAAGTTAATATGGATGATGAACCTGAAGGTAATAGGGATATTGTTGATATGATTAATGAAGGATTAAATGATAATGATTTGATTTTATTGCGAAAAGAAGGTTATACACAAATTGTTGATGATTTAATAACTAGAGAAGATAAAGCTCTGTTAAGTAGCTTTGTCAAAGAAGAAGAAGAAAAAGATTTGGAGTTATTATTGGAATTAAATATTAACGATGATGGTCATTCCGATGAAGTTACCATCAAAAAAGATACTAGTGCCACCATCACTTCAATTAAAAAGAATTTTAGACACTTGGCTAAACAAATTAGAGCAGAATCTATATATTCTGAAAATAGTCGAAGTTCTACAGCTGGTCTGGCTAGTGCTTCATCATCATCAGCAGCAGCAAAAACAACAACAACCACAATAAATAAAAGAGCTGGTAAGAAATCCAAAATAAGTGAATCTGTAGTTTTGGAATCTGACTCTGATAAAGATGAGGATTTATCTGCAATGAATTATTTTGCAAGTGCCCAGGCTAAATTAGCAGCAACAACTACAAGCACAGCTACAAACACTCCCCCTGCTAGAAGAACCCCAAAAACTACAACCACGAGGAAATCCACTATTGCAAGAGGAAGGGGTAAAAATAAAGTGATGGATCCTATTAGTTCTGACTCTGATAATATTGTGATAACTTCTGGGTCCGATCAAGAAGTAATTGAACTGGAAGATGATGAATGGGATGCATCCAAAAAAACTCGAACATTGGGGAAATCAAATTCAAAGCCAAAGCCAACACCTGCCCCAAAGAAAAAAGCATCATCATCTAAAAAAAATGAAGTACAATCCCAATTATCTGATAGATTGTTTTCGAATTTAGGGAGACGTAGATAATTCAATAAATTGAATATACTGTATATATTAAATAAATTCAGGTCGGCGACGCGTCTCTCAGTCGCGTCGCAATAAAATTAAAAGTAAACAGCTTCAACTTTCGAGACAAAGTGAAACTGATCGATCACCAAACAGTTGCTTAGCTAAAAGGCGACACAGACAATTTACCCATTTTAGACGTTTGTTACCCACACCCCTCAGTTATTTACTCAAAATATTTACTTAGGAATACCGTTTACATTGATACCTTTTTCCTAATCATTAGCTTGAATACTCTTCCAAAACTCGGACAATAACCGGTTTCATATTTAAAACACGCTGATCAAAACAATATTAAAAATATAACCGAAAAGAAAGAACAAAAAAACCAGAAAAACCACATTATCAATTAATTAATCAACCTCTTTTAAGCATGTCTTTATTTAAAAACATAACTGGGTTTTTCCATTCTCTAACGACTTATGATCATTATGCAGCTTATGATGGCGATGAACAACCAAAACCTTCAACTACTCATCATCCAAATGCTTCTTCTCAATCAATATCAATGTTGGATAATACTTCCACTGCTTCATTACATCAACAACCTAGAGGCTCTACCAATTCCGGTAGACCTTCTGTCTCTTATAGACCTGGTTTAAGAACTCAAATGTCACAAAGAGGTGATATTCAATTATCCGATTATATGGATGGACAACCTGCTTTGCCCTCTATTTCTGACATTTGGGAAAGGCTTGATAATTGGTTAGAACGTGAATTTCCTGAATTAGGAGATGATATGGATTCTGGTGTTACTGTTAATGATTTAAATGCTTTTGAAAAAGATTTAAGTATTTCTTTGCCTTTAGATATCAGAGATTCATATCAAATTCATGATGGTCAATTATCTTTTGGTAAAACTAGAGGTTTGATCTATAGTTATCCGTTAATGGATTTAGAAAGTGTTGCTGCCGAAACCAATATTTGGAGAAAAGCTGCCAGAGTTATGGCTGATATGGAAGCTAAAGAAACTAACAAAGTCTCACATCAATCAAGTTCTTCTTTACATCAAAAAATGAATAAATTAAATTTTGTTGATAGACAAGGTTCTTGCCCACAAGGTGCTATTCAACCAATGTATTATAACCCTGGATGGATTCCATTAGTTAAAGACGGTGGTGGAAATAATATTGCAGTTGATTTAAATCCTGGTCCAAGAGGTAGATATGGTCAAATTATTTTATATGGCAGAGATTTTGATACTAAATTTTTAGTTGCTGGAAGTTTTACTGAATTTTTATTAAACCTGACTCAAGATTTAGAAGATGGAAAATTCACAATTGATGAAGTCGATGAAGATTTATTATTCATGGATCGTGGTAGAACATTCCCTTATTTTCAAGTGTTGAGATCAAGAGCTATAGCTGCTGAAAAAGCTGCTCTTAAAAAATTGGCTGCTTCCAATTCTCAAAATAATAATGGTTCAAAAAATGCTTCTCAAGTTGATTTAGGTAAATTACCTTCAACTGGTTTATCCAATAGTAAAATTAGTTTACCAAGAGAAACTTTAATTTCACCAATCACTTCATCTACAACTTTGAATAAAAAATCACAATCTCCATTACCAGCAACTCCAACAACAAATATCAGTCTGGATCAGCAACAAAAGCCACATGAACCTTCTAAATTGAAGGATGATTTCACACCTCCTAGATTCGAAGCTCCTACTAATGATTCATTTGTTTTAGAAGAAGAGGATGATGATGACAATGAATCCATAATTGCAAGTACTGGAAAGGAAGATAAATCAAAACCTAAACAGGAAGAACCTAAACTTGAAACAAAACTAAAATCAAAGATTGAATCCAAGCCTGAAACTAAAGTTGAAGAAAAATCTGAACCTGTGAAAAAGAGTGAGAAAAAAGAAGAATCAAAAGAGGACAATGGCGAAAAAATAAAGGAAGAACCAAAACAAGTTCCAACTACTTCCGAGTCAACAATAGAATCTGATTCAGCTGCTATTAAAGAAGAAGTTAAAATTGAACAAGACATTGAACCAATTTCTGAACCAGCCAAATAATAAATTAGTTTTGGAATAATTAATCAAAAACGATCTAAATATTATATATTCTTTTAATGACATTTTTGATATTCGGTTTAATATTTTTACGAATGAAAAAACTTTATTTATCTATATTAATATCTTTATTTTTCAATGTTTTATTCTTCCTTTAATCTTTTGTTGTCATTTTTTTTCAAAAATTCACTTGGAACACTAGATTCGTTGATTAATTTTTATTCTTTATTATGCTTTAAAAATGATCTAATTATTATCTACATTGTTTATGACTTTCTTGTTTTGTTCCTCATAGTTAATATTCAAAGTTTTACTTTTCTTTATCCTCAAGCTATTTCTTTTTCTTATGATTCTGTGATTGTACTTTGTTATTACTTCTTGTTCATTTATTTTTCTGTTTTTTATAATCTTTACTGTCTTTTACGTTTTTGTTTTGTTTTGTTTTGTTTTATAAGTTTTGTTCATATGCTTTTTCATGTTTGAGTTTATTTATACAAATACATCAATTCTCTATCATGCATACGGGTAATCAATTTTTAAACTGTAGATCAAACGGAAGAATAAAACAGATGA
Organism: Ambrosiozyma oregonensis (nom. inval.); assembly: GCA_003706315.3. NCBI lineage: Eukaryota > Fungi > Ascomycota > Pichiomycetes > Pichiales > Pichiaceae > Ambrosiozyma > Ambrosiozyma oregonensis (nom. inval.). The sequence goes on from PPKY03000010.1 coordinate 85,735, forward strand.
AATAAATAAAATAAAACATTGATGCGCATAACAATAATTATTTTCAATAGTGATTGTAGCTGCTGCAAAACGATGCAGGTAGATTAAAATTATAAAACTGATAAAAATAAGAAATGATGATTATGATGATTATGATGATTATGATGATTATGATGATGATTATAAAATATTAGACTCCAGAAACATGAAAAGAAAGAGAGAGAGAGAGAGAGAGAGAGAGAGAGAGAGAGAGAGAGAGAAAAGAATTATTGTTTCATTTAATGAAAACAAAATTCAGTTAATTATAGGTGCAAGAAATGGTGAAAGGTAAAAAGATGAATAATAAATGATGAATTAAATAAATTAAAATTGTTAAAAAACACAAAGAGAAAATAAATGAGAAGAAAAGGAATGAAAAACCAGAAACAAAAAATACAAAATAGATTTTTTTGCAAAAAATTAAGAAAAGAGTAAAATATCAAAATTCAAGTGGATAAAATGCAGGCACATTTGCCACTTTGGATTCTGTAAAATAAAAGATAAGGAAGAAACTGGAGTGTAAGGAATCAAAATGATTAAAAAATACAAATAAAACATAGTTTAAACAAGAATAAAATAAAATATAGGATAATGGAACTCACTAAAAAACTAGAAAAACACAAATCGAACAAAAGGAATATGATGCAATGACAAAATAATAATAAAAGGAGGTATGGAGAACATGATTATGATAACAAGATATAAATAAAGAAACAAAAAAGGATAAGGAAAAAGGATAAAGAAAAAATGGTGATGTTAAAAATTAATCTGAGTTTGAGAAATCTTTTCGAAAAATCACAAAATGCAATTTTAAAAAAATGTGGCTAATGATTTAGTAGCAACTATCAACTGATGTAAGCAAAAAAAAAGAATTAAAATGAGTATTATATTAGCACCAGGCAACTATTTTCATATTGAAAACTTAATTCTCTTCATTTTATTGAAGATCAGATTGACATAGAAGAGATAGAAATAATGAAAGAAAAAGCATACCAGAACAGAACTGGACATTATATTTAAAGGATGCTTTGAGTATCTTCAAAAATCAACCAATCAGATAAACAACTCAACCAAAAAAAAAAAAACGGAAGAAACTATTTTGTCTATTGAAATTCAGGAAATTCAGGCTTTTACTTTTTATTTTGAAAAATTCCCTTTGTCTTGTTTTTACACGCAGCAACAACATAAAAATTTCTTCAAGCCATACCATAACCAACCATCATCATCATCTGAGTCATTATGATTTTGCCTAAAATATGGGGTACCAGTACCACCATATCCAGAAGAACTTAGTTGAGCTTGAGCAGTAAGTAATCTTGTATTTTCATCAGCAGTTTTCCCTAAATTGCTGTTACTTTTATTATTATTAAATGTGGTTTGAGATTGTCTTCTTGTTGGTGGTAAAGTCTTGTTTGACCTGAGTTGATTATTTCCTGTATTGTTAGTGTTATTTGTGTTATGGTGTCTTGGATTATTATTATTAGAGCCATAACCATTGAGATTTATCTTCTTATTTTTGGTCCAATCCCAACCTTTACCATCGTTTAGTCTCATCCAATCATAATATGCATCATCAACTTCACCTATTTCAGATAAACATTGATCCATTAAACCAATCAAATAACTATAGTTAGGTTCCTCTTCAAATCTTAGATTACGAACATTCTCTAAATATTCACCAAATTGTCTTGGTAGTCTATGGCATAAAGTAGTAATTGAAGTTGATTGTTTTTTGTCTCCAATTTTTTCATATTTCAACTTATTAGTTGGTGCTTTTAACCCTTGCCATGGTAATTCACCTTTCAAGAAATAAATAAATACATGACCTAAACTTTCCAAATCATCTCTTCTTGATTGTTCCCTACCTAAATGTGTATTTATTGACATATATCTAGCAGTACCACTTAAAGATTTGCGTTCTCTATATGGGATATGCTGTTTGGTTAATGGATTTCTGTATTGTTTAATCATCCCAAAATCCACCAGATAAATTAAATTATCACCAGGTTGAGATCCAATCAAAAAATTATCAGGCTTTATATCCCTGTAAATCAAATCATTTTCGTGAACAAATTGAATTCTTTGAATCATTTGTTTAGCAATTTGAGCCACTGTTTTCACTGAAAATTTGCGACCACACCATTCAAACAAATCTTCTAAAGAAGGTCCTAAAAGTTGAATTATTAAAACATTATAAAAACCCTCTTGACCAAAGTAATAAACTTTTGGTATACCATCAAGTGATAAAAAATGATGAGAATCATTTTCATTCTTAGCATAATTATTAATTGAAGAGTTTAAAATTCTATAAGCTTTAAATTCATCTTTTAATTGAGGAGCTTCAGATTTTCGACTTTCAAATTTAACTGCAATTGGTAAATTATCTCTTAATAAATCATAACCTTTGAAAATTATACCAAATGAACCTTCGCCAATTTTTTGTGCAATTTGATAATGAGAAGCAATTATGTTACGACTTGAATTTTGTTGTGTTCCAGAGCTACTACTAGAGCTAGCATTGGTATTATTAGAGCCAGAATTTGTTACAATTGCAGCAGAAGACCGTGGTTGTTGTAGTGGTGGTGTTGGTCTAATAGTAGTTGAATTAGCAGTGTTAATAGGAGGCGTCGTTGTACGTGCTGTACCAGTTGTTGTTGTTGTAACTGGTTGCTGTTGTGGAACGGCAGCTCGTTCAACAGTTCTAGTATTGGGAATAGGAGCACCTGGCCTAGAAGTGCCAACCGTAATAGGATTGGACTCAGAATTATTCATTCAGAGGTAAATGTGTATAAAGAAGGGAACAGGTTAACTGATGGGGGTTTTGTTTTAAAGTGAATCACTGTGTCAATGAAAAGAGAGAAGAGAAAAGAGAATTCTAATATAGATTTAGTATGAAGTGAAACCAGTGCCTTTTAAGGAACTAGAAACAGGGTATAAAGAAAGGATTGTTAAAAGAAGTTCCTGTTGTAGTGGCAGTGGTAAACTGTTATCAACATCGTCTTTTTGAAATTAATTCACTTTAGTTTCAATAGCATCTTAATGGTGCACGGGTGTTCATAGGTGGAGGAGTGTAGATGTTTGTTATTTAGTTTGTAGTTTATAGTTTATTCTTACGTTAATTGATTAAAAAAATCATGATTAATTAGATTATTTTAATTGAAAGAATAGTTAGGTAATTATATACATCCAGCTGTCTTAAGAGCTTGCTCTAAATCGGCAATCAAATCATCGATATCTTCAATACCAACACAAACTCTAACCAAATCTTCTGGGAAGTCTCTCTCTTTTCTAACTTCTGGATCAATAGAAGCATGAGACATTTTACATGGTAATGATATTAAAGAGTTTACAGAACCGAATGAAACTGTAATAGCATAAATTTCACATTCAGCAATAATTTTTTCTGATTTAGCAATAGATCCAGTCTCAAAAGATAAAACTGCTCCATTACCTTTGGTTTGAGATTGATGTAAATCATATTGAGGATGTGATTTTAAGCCTGGATATCTCACTTTTAAGCCTTGGTTTTCTAACCATTCAGCTAACTTTTCAGCATTTGATTGTTGTCTCTCTAATCTCAAAGATAAAGTTTTCAAACCTCTAATTAATAACCAAGAGTCAAAAGGAGATAAACCTGATCCAATTGAATTGATAACAAAATAAAGTCTATCAGCTAATTCCTTGGTGTCAACAGCAAGAATACCAGCCATAATATCATGATGTCCATTTAAATATTTGGTGGCTGATTCATAATGAATGTCGGCACCTAATTCTAATGGCTTCATTAATAATGGTGTCATCATAGTATTATCAAAAACAACTATACAATCCGGGTTTAATCTATGAGCATAATCAGCAATTGTCTTTAAATCAACAATCTTAATTAATGGGTTAGTTGGAGATTCCAAGAAGACCATTTTTGTATTTTTGGTTATAGTAGCTTTAACTAATTCTATATTAGTTAAATCAATATGACTAACATTAATATCGCCATTAGTTTTAATATAAGTTAACAATCTTTGAGTACCACCATATAAGTCATCACCGGCAACAACTTCATCATTTGGTTTTAATAATCTAACAACTATATCTAAAGCAGACATTCCGGAATTGACAGCATACACAGTATGGCATCCAATAATTTTTTGTAAATGTTGTTGTAAAGTTGATCTAGTTGGGTTACCAGATCTAGTATAATCAAATTCACCCATTTCATCTAAACTTTTAGCTTTGAAAGTTGTAGATTGAGAAATTGGGGGAATTGAAGCATTGTTTCTATCTTCATGGTCAACTTTGACCACCTTTGTGTTTAACTTCCAATTACTTGAGCTCATTTTCGAATATTATATGGAAATATGAAAGGAAAAAAAAGGCATATTCATCATGTATGAGTCAGCTCTTCAGTTTATGAAAAACTGGAAATTCGGAAAGATTGAGGTTGCACCACAATTGAACTGTGGCATCACGACAGGAATTCTGCTGTGCTTAAGTCTCAACCAATTATATTTAAAATCATCACGTGTTTTGTTTAGATAAAAAAGGTTGGTGGCGCAGTTTATTTATTGTGGCGCAGTTTATTCTTTAAAGAAATATATTCTTATTTAAAAAATGAGGGGTATATCAAAATCCTTTCAAAGTGTTTTTTATTTATTCAAACAGAATTAACGAACAAAAACATGCTATTTAGAAACATTTCGAAAAATATAGTTAGACAAAAAGTTGCTTTCAAGCCTTTGTCTAATGTTAGATTCTCACATATTATTTCAGTTCATAGAAATACAGAGGGGAACAATCCAGAAATTCCTTTTGAATTCAATCAAGAGAATTTAGCTAAAGCTGCTGAAATTTTAAAAAAGTATCCTTCCCAATATAAAAAAGCTGCAATTATGCCATTACTAGACTTGGGCCAAAGACAATTAGGATTCACTTCAATCTCTGTTATGAATTATGTAGCCAAATTTGTTGATGTTCCTCCAATGAGAGTTTATGAAGTTGCAACTTTTTACACTATGTATCAACGTGAACCTGTTGGAAAATATCATATTCAAGTTTGTACTACTACACCATGTCAATTGTGTAATTCTGATTTAGTTATGACTACTGTGATGGATCATTTAGGTATACAACCTGGTGAAACTACTTTTGATGGGTTATTTTCTTTAGAAGAAGTGGAATGCTTAGGTGCTTGTGTCAATGCTCCAATGATCCAAGTCAATGATGATTACTATGAAGATTTAGATACCAAAGAAAAAGTTATTTCTGTGTTGGATGGATTGAAAAATGGTGAAAAAGTTGTAACCGGTACCACCAAAAGAAAAGATTGTGAGCCATTTTCTGGAATCAAGACTTTGTTAGGAGAATCTTTAGATGTAAAAACAGTCACTAGAGACGATTTATAACCCACTCATGATATATGATTCATCATTCATAGTTTATTATTAATTTATTTATAGTTTTGTACGTTCACCATTATCTCAAATAACATTAACCTCTGCACTTTTCAGCCTCGATTTAAGCGTGCGATCACAATTACCAGCTTTAAACGTAAAAACGTGTTTATTGAACCGTTGATTTGTAAAAACAATCCACTTTTTATTCGATACCCAATAAATTCATTCATTTGTTTAATTCCCTGATTAATTATGTTAGAAAATCTCAGATTATTCACAAACTCTAGGAAACGATTATTACGAAGTTACCGATACAAAAATGCAACTATTTTAATACTCGTTTTGATTTTATTTCTGAATTTGTGGATTAAATCATCACCTTCAAAACAAGGAAATAGAATTACCAATTTAAACGTTCAAGTAACTCCTAAAATATCTCCAGAATTAATTTCCAGTATACCCTTCGAAATATCTGATCTTAAAGCTATTCCTTATGAAACAATAATCCAAAATTTTATAGCTGTTAAACCAAATCCGGCACATGGTCAAAATGTTGATTGGTCTAACTATGCATATGTTCAATATGCTACTAATTTAGATTATTTGGCATCAGCTATTTTGAATTTTAGTAGATTAAAAAAACTAAAAACTAAGTCTGACTTGGTTATTTTATATGCGTCCACTATAGATACTAAAAACTCAGAAGCTTCAAGTCAAGAGCAGGTACTTTTGAAAAAAGCTGAAAGTTTAGGTATAAAAATTCAAAATGTTGAATTGATTCATTATGAATCTGAGACTAGATTTTGGGATTCAAGTTTTACTAAATTCAATATGTTCAAATTAACTCAATATTCAAGAATAGTATATTTTGATTCGGATGCATTAATATTAAAAAAAATGGATGAGCTTTTCTTTTTACCTGACTCAATGATTTATGCTCCTGCAAATTACATTAGTTTCCGTAAATTTGATGAATTCCCAATGGATTTAACAGGAATAGTACAAACTTGGCTTGAACGTGATGAAATGATTTTAGATATTTTTGAAGATCATATTTGGAAAAAAGACAAAATAAATAAACAAGATCTTTATAATTCATTACCTTCAATGAAATCAACTATTGAATTATTAGATGAATATGGATTTGATTTTCAATTAGGTAATTATATAATGGTTATTGAACCAAGTTTAGATATTTTCAATCAATTAATAAAGTTATCAAATAATAAGAAACCAAACCAATTTGATATGGATATATTCAATGAACTAATAAATTTGAAACACACAGTCAATAACAATATATATGAAAGTTCAAAACAGAAGAAATTTATCCCTTTTATTTCTATATTACCTCATAAGCCATATGGTTTATTAACTGGTGAGTTTAAAGAATTTGAAAAAGCTCACGATTGTTATCTTACAGATCCTCAAGATTTACCTTTTTTATCTTATAACTATCCTAACCAATTTTTGAACCATGAAGAGCAACAAGAGATAAGTTTTAAATCAGATAAGAAAAAAACAAAAGAGGATGTTAAAGTGCAAGACAATTTAAACGAAAATCCAAATTTACCTTATTGGTCTTTCCAAAATAAGAAAGTTACTACAAATTATGGTTGGTTGTCAAATCTTATTTTAGATGAAGCTAAATTAATTCATTTTTCAGATCATCCAATTCCAAAACCTTGGTATGATGTTGATGAATTAGTAAACTTGATTGCTGACGATTTAAGAAAAAGTTGTCATAATTTAGAAGATCCAATTAATCATGAAGGGTGTTCGGGAGTGGAGAGTTGGATAGGAGTTTATAATGAATATAAAACTGGATTGGAAGATCTTCTTGGTCTTTGATACATTTTCATTACGGTTGATATTACATTTCAAGGCTTGATACCTTCTTCGTTATTTTATACATTACTGTTTAATTTTTTATATATTGCATTTTTTAGACTCAAAATCATTTATTTATTAGAAGATATTCAACTGTTCATGGTATCTAATTTTGAACGTTTTGAGCATTTTTATCAAAAATTACTCTGTTTATGATATTTTGTAAACAAAATATCGCAGTATTATCATAGTTTTCAATAGTTGAAGAACCTATGTGTGGAGTTAAAGTTGTATCTTCTCTATTTGCTAGCTCTGGATTCACATGAGGTTCGTCTGGATAAACATCTGTTCCAAAATGTCTTAGTTTTCCCTTCTTTAAACCTTTTAAAACTTCATCTTCTTCAACCAACATACCTCTACCAACATTAACTAAAACTGTTGAGTCACATGAATCAATGATTTCTTTATTTATTAGACCTTTAGTTTCAGGTGTGCCAGGTAAACATAGAACAATTAGTTTGGAATTATCAACTGCTTTTTTTATATCACTATAAAATTCAGCTGGATAGCCTAATTCATTTGCTTCATCATCAGTCATTTTACTTTTTTTAACATATCTGATATTCATACCAATTGCATCTAACCTTTTACCGACCAATTTACCAATCGTTCCAAACCCTACAATCAGTGCAATTTTACCTTGTGGAGTAAATAAATTAAATCCACCTAAATTATGACCAAATGCAAATTCATCAGTTTCAATTAATTTATCGTTTTCAACAAATTGTCCAATTTCACTATTCCACTTTAATTTTTGTTCTAAATTGGATCTAACTTGTAAAATATCAGAACTTGATCTAGTAAACTTATCAAGAACTTTCAATTTTCTAAAACCATCCAATGATAGAGCTAAAGCCATATCAGCAACTTGAGGAGCTCCTAATGTTGGTGTATTACAAAAATCAATATTATGTAATCTTAATTCTTTTAAATCCCAAATTGGTGAAAAGCCTGCGGAACAAACAGTAATAATTTTCAATGATTTAGGAAATTTTTTGACTAATTCTATATCAATATTAATTCCTGAAAATCCTAGCCATCCTGAATAGATTGCTGATATTGAATTTAATTCTGGAGTTTGTAAATCTATTAAAAATTGTTTTTTTGTAGTAATTCTATAATGAATTACATTAAAATAATTCAAAACTTGAGTTTGATATAATGGTAATGTTGTATCCAATGGACCCAAAATTAATAAATTTGGTTTTTTTTGAATTAAAGTCATTATAATGGAAGTTGTTTGTTAAATTAAAATAAGTTTTATTGAAATCAATAACTAATTACTGATAACTAATAACTGGTAACTTCATTTTGACCAAATACTGTTTAGCGAGATTAGCCGCCGCGTAGACACCCTATTTCTATTTTTTTGCTGAATATTTAGATAAGATAATTTTCCATTTAATAGTGTAATGCGATAAATAAAAAAAACAAAAAAAGACAATAATATGAAAAAATAAGAAGACAGAGAACTATAAAGTTAAAGAAGAAAAGATATACAACAACAGTACATAATAAATTGAAAATAATTAACTTATATTCAAAATGAAATTTTTTTTTCTTTTCGTTTCGTGTTAAAAATAAGAATATATGACTGTAGTAGTATATTTATTATATAAATAAGATGGAGGATTATAGGAGTGAGTTGACATTAATTAATTAATTGATTTAATGATGGTGTTCTTCACCAGTACCTAAGTAGTTTAATTTATAAACGGAACCACATTCCCAACATCTAGCAACCTTTGTTTCAGTTGGCTTTAACCACATAACTTGATGGGAACCAGCAGGGGAACCAGAACAACCAACGTATCTGTAATCATCGTAAGAGTTAATGATGATTGGGTCAGCCATGGTACCTTTTCTTGAAGAATCTAATGGTTCAGTTTCGAAAGCTTCTAAACCTTCTAATTTAGCTAATAATTCAAATCTTTCTAAACCAGTAGCTTGTTCTAAATCAGTTGGAACGGTACCTAATTCAGCACCAGGACCGACTAAATCGAATTTATCTTTAACTTCAGCAAGAGATTTAGCAGTTTCTCTGTAAGCTTTTGGTGTGGAGTTTCTTGCAATGATTGAAGTGGAAAATAATCTGGCTGGTCTAGCTAGTCTCAAAGTTTGTCTTAACATTTTTTATTTGTGTCTATAATATTAAATTAAAGATGAAAGGGAATAAGGTTAGTATTTGAATAAATTTTATTTTAGGTAATGCAGAAATGTGATGTATTTGATTGGCTAGGTGGCTCTCTCTCAGATCCGGGATTTGAATAAACTATATTTATTAAATAACTATAATGAAAAGGTGTAATGATAAAGATGATTGAAATTGAATATAGTTTGTTTAGAAGTTCTGAAAGTGTAGATATTGAAATAATTTGTTATAATATTTCATTATGGATGATGAAAATTAAAAAACTCATTGCGGTTTTTGAAATAATAAATCAAGATGCTTATTGTAATAAGAATGCAAAGATTTAATCAAGAATTAATTGATAAATGACATAACTGGTTATATAAAATTGAGTGGAAATAATACTAATTGTGTTAGTAATTCAAAATGATTAAAATATAAGTATAGTTTGTAAACTTTTCAAAATGAATTTGTTTTTGAGCAAATATTTGATAGAGTATTGAATATTTCAGTTGTAAATTGGATATTGAGATTTATAGCCAAGAAATTTAATAAGATAATCACAAATCAACTACAAAATTGTGACATACTGTATGTGAATGCTATGTTGAATATATGGTTCTGTAGAACTAAAAGTTGTAAGCTTTACCATAAGTTGTATTTATTTAACAAACTGGTAGCGTAAAACTAGCTAAAACTATCACACCATATCGCGCTGGCCAATCAGAGCGCGTGCTTTTCAGTGGGCCAGAAATCACATCTCTGCACAGGATGGCCGTTTTCACAAATGCAAGACGTGTATATATCACGTGCCTATGTCAAGGGTTACTGAGACCTGAACGCGAGAGATAACTTTGGCAAGTTTCCCACGGCTGTGCAGCAAGAAACCTTGCTCGAGCAGCGAGACAGCTGAAAACTATTCCAATATGTTAAACAGTGTTTAGGTGAAACACTTGTACTAAAATCATACAGATTAGAAATATATCAATCGATATTATAATTAATCAGTATGTTACCATTAGAAATTTATATGAGCAATACATATCATATTCAAGAATTAATAGTTATCAATAATGATAGTTTAAATATGTTGGAAGAATTATTCAATTATAATTCGATATAATGAAATCTCAAGTTCTAATATTTATTTGATTAATTTGCACAAACTGAATAATAATTTGAAATTTTATCATTAGATTATTGGTGAAATATAATATTCAATATATCAATGATTTATTATCCATTTTGATTTTTTAATAATTATGATGAGTTTATATTTCAACATTTATGTTTGAAATTGAAAAATTTATTCAACTCATTTTAAAGAATTTCCAAGATACCAATGCAATAGGTTTATATATCATTAACATCTCTATCATTATTGTTTCTTGCTTGAATAAGATTAAAGATTTAAAAGTTAAAATAATAATGTAAGAATTAATTACTAACTAACTATTGTTCATCTATTTTAGACATGCCAAAGAAGAGAACTTCCAACGGTAGAAATAAGAAGGGTAGAGGTCACGTTAAGCCAGTTAGATGTATTAACTGTTCTAGATGTGTTCCAAAGGATAAGGCTATCAAGAGAGTCACTGTCAGAAACATGGTTGAAGCCGCTGCTGTCAGAGATTTATCCGAAGCTTCTGTCTACGATGAATATCCATTACCAAAATTATACAACAAATTACACTACTGTGTCTCTTGTGCTATCCATTCCAGAATTGTTAGAGTTAGATCTAGAGAAAACAGAAAGATCAGAGCTCCACCTGTCAGACAAAGATTCAACGCTGCTAGAAAAGTTTCTCCAACTGATGCTGCTAAGAAAGCTTCTGCTTAAATAACTTTTTTTCAGTTTTAAATGAAATAAATAAATATTTGTATATCTGATTTAATACTTTAATTAGTAGTTTAATCCAATTCTAATACATAAATCAATAATAAAATTACTTGAGTAAAGAAAAAAAAGAGAAATTATCAAACACACCCGTGCACCAGGCCTAAACCTAATAAAAAGATCAATTTTGTGGAAGGGCCCCACTGAAGAACACGAGTAAGATTCAATTAACGGCACACAATTTAACGACTTCCCCAATTATTACAATTCAATTCCCCTTGTTAAACTTATCCGTCACCCATATTTTTGTCATTCTCATTTACTTATAAAAAGAACTTTTCTAAGAACCCGACTTTTCTCCCTTTCTCTTTCTCTTTCACATTAACATATCATTATATCGACTTACAAAATCTCTTCGTCGACGACCCAATCAAAACTCTTTTTAAATTGTTCCTTTTAAAATTACTAATAGTTTGAACTACTTTTCAAAGATAATAATTCTTTTTCTGAAATTTAAAATATCTTCTCCATAAAACTTAACTCAAAAAATGGATAAACATAACTGGAAATTTAGTCAATGCTTTGGTGATAAAGGTGATATCGAAAACATAACAGCAGCAGATATTATATCAACTGTTGAATTTGATCATACTGGTGATTTACTGGCAACTGGTGATAGAGGAGGTCGTGTTGTATTATTCGAAAGAATTGAAAATAAAAAAAATTGTGAATATAGATTTTACACTGAATTCCAATCTCATGATGCAGAATTTGATTATTTAAAATCATTAGAAATTGAAGAAAAGATAAATAAAATAAAATGGTTAAAAAGATCAAATCAATCAAATTTTTTATTATCAACAAATGACAAAACAATCAAATTATGGAAAATTTATGAGAAACAAATTAAAATTGTTTCTGAGAATAATTTATCATCTGATCCAAGTCAACCCAACCCAACTAATTCAACTGCATTTAGTAATTCTTCTCTCATAAACTCATTTAATTCAAATGTAAATTTCACTTCAATTAACAATTTGAAATTGCCAAGATTAACAATTCACGATACTATAACAGCGGCACAACCTAAAAAGATATTTGCTAACGCTCATGCTTACCATATTAATTCAATAAGTGTGAATTCAGATCAAGAAACATTTATTTCTTCTGATGATTTAAGAATTAATTTATGGAATTTAGGGATAGCTGATCAAAGTTTTAATATTGTTGATATAAAGCCAGTCAATATGGAAGAATTAACTGAAGTTATTACATCTTCTGAATTTCATCCATTAGATTGTAATCTATTCATGTATTCATCATCAAAGGGTACAATTAAATTGAATGATATGAGAGTTAATTCTTTATGTGATAATCACTCAAAAATATTTGAAGAATATATGAATCCTTCAAATCATAATTTCTTCACCGAAATTACTTCATCAATTTCTGATGTAAAATTTTCAAATAATGGTAGATATATCGTTTCAAGAGATTATATGACTGTTAAAATTTGGGATATTGCAATGGAAACTGAACCAATTAAAACAATAAATATTCATGAGCAGTTGAGAGATAGATTATGTGATACTTACGAAAATGATGCTATCTTTGATAAATTTGAAGTTGTCTTTTCTGGTGATAATAAATCAATTGCAACTGGTTCGTATAATAACAATTTTATGATTTATCAAAATGCTATAAATGATTCATCAATATCCCCATCAACATCAACACCAGCTACAATAAATACAAGTACAATTCCAACTGCAAATGATGATAATGAAGAAAAAGAAATTGTTTTACAAGCTGATAAATCCATTTTTAAAGCTAAAAAACTTTCTTCTGGTTCCAGTGGTTCATCAAGTAGTAAGAGAAAGAATTTAACAATGCTTAATAATGGTGGAGGAAATGGATTAGGAAGTGGCAACAAAATGGATTTCGAGACTATTGATTTTAAGAAATCCATCTTGCATTTAAGTTGGCATCCACAGGAAAATTCAGTGGCAATTGCTGCTACTAATAATTTATACATTTTCTCTCAGCATTGATAATAATTTTTTGTTTTAGTTTCTGTTTTAAGTTGTGTGCTTTTTTGCTGTTTTTATCTTCTCTGCGTTTTCCATTCTTCATATTTGTTTTATCTTGTTTTTTTTTTGATTTCGTTTTGATTTCGAATCAAACTTCTGACTGTTTTTTCATTATTATTATTTAATAATTTGCCTTTTCTTAATTCAATTGGCTCTAAGAGTTCAATTAATTAAATTTTTCTATCACTTAATTTCATTGTTTGTGTTATTGTTATTGTTGAACTGTTTAAATTAAATATTGATCTATTTTTTTCAACCTTTAATTCATCACTAACTATTGCAATCTATTTTATGACCCAATTTTGTCAATCCCAATATATATCTATGATAACAATAATTTAAAGAGTAAGAGCCACTATTATTGATTTATGTTTTACCTTTTTATATTTTATTGGTTCTGAACTATCTTTTTCTATTTCTCTACACTCAAGCTGATACAACTACTTCTTAACATTTGCTATGCTTTCTTTATATTTTGTTTTCACCAGATTGTTATGTTTCTATTGTTCTCCCTTTTTTGATTGTAGTAACATTCTCTCTACCTTTTTTAGTTTTGCAATTTTCATTTTGTTTCATAGGCATTTATTGTTATCATTGTTTTTGTTTTTGCTCTTGTTGTGAAATCATCATTGACTCATTGAATGAATTATTTAAATTTTTTTTCTAAACTTTTGTTTTTATTCTTTTTTGATGTTAATTTTCCTTTACCATAATCCATTATTACGTTCCTTTAAATTACTTGACTTTTCATTTATTATTTTATTATGGTCTTGTATCAATTACAAATAATTACTCTATTTAAACTTTTGAACTCTAGTTTCAACTATAAATCATTTTCTTATTTTATTTTTATAATTATGATAAATGTGCGGTGTTTAAAATTTTATTTAGTTTTTCTTTTTTAATTAAACCAATTGTTTATTACAGTTAATTAAATAGTTGAAATGATATATATTAAAAAAAATGAACATTAGAATGAAATAATAGTGAGTAGCTAATAGCTGATAGGGGGAAGGGAGTAAAATAAATAAAAAAAGGGCTAAAGCTAAAACAGCAGAGTATTTAATCAATGTACACATTTGATAAGACAAAGGAAAAATCAAATTAATAAATAGATAATTTGTATAATAAGAGTTATATGTATAGATGCTTCAAATGCGTCAAAACAATAATATGAAATGATTTAGAAAGTGACTTTTAGATGTGTGAGCACATAAACAAATGTGAAATTAATTAAATTTCAGTATTTATTCTGGTTTGACATGTCTGTTAACATCTGAATTCCAGAATAAAGTTTTGTCACCATCACCCCAAAAGAAATCTTTTCTTCTAATGTTGTTATATGGATAGGCAGTTGGCCATTCTTCATCAGATAAATGTTTGTTATGTTCTCTGTGTTCAGCATGTTCTTTTTCAACACCATAAGTGTTAATAGCAGCTAATAAAATAGCTGGAGCAGCAACAAATATAGATATTTTTTTCCATAAAGCAGTGGTTCCAGCAGAATGGTGAATAACAGCTTCTTCATGTTCTTTAAAAGCTTTTGCCTTAGCAGCATTTGGAGATGGGAAAGCTGGGCCGTCTAATTTGGAAGCTTGGGAAGAGTTAAATCTTCTACCAATGATTTGTCTGGATTGTCTAGATGCAAGTTGTCTTAACATGATGATATAGTTGTACAGTTATACAATGTTGTAGGTATTCAAGGTATTCCAGGTATTTTAAGTTATTATATTTTGAATTTGTGTTAAAAGTCGTCAGATTTCCTACTAAAAAACGAGGGTCGTGTTCTGTTACCAAATACATCTGAGCGCGCGCTCATTGGCTGACTTCTTAAGTATGGAGACTGAATTACGCGCATATATAAAGAAAAGACGAAGCAAATTAAAACACAAACAAAGCACAAACAAAACACAAATACAATTTAACTAACTTCTGGAATAGTTTGTTCTTTTCGTAATTTAGAAGAGATTTCTTTCTCAACCAAATAAGTATCTTTCAATTGATTACCAATTGTTAACCAGCCAGGTCTTGTATTATGTTGTCTACCAAAAATCTCTAGTTTACGAGCTCTTGGACCAACCAATCTTTCAATAATTCCATATATTTCATCAGGTTTTCTACTTGTCTCCCTTGTAGATGAAATTAAGATTTGAGGATCCATTGAACTGTTCAACCACTTTGGATTTCCTTTTAAACCAACTAGTAAATGCTCTTTTGAATGATTCAACCAATGTCCAGTTCTTCCTGTACTTATAGTTCTAATCAATTGATTAGATTTCACCCATGTAACTTGATTCTTAACTTCGTAACCCCATTTTTTTAAAAATGATCTCCCGGTTTCAATGGTTCTACCAGTAACCCATAAAAGAAACAAGCCTTCCCTTTGTAATTTATCCATTCTTAATGATAATAATTCATCGTCCTCTAAGCTTGAATAATTTAAATTCATATGAATCGTCCAACTTGGATCTGCAAGAACAACTGCAAAATTATCCCCTAAAACTGAAAAGTCTAGTTTTGTGATATCACAGTTAATCCATTGAGGTGGGAGCAAGTCATGTATATGTAGAGACATTGGCTCGCCTTTTGTAAAATCCCAAACTCTCATTGTTTCGTCAATTTCATTATTATGTTTAATATCCTCTTTTGACAGTGACTGTTCTTGTGGCATTAACTGGCCATAATGTATATAACGACAGGTATTTATCTTGTGGCAAGTGTCTAAATATGAACAATCACCTAAAGTTAGATCTGTTTGCATTTGTATAATTGGAATAAAATGTAATTTATTTAAAAGACATTTTGATAATTCAACATAATCAATATTTAATTTATCCCTTTTATTTGATTGTCTAATCAATTCTTCTAATTTTTTTTTGTTTAATTCACAATAATTTGAACTTTTATCAAAACGAGTTATACCAATTAATAATTCAGCATGTTGGAAGTCTTCGCAACAATCATAAAATGGGACAATAGGAGTTCTTCTTCTTGTTCTCTCCCTTGTTAAAACATGGGAACTGCACGGAGTACTTAATAAATATTCCAATTGTTCAAATCTTCTAGATCTTGAAGTTGTAGTGTAAATATCATTAATGTTTTTTGGTATTAGTCTTGGGTTAGTAATTGTTTGTGAAGGAAAAATATCATTTGTTGGGTTACCAATTCGAGTTGGAGGACCATCAATTAAATTCATCAACATATTATATCTTTCAACGCGTTCCTTTGGGGTTATAATAGGAGTTTTGATTTCTTTAAAATTTTCAACAACATTATGATTGTTTTTAGAATTATTTCCTTGCTTTTTGATAGCTTTAAGAATTAAAGCTAAAGATAGCCTATTAATATCAGTGATTCTACTATAGCATTCAAATGGGGAACTATAACTTATATTTAAAGCATTTGAATGATCAAAAGATAATCCATAACCACCAGAAACGGTATTAATCGTTTTTAAAGCATCCATAAACTGAATCCAAGAAATCTTTTCTTTACCTTTACTTTGAGAAATTGAGATTAGATATAAGTATATCTCTGAAATAGCACCACCAATTGGAGGTTCTGTTAGTAGATAATTCCATCCCAACAAAAACTTGAGAACTTCAACAGTCTTTTTGTCTAATGTGGACTGGGACATCTTGAATTTAGCTGAAGTAATCTTTTAAAAGTCAAGTGATGATGTTTCAAAGAAGAAAAACACACTCTTCAACAGGGCAAATACTCACATTCTTGAGAATTCCCCTTTTTAAAAAGGGCAACAAAAAAAGTTGACGAGTTTTTTAACAGTGTAAACATGCGCCACACCTACCAATTATTGCGCCACTCATCATTCATTATTTTTGAATCAAAAATGTGGCACAACTTTGAGACTAAATTTGGTTGTTTACTTTTAAAAAGCACGAATTCCGTTTCATATATTATATTTCTCTGAAGTAAACTCTAACAACTTTCAGGCCGTCAAGTCTTATTTTGTTTTCCATCTTCTGTATTTGTCTTAAACTGAGTCCTTTTTTGTGTTTTGAACTAGTCTTTAGTTTTGGAAATCATCATTCATTTTAGATAACAATTAGGCACTTTAGGCAATGTCTCAAGACACGCCAAACCCAATTAGGGCCCCAAATCAAAATGATTTTGAACTATGGATCCGTATGGCTACTGATAACGTATGTATCTATTATTTGCTCTAACTAGATTCATTTACTTTTTGTTTATTCGTTTATTGCTTTGAATACTAACTCCGATACGATTTTATAGAAAATTAATTCAACAAACAGTTGGAATTTTGCTCTTATTGATTATTTCCACGATTTACGTTTATTAAGACAAGGTGATTCCATTAATTTCCAAAAGGCGACTTCAACTTTAGATGGTTGTGTTAAGATTTATGCTTCAAGAATTGATTCAGCTGCAAATGAAACTGGCAAATTATTGTCGGGTCTATCTTCAAAGCATTCTCAAAATTCCGATGGTGAGGATGACTCTGATGAAGATGATAGTGACGAAGAGGCTGATGTTAATGATGATGCAAATAAAAGAAAGAAAGCCCCAAGGATACGTACAGTGAAAACTTTAGTCAAAAAATTTGATAGTATTAAATTAAAGCAAATTGAAAAAGAATTATATGTGGATCCAATATTCAAGAAAGCCCTTTCTGACTTTGATGAGGGAGGTTCTAAATCTCTACTTTTAAATATGTTGAAGATGTCTCCTGAAGGTGGCGTTGTCTTCGATGCTACAGAAAATTCAGGTGAAATTTTAATTAAAAATGAATCACAAGAAGAAGAAACACAACGAGAAAAAGAGAATCTAGACGAATTAATCACCAATGTTATGGACGATTTGGATGCTAGTGAATTTGATCCCGATAAAATGGATGATGATGAAGCTTCCAAACAAGAAGATTCAATTGTTGGTAAATCTAAAATAAATATTAAAAAGTTATCTGTTTTTGTTATGGACTCGTTGACTGATACAGTCAAAGTTTGTCCTTCTATTAGACAACTAGAATTGATAGCTGAAGGTGAACAAGGTGCATCAGATTTAATTGGTGCTATTGACCAAATAAACTATGATGATCATAACCCTCAATTTTATAACAATGATGGCTTTGATAACAACGATCTAGCTGATGGGTATGATGACTATGCATATGATGGACCAGAACCTGATTATGATACACCTGGAGATGTTGCAATGGATGGTACTCCTAATGATGACAAAAGTCGAACTCAATATTCTTTATTTCTTGATGGAGGTGAAGATAGTGGTCCAAATCTTACCTTGGTTAGACTGTTTGACGAAAATTATCATAAGAATTTAGAAGCTGAAGCTGATGAAGAAGGTGGAATCCCAGTTGCGGATGTTCTTGATAGAATGTCTTCTGGAAATTGGAGAGGTCCTGAACATTGGAAAGTTGTTAAAATGAAACAATTTTATAATTCAAGTAAAACGGATGAAGATAATACAAAGGCTGATTTAATAAATAGAGAAGATGGTGATTCAAACCAAAAGGATGTTATTGATTTCAATGGTGATAATATTGATGATATTTTGTTTAAGAAAAGACGAAAGAAAGATTTCAGAGTCAATTTCATGACCGATGAGGAGGATCCACTTGAAGAAGAATTATTTAAAGCACCAAAGAATGTGTCTCGATTATTATTATCAGAAAAAGATCGAGGTATAAGCGATACTGCAAATTGTTTACCTGATGATTTAGAATTTACAGCGAAAAGATTCATATGTTTGAATTTAAAACCAGATCAACGAATAAATACCATCTTAAGTAAGAGAAAAAGAAAATTAGGATATCATGAATATCATGCCCCAACTGCAGATTCTAGACGTGAAGGAGAAATGGTTGCCGATGAGCATTTCTTTGCAGAGAAATACAACGAAAAGGGACAATTAGACGATGGTCAAGAAGATGATTTTAATCAACCCGATGGATTTGATAACGATGATGGACCTCAAGATGATAATTATGACGGACCTATATATGATGAAATACCTGATATGCCAATAAATTCACAAGTAGCTCCTTCACAGATGTCTAGAACCAGCAATGGATTAAATTATGCTCGTACCTCCAAAAAAGTCAACGTTGGATTACTTAAACAAAATCTTTGGGAAACATTGGAAGAAACAGTTGAATTCCAGAAGAGCAAAAAAGCAGTTTTGCTTGAAGAAGATAAAGAAAATGATAATCCAGGAAAAGCTACAAAGAATGGAACACTGATACCTACATCCACTGTTGACAAACTGAAATTTACAGAAGTGATATCTAATTTATCTCATAAATATTCTGGTAATGAAAAGGCAGAATTGAGTACTAGTTTTTGTTTTATTTGTTTGCTTCATTTGGCAAATGAAAATGGATTTACTATTGATAGTAATACCGATCATTCTGATTTATTCATTAATGCAAAATGAACTGTTATTGGTATCTACTTATTGTTTTCATTTTTCAGTTCCCGTTTTCTAGGCATTTGGATAAAGCTGATTTTCAGATTGTATTATATATTAGGCTTTTTTGTATTAAATTGAAGATACCCCAATTATACCCTAAAGTTTGTGGTTAAATTTTTATGCTCTTAGATTCACAATGAGTTTATTATCAGTATAATAAGTAGAAGAAGTTACTTCCCCAATATATAAGAAAAAAATATATATGCGTAAATAATGGCTTTGTGATGAAATAATTTCACCACAAGGAACGAAATGGAAAAGAGTTATAACAGGAACACCATTAAATAAAGTACCTGGCGCTTTGAAGAAATGACTTTAGTTGAATTTGATAAAAAAAACATACCGTAAGAGATTATAATAATAAAGCAGCAATACCAAATACTAAAGCAGCACCACCAACCGGCTTAACAAAGTATCCCTCACCTTCATACAAAGAAACGCTATTGCTTGTACTATCAGTAGAAGCTAAAACCTTGGAGTTAATGGATGAACCAAGAACTTTTGAGCTACCTGTAGATACAATGAGTTTTGAAATGTCACTATTAGAAATAATTAGTTCAGAACTTGGAGTAGCAATTGAATTTTCACTGAAAGCAGAAGCAACGGAAGCAGAAGCAGCGCTCACTGAACTAACAGAAGCTTCAGAAGCTTCAGAGACACATTTTAAACAAGATGCAGTCATTATAACAGTTGTACCATCCGTGACAGTTTCATATGTAGTCAAAACATTTGTATCGTTAGTTAATGGATTGAAAGCTAATAAATCATTTGCCATTGATTTGGAAATAAATAAAGAGGAAACAATAAGAGTGGTGGTTAATGTGAACTGCATTTCGGTAGTTTTGTTTTGTTTGAGTTGTTGTATTTGATGAAATATTTTTTTAGTTCTATTCATATCAGTTTTTAAATCTATGAGGAATCATATTGATTTTTATAGGCTAACCTTTCGATTTCTCATGGGATTTATTTGCACTAAGAATTAATAATTGAATTGGAATGTTGGCTGAAATTTGCCCCAAGTCTGGTCAAAAAAGCTTTTGATACCAAATTCACTATAGGAGCTAAAAATGGAGATTAAAATTATAAAAGATTCATTTATACCATGATGTTTAGTCTAGGGCTTGAATCTAACCATTTGGGTGATGAGCAAAAAATATGGGAGCAGGGTTAAGGGTCGAGGCTTCGGTTAAACGCAATGAGGCAGGCACCATTCATTATACTAAGCACTAAGCCATTTGCTTCACATAAAGGTATGTCTCAACTTGATATCTTGAATGCTTGGAAATTTAGTCAATGCGAAAAAACTTTGTATTATCTGGGCCTTTTTTTGTTATTTCTTGGTATATTTTAAGCATTATGAATCAGATCTCCTTCTTAGTTTTAGATTTTTATTTCAAAACAGATTTTACATAGAATGGATAACACGTCAAAGGATACCTTAGAAACTAGATCTCATAACTTCAAACATTACTGGAGAGGTGATAGATAATCAATGATTTGGAATATATTAGAAAAAAGAACCCAAAGTAATAATATATAAGAATAAATAAATAAGGAGAGAATGAATGTATACATAGAGCGTTATATCATAACAAAAAACAAAAATCAGGCAAGATTTCAAGCGAGATTAAAAGCATGAAATAAATGAAAGAAACAAAATAAATGCAAAAAGTTATTAACTTGTACAAATAAGAATATAATTATGCTATGCTTAGTTAATAATATCAAAGGCTCGGAACGAATTTAAATTACCATTCTTGAGCCTTAACACCATAAACAGATTTTTTGGTACCTTTAACTGGAACGATTAATTTAGAACCACCTTCTAAGAAAGAGAATTTAACTCTTCTAACATTTTCATATTCGGTAATGAAATGTTCTTTTTGTAAGGTGATTCCAATATCATCTAAACCATTAACTAAACAGTGCTTTCTGAAATCTTCAACTTCAAAGTGATCAACTAAAACTTCACCATCTGGTCCTAAGATTTTTTGGTTTGGTAAATCTATTGTTAATTCTTTCTTTGCAACTGCAAGTGGATATATTTTTTCTAGAATAACCTCTTGCGGTATTCTGATTGGTAACAAGCCATTCTTAAAAGAATTGTTATAGAAAATATCACCAAAAGATGGAGCAATGATTGATCTGATACCGAAATCTTTTAAAGCCCATGGGGCATGTTCTCTTGAAGAACCACAACCAAAGTTATCACCAGTGACACATAAAATTTCAGCGTGTGTGTATGGTTCAACATTTAAGACGAAATCAGTTGGAACATCTTTACCATCTTTATCTTGAACGAATCTAGATTCATAGAATAACCCAGCTTTTAAACCAGTTCTCTTAATTGTCTTTAAAAATTGTTTTGGAATAATTGCATCAGTATCAACATTGGCTCTGTCTAACGGAGCAGCTAAAGATGTGAGTTTCAAGAATTTTTGCATACTAGGAGCAACGGCTTCAGGTTTGGTGGCTGGAGTTTCTTTGAGGTCTTTTTCTTCCACTGGGATATCATTAATTTCATCTTGAATTTCTTCTTCAGTTGGAGTAGAAACAATTTCTTTTTCATGTTCATACACAGCATTTTGTAAAGCTTGTGATTGTTCAGTAGAATCTAATTCAATCTTTGGTTGAGAAACATCATCGTTATATTTATAATTTCTAATATCAACAAAATGACCTGCAATACCAGCAGCAGCGGCCATTGCTGGAGAACATAAATGAGTTCTAGATAAAGCACCTTGTCTACCAACGAAATTTCTATTAGAAGTAGAAGCACATCTTTCATAAGGATCTAAGATATCTGGGTTCATACCTAAACACATAGAACAACCAGCTTCTCTCCAAGTGAAACCAGCGGCTTCAAAAATCTTATCTAAACCTTCAGCTTCAGCTTGTTGTTTAATCAAACCAGAACCAGGAACAACTAGTGCTTCTTTAACATTATCTGCTTTTTTATAACCTCTGACAACTCTAGCAGCAGCTCTTAAATCTTCAATACGAGAATTAGTACAAGAACCAATGAAAACCTTATCAACTTTTAAATCAACTAATAAAGTTTTTGGGATTAAACCCATATATTTTAAAGCAGTTTCACAACCTTTCTTTCCAATTGCATCTTCAAAATCATCTGGAGAAGGAACTTTACCAGTAATAGGTAAAGCATCTTGAGGAGAGTTACCCCAGGTAATAGTTGGAATAATATCAGAAGCTTTAATTGTAATGTCATAGTCAAACTTAGCACCTTCGTCAGAGTATAAAGTTTTCCAATAAGCTAAAGCTTTTTCCCATTCAGCACCTTTTGGTGTTAATGGTCTACCTTTAATATATTCAAAAGTGACATCATCAGGTTGAATCATACCAGCTCTGGCACCAGCTTCAATAGCCATATTACAAATGGACATTCTAGCTTCCATTGATAACTCTCTAATGGCTTCACCAGCAAATTCCATAACAGAACCAGTACCACCGGCGGTACCGATGACACCAATGACATGTAAAACCAAATCTTTTGAAGTAACACCTGGAGATAGTTTACCATCAATTGTTATTCTCATATTTTTAGATTTGGCTTGAATAATAGTTTGAGTTGCTAAGACATGCTCAACTTCGGAAGTACCAATACCAAAGGCTAAAGAACCAAAAGCACCATGAGTGGAAGTATGTGAATCACCACAAACAACTGTAGTACCTGGTAAAGTAAAACCTTGTTCAGGACCAACAACATGGACAATACCTTGTCTAGAATCAGTCATACCAAAATAGGTTAAATCGAATGCCTTAACATTATCTTCTAAAGTTTGAACTTGTAATCTTGAATCATCTTGTTTGATAAAAGTAGCAATTGATTTGAAACTTTTTCTTGAAACAGTTGGAATATTGTGATCAACTGTAGCTAAAGTACAATCTGGTCTTCTAACTTTTCTACCTGCAGTAGATAAACCTTCGAAGGCTTGAGGAGAAGTAACTTCATGAACTAAATGTCTATCAATGTATAATAAATATGAACCAGATTCATCCTTGTGAACAATATGGTCAGCAAAAACCTTATCGTATAAGGTTTGTGGGTTTGTAGTAGTTTCGGAAGGCATGATGCTTTATGAAAATCAATTATTTGAGGAAAAGAGATAGGAGCCAAACAAGAAAAGGCGACATACTGGAGATATATATGAACCAGATGATCCACAAGCTCATCGGTGAAAATTTGGCAAACCGGAACCGCTGACCTCCACCGGGCCGGTGACGGTGCTCCGTCAGCGCTTCACCTTTTGACCAATCACAGCGCTTCAGAATCAAACCACCCGCTATTTTATCTGCTGTCGAGTGGAGGTCGAGTGGAGCGCTTTTACTCGACAAAAGGGGGACATTCTTTTTTTGTATTGTCTACTGGAATGACTCAATTTCAAAAAAAAGAGTCATTTTGATTTTCATTAATACATGATATATATATCAAAAATACTACTTCAATCTTCTACTTAAAAAAACTCCTAATCCAAATATTCCAGCAGTAATCAAACCAAATTCAACCCCAGATAATATCTTTCTTTGTTTTTTTTCTTTATTAATACAATCAGAATAATTAATATCAGCTCTAAATGAAACCATTGTATACAATGGAACCCAATACTCTGGGATCATCTTTCCTAAAACTCCATCTAATTTCTTTCTGAATAAGTATTTCCATGAAACAACTTTACTTGACATTTCTTTGTAATTATCTAATGCTAATTTTAAAATTGCTTTCAAATCATCATGTCTACTTTCTGTATATTCTTCAAAGGTAGATAATCTATCTCCTTTATGCTTTTGTAATATTTGTAATAATATTCTAACATCTTCAAATCCACAATTCATACCTTGTCCATAGAATGGAACCATCGAATGTGCTGCATCTCCAATTATAATACATTTATCTTGATAATGATATTGATTACATGTAACATGCATTAAAGAACCTTTTGGATAATTTAAAAAACAATCAATAACTTTATCAAGACCAATTAATTCAACTGCATCTGGGAAATTTGTATTAAAAAAGTCACTAATTAATTCAGCTGAATTCAATGATTCAGTTAATTTCCATGGTCCAAACCAAGTAGATGTAAAAGATCCATCTTGATTAGCTAATGCAATCAACATAAAATCTTTTCTTGGCCAAATGTGTAAATGATTAGGATCAATTAAGAACGAATTATTTGGTCCAGGTGGAATATATAGTTCAAGGTAACACATATCAATATATTCTTGACTATAATTCATTCTAATATACCTTTGTAAATTAGATCTTACTTGAGAAAATGAACCATCTGCTCCAACGATGAAATCAAACTCATATTTCAAATCTTCATCATCTTCATCACTTGAACAAATAATAGTTGGTTTATTCTTTAATGAAATTTTCTTAACTTTATGATTAAATTTCATATTAATCTTATTTTCTTGAAACTTATTAAATTTATCAATTTCATTATATAATGATTCATTTAATTTAGCTCTATCAATAGAATTAATGGATTCTCCGAATAATCCATATATTTGGGATTCCTGATTTCCTTTTAAATCATGTATCATTCTACCATACATTGGTATTATACCAGTTAATGCATCTTTAGCCATTTCTGGATCAACATATTTTAAAGCTTCAATACCACGTGCAGAAACTGCTAAATTAATTGATCTTAGATTTGATTGATTTGTAAGGGTTCTTGAGTCAGATCTGTAATCAAATATTGTAACGTTGTAACCTTTATGAGCTAGACCTAGGGCAGTTAATGCTCCAACTAGACCAGCTCCAACTATTCCAACTGATTCTGTCATAAATTATAGTTATCTTATCAAAGATTGAACTTGGTTTGTCAACCTGAATAAAGTCTTCAAAGTAAATAGAAAGAAAAGTTATGTGAATTAATCAGCAATATAATTCTGATAAAGTTTTAAAATCCATCGAACCATTTTTCATATTTCGTTTATAGCGGGAGCGAAAAGTGCGAAAGCCAAATGTTGATTGTATTTGCGTAAATAACAAAATGTTATATTGTATAATAGAAGAAAAACATTAGACAAAAATATAGAAATAAATTCAATTAACGTGATAAAAAAGACTGAGGCAAAAACACAATTGAATAACAGAAAGAATTAAAAGTACACGGATAATATTAACAAGAATAACAAGAGAATATGAAAAAAAAAATTAAAAAAAATCTTTTGTGTTTATTTCATAAAAAATATATTCTATGTTTCTTTCTAATTTCTTAAAACATCTCTTAAGTAACCACCTAATTTTTCAGCACCAGTTTCTAAAGCACCTTTTATAGCATTCATATCTTCACCTATAAATTGTTCCGCCATTTGGATAATTCTTTGCTCCACATCATCTCCATCCACACTACCTTGTCTATGAGCACCACCATATTGATCGGTATCTTGGTCCTCACCATAATATTGAGCTGAAGAAATAGATTGAGCACCTGAAAAAGCTTGTAATTTAGTTCTGGCTTCTCTTGATTTCTCTTCATCATATGAACCAGTACCATAAAATTGATCTGAAGAAATACCCTTTTGACCTCCAAATCTAGCAGCAACATCACCTTTATACTCAATATCCTTATATTTCTTTTGGGTAGTTGCTTGTTTTGGTGCATTTGAGGCAGTCATACCAAAACCTAATCTACCAAATGATTGAGTGACTTGTTCAACTTTAGCAGGAGCAGAAGTTTCTTTTTTTGTTGATGATAGTGAAATACTTGATTCTCGTCTTTTTGGTGTTAAGAAATCATCCAATGGTTGTGAATCATCTTTGGCATGAATATCATCTTTTGGATCGTAGCCTAATGTTTTAATTGTTTCTTGTTCTTTTTGTGCTTCTTTTTCAAATTCATCAAAATCAACATCAGCAGACACAACCTTTTTAGCACTTAACTTGGCTTTATTTCTATTAGCAGAAGAGCCACCTAAAATACTCTTCTTACCACCAATTGCAGTTTTTTTCAAGCCTGATGACTTGGTGATAACTCTTGATTTTGGAGTGGTTGTCACTGGAGTTGGCTTTGGAGTTGATGAAATTTCAGGAGTGGAAGCTCTTGGAGTGCCTGATCTTGATTTGGATCCTAGAGAAGTCCTAGAAGGATTATCCCATTTAGCAAAGAAACTATCTTCGCTTGATTCTTCTTGTTCAGAATCAGTTGCAGTTGAGCCATCATCCCATTCTAAAACATTTGGATGATTTTTAGTATCAAGTTCAACTTTTTTAGCTAATTTTTCTTTATAATTGGTAATAATTATAGTATCATATTTTTCCTTGTGACTTTTACTTAAATAAGAAGAACCACCATTTTTTATCAAGAAATCTTTTAAAGCATTATTACCACCACATTTCATTGATCTTAATTGTTTGTAAGTCCATTTTTGATCCAGAACCGATGATTTAACAAAAGAAATATGAACACCTAAGTTTCTGTGTTCAGCTGAACATTGCAAACAAACAAATATACCTAATGGAATTGAAGTCCAAGTTGGATTTTTAGTACCACAGTCAAAGCATTGTTTATTAGATGGATGCTTCTGAAGTTTTGCAAAGATGGCTTTGATTTCTTCTCTTGATGCAAATTCGTCTTCAGCCATTTTAATGAAAAGTATATCGTGTAAGTTGTACTGTGTTAAGAAAACTACTTTAGTTTGATACTCGGTACACGTTGTGCTGTCTATTTATTCTATTCATCTGTTTTGAATTTTGAATTTTGATCTGGGTTGCGAGCCCTGTGTGTTTTCCATTCCTTTTTCCTTTTTCCTTTTTCCTTACTGATTTACTGTTTTACCATAAATAATCATTTATATTCATTTATACTTATTCTATTAAATCACTATAGCTGATTTAATAATACTTGAATCAATAATATTAAATAACAAGCTAAAACTGAACTTACTCAGCTATTTCATTTTCTCCCTCTTTCTCTTTCCCTCTTTTGCTTTGATATCACTTCAGGTACCAATTTATTCTTTTACATATCCATTTGAATAATTATATATGTTTATCATCAATAATAGTTTTTCATCTGATAATACTTTCACATTTTCTTACTATTCTAAGTTTGAAAACAAAAAAAGGGTAATTGATTCAGTTGTTAGTGAGCTCATTGCTAATTTTACTTCATTTATCAAAAATAATTTCATTTGATCAAAGTTTTATTAATAGCTAACAATTCAAATACTTGAAATAAAATTTAACAAAATTGATATATCAGAACTGTGATAAATGATAAATGATAAATGATAAATGATAAATGATAAATGATAAACGAGAAATGACCATTAGAAGGTTAGGCAGCACTGCACCTATACAAAACGCGCTCGCCTTTATCAGTATTACACTATTAGATAAATAAATCTTACAAACAACAAAACAACAAAACAACAAAATAACTACAGTTACAAAGCAAAATAATATAACTGGGAATAAGAACTATAAATGAATCAGGAGACAATAACATCATTGTTTAGTCCCAGAAAAAGAGTCTTTCAAAATACCTTATTATCTCCAGTCAAACGAAGAAAAGTTGAATCAGGTGCGCCAAATCAGACATCTTTTATAGATGAAGTTGAACAAGAGTTGGAAGTGAATGATCAAAACATTGAAAAACATAGACACATTTATGAATATGACTTAAGAATGATTACAGAAAATAAAGTGAATGCTGCTAATTCTTGGAGAAATAACTTGATTAGTTATTTTAGTAATTTGAATGTTCTGAAAACAAATGCTAATGATGATTCTTCTATTAATTTCCAAAAAGCAGGTGCTACTTTAGAAGGTTGTATGAAAGTTTTAGCTCATAGAATTGATTCGGTTGCATCTGATACTGGTAGATTATTATCTGGTTTAGGTACAGGCAAAGATAAGAGTTCCAAATCTGTTGGTGATGAAGATGAAGATGAAGATGAAGATGAAGAAGATGATGAAGAATACCTTGATCAGACAGCTTTACGAAAAAAGAAAGATACTGCTGAAAGAAAACCTAAAAAAACATTAATCTCATCTTTTGATAGAGTCAAATGGAAACAATTAGATAAAGAATTGAACATTGATCCCTTATTCAAAAAGATGCTTTCAGATTTCGATGAAGGTGGAACTAAATCACTATTAACTAATTCTTTAAAAGTAGATAGAGAAGGTAGAATTGCATTTGTTGATTCTGCTACAACAGATGCTAGAAATCCAACTTTTGTTAATCCTGATAAAGATGATTCAGAACTACAACCAATAATACCCCCTGTAAATATACAAAAAGACCAAAATCATTCAGTTTCATCCTTACTTCCAAAATCAATGTTTACAGATGTTGACATAGTAATATGTCAAAGTATTCCAAAATTATTAGAAGCGCTGAATGAAAATGATTCTGAAAAAGCTGAGCAAAATTTAAAAGTTATGAATGAACGTAATGAAGAACAAGAAGAAATTGACCATGAAGACTTTCCAGTAGACACTGATGATTACGCAACAGGTGATAATTATGATGGTATACTAGATTATGATAGTGTTGATAATGATACCTTTAACCCTACTCAAGAGGTTAGCTTTGAAAACGGTGAAGGTGTTGAATTAACTGAAGACCAAGTCAATATCGCTTTGAAGAAGTTAGATAGTCAATTATCTAAATCATGGAATGCAAGAACTACACACTGGAAAATTGATAGATTTAGAAAAGTTAAAGTCGCAAATTCTACACAGGAAAATGACATCCATGGTAACAACACTAATAACGATAACCTTATAGCTGGAAAATCTCGTAGAGGTAAGAAAGTTAAACAAGAATTTAGAGTAGATTTTGAGGATTCATCTACCGATGAAACGGATGAAATCATTTTCAAAAAGGGTGATCCGAAAAGAATAGTTTTCTCTGAAGCTCTCAGAGATTCTTCAAACACAGAATTGACTACTTTACCTCATGACTTGCATTGGAGTTCATCAAAATTGGTTAGTATGTTTCTCAAGCCTGATGCTACCATTTTGAAACAACGTAAAATCAAAAAAATAAGGCAAGCTCGAGAAGAACTTCTTCCTGATCAGGAATTCTGGGCTAATAAACAAGAAGCAGTTGCACTTGATAATGAACATTTTGAAGATGGACCGGAAGGTTTTCATCCTGAAATCGACGACCCAATGGGTTCAGCTTTACCCACAGAAACTCAAGACTATGATGATTATGGAGATGATTATGATTTCGAATCACCAGCAACCGATCCTTTACCATCATTCCCAACACGCCATTTCTCATCGTCACACCCAGAATCAATGCTAAGAGCTAAGAGAGAGCCTCAACTTAAATATGCTAAAGTTGCAAAGAGAGTGAATGTTAGTCAATTGAAACAGAACATTTGGGAATCAGTTATCAATTTAGAAGATCATTCAAGTCAACATAAAATCAACACAACACTGAGTGACGTGGTCAAAGAAACAATGAGCAAATATGATGGTAGAAAACGAAAAGAAATTACAACAAGTTTTTATTTTATTTGTATGTTGCATTTGGCTAATGAGCATGATTTGGCAATTTCTACCCTTGATGAAGGGAAAGATCTACATATAGTTGGTATGGATTTAGATTTAGATAAATCAAATCAAGGAAGTAAAACAAGTGTTAGCTTTCAAAATGGAGTTTGAAAAGACTTAGGATTTGTCTTTTCATTGTTATTATTAGTTTTATGGTTCATGGTGGGTATCCATTTTTTTTTC
Organism: Ambrosiozyma oregonensis (nom. inval.); assembly: GCA_003706315.3. Classification (NCBI taxonomy): domain Eukaryota; kingdom Fungi; phylum Ascomycota; class Pichiomycetes; order Pichiales; family Pichiaceae; genus Ambrosiozyma; species Ambrosiozyma oregonensis (nom. inval.). The sequence goes on from PPKY03000010.1 coordinate 116,288, forward strand.
TTCTTGTAATATTTGCATCACTCATTGTATTATATAATTACTTTCGCATTTTCTTTTCTTTCGATTTGCTTTACTTTGTTGTATTTATGTATTTTTAAATCCTTATAATAAAAATTAATAATAAAAATTAATACATTTTATTTATTTTGATTAGTTACTTTTAGTAATATATTTTTTAAGTGGTTTAGTAAAAAAACAGAAATGAACGTTATGCATAAAGTTATGTGAATGATAAAGGAATAAGAGGAAAGGAGAGAGGGAGGAAAGTTGTTAAAACAATAGAGATAAACTAAAATACATGAAGAAACATTTGGTAAACTAGTCCAGATTAGTTAAAACTCTTCCATTACCATATATTTCCTCTTTCATTTCAACTGAAACGTTAGCCAAATAATTTCTAACAGAATGCGAAACATGTGAAAATATATAGGCAAACCATAATACCATGAAGACAACATTATTGAAATTGAATTCTTTATATTCAATGTACTCAATAGTGTAAAAAAAAGCACTACTATAAATACCAGGTAATGAACTTAATTGTTTTCCAGTAATATAACAATATGTTCCAATTAAAATGGTAGCCACCAAAACAACATACCTTGGAAATTTACGGAATGGAACATTGTTTCTGTTGTTAACAGGGCCACCCCATAAGTAAATGCAATTAACAATACCAAACGTGATTCCAAATGTATGTGTGACAATCTTGATTGGTATCTTTTGGGTTGGATGACTTAAAATTAATTCATGTTGAATTGTAGATATTGGACCAACGATACAGTTAATAATGATTTGCATCGTACAATAAAAGCTGTACAGTAACATTAATCCATCTCTAATGAAAGGAAACACAGATGCCACTGTTCTTCTTAATTTAGGCAAAACAAGAGACAACTTACTTGCAACTTTAGATTTAATTGCAGTTTTTAGTCTATCCATGGTACCATCTTCAGTAAAGAGATTAGAATAGAGCAGAAGTATGAATCTATAACCATACTTCATACAGAACAATCCACAAATAATATTACCCAAGTCTAATCTATAAGGGGACTTAAACAGGTAAGAATCATTATTAACACCTGGCAAGCCAGAAAATAGCAATTTGAAAATTGTACCATAAACAAATCTACCAACAGATATTGAAGCTAAATACACTATGAAAGTAAAAGCCATCGAGAAAAACCAAAGTAATGCAAACATTGCCCAAATTCTCTTTTGGAAATGGGGAGGTCTGTAAACAATTGTATACGTTGTGGGTTCCTTTGGTTCATCGTCATCATAAGGATTGAATCTCTTCTCCTCTTTATCATCTAAAGCAGGAATAGGGGCCAATAATTGATCACTTTTGGTGACTGGAACAAACAGTTGCTTAACAAATCTTCTGGCAACTTGATCATCATCAGGAGCTCTGACATAACTACCGTCCGGAACAAAGCAACTGGTTGCATTGGGATTTTCTTTGAAAAAGTCTTGAGTTTGAAAATCTGCAACAGGACTTCCATAGTCTGGGCTCTGAAGGCGGAATATATAGTAATACCAGCTTCTATAAACTACATGACCTCTTTCTGATCCTTTATCATTAGCCAACAAGAATGAAGATAATCTTAATTGAGAAGCTACAAACTTGAAAACCCATTTCCAGACGAGAGACATATCATCCGAAAAGCTTTTACGCAAATATGCTGATAATGTAGTTAAAGGGGTTGTCATCTTTGGCAGTCTTGCAGTTTCTGGTAAAATCTCAACAGGGGAGAAATATCTCACACTCCAAGCTGGTAAAGCAAATTCAATCAAAATGTATAATGTATAAACCAAAGCAGATAAACCAATTCTTGATAATTTTAAGCCAAATGGTTTCATCAGAGCATCGTGAACCAATCTCAAGTTTGGATCATCAGAAGGTCTGATAAAGAATAAAACACCTTTTCTTAAAATATTTGATCTGATCATTCCCACAAATGATGCAAAATGGTACATAAAAAATGTTCCCAGTATCCATGATAACGTATTTTCTAAAAATCCAGTTGCGTTATTTGAGCTGGTAGTAGTGGAAGGTGTCATTAAAATAGTATATGGAGAATCACCAGTAATTGGAATAAGACAAAATCTCAACAAGATACCACAGTAGACAGGAAAGAATAACCATTCAATTGCGAATAAACACAAAACCTTCAATGTACAAACACCTTCAAGTAGAGGAACATAAATAGAACGATAAGTCCCTGTTAATGGATTTTTTTGAGAACATCCAGACTCTAAAGTATGCATTATAACGAAAACTCCAAATCCAATAAAACTATAACCAGTAAACATTGTAACCAATCTTTCAAATAAATGGGCTTTTGGAGTCCATAAAATTGTATTATTATAAATATCAGTAAATGGAGTAATGAATTCGACGTTGATTAAATTGAAAAAATCGACGAAATATTGATTGGATTGAAAGTTGAAAGATGAATGTTTGAAGAACCAGTTATTTGATCCAACCACAAATAATTGTAAAGAAGTTGAACCAAGTATTGCGTCAATGATAGCACCAACTAAATTGATAGTAGCATTTATGGTGTTGACAAATAAAATTCCCAGCAAAGAAGGTAAAAAGTAAACGACGAATAGAACAAGAAAGGCGGCTAAATGAATGGCCAGCACAATCTTCCATAACTCTTCTTCAATGAAATTTCCATCATCACGTTGTCTTTGTCTTTCTTGTCTGGCAGGATCAATAGGTAAATTATTGTTCTCAGCTAATCCTGCATTTCCAAAGAGATTACCAACAGGAGGAGGAGGAGGAGCTTGAGGTAGTTGGTTCAAATCAGGAAAATTATTAATGTTGTTGTTATTATTGTCAACCGGTAATTGAATATCTGCATTCTCTTGTCTAAATTGACGCAATAAATCTCGTTCTCTTCTAATCTGTAGAAGGGTATCCTGATCATTTCTTTCTATTGCTTCATTTTCCCTTCTTCCATTAACTCTTTCAACTTCATCCCATAATAATTCCACCCTTTCTCTAATTCTATCGCCATTATTTCCAATATTATCAATTCCTTCATGTAAACCATCAACGATACCTTGCTCTCTCTGTGCTTGAGCAATTAACTCATTTTCTGCTGCTACATGGATGTTTTGCTGTATACCTTGATCGAGAGCTTCGTTTCCATTAGCTGGTTGAACATTATTTACGAAGTTTTCAATCTCATCTAACTGTCTAGCTAATCTCTCTGTTTCAAGCCAACGATTTTGAATCTGTTGAACTGGTTCAAGTGGTTCATTGTTGTTATTATTTGGATTGAGAGCATTAATATCGTCTTCAATATTTCCAAGAAGGTTTTGATGATTAATGTGATTGATAGTTTCTGGGTTTGCTTGATTAAGATGAACTGGATCTGGATTAATTAAAACATCCATACGAGCTTCATCAATCACTGGAAAATTGGCATTGACATTACGTTGAGCGTTGATATTATTATCATTTCTAGGAACAGGATCAATATTATTATTATTATTGACATTATTGATATTATTGTTATTATTATTGTTATTATTATTGTTGTTGTTATTGTTGTTTTGGTTGTTATTATGATTATCTTGAATATTTCGGTTCAAAACCTGAAATAATCTATTCATTCTAGGTTCTGGTCCAATTCTTTTGTGAATGATTTTTACCAATCCATCATCGCTGACAACACTTGAATGAATGACACCAATCGATAACCCGAGAATTGCCAAACTCAATAGAATAGCCCAACCTGAAGCATAACTGTTAATTGCGATAGTTTCAAGGTTTTTTGATGTGAAAAAGGAATCCTTATCGAAATCATCTGTACCAAATAACATACTCTTAAAAATTCCCGCTTTGCTTGGTAACGGAACTCCTAATAGCCAATTATCTAACCTAAACATTGCTGAAACAAATAATGGAAATTCAACAGTCAGTATTATAGCTGTTGCTATGACTATTATTGCTCTGAGCATCACTCGAAAGAATTTTGTGAGTAAACGACTTAACACAATTTTAAAAGGCACAACATCAGGAGTATTTTCATCATAAACGGTTTTAAATGCAAATGGTGTCTTACAAATATCACAAGTTTTTTTATTTGAGTGTTGAAGCCAATCAGTTAAGCAATCTTGATGAATGTATTTAATAGAACCTCTACATTTGCACGGATGAAACAAAGGATCATCAGGAGAGCCTTCACATCGACAGATACGACAAACTGCTTCTTCAGTGTCTGGAGTCTCTGATATTGACCGATTTGAAGAGTTCTCATTCAAAAATGGATTCTTAAGAAGGTCTATGTGATTTGCATTGTCTGACATAGCTGAATAAAAACGTATGGACCCCTTTAAATAAAAAGTGATATAGTAAAGAGCAATATGAGGCTGTCTGAGTTAAAAACTAGAATTCAATCAAGGAAATAGGTTTGCTAGTTGAGTGGCAATTTAGGTTTAGGGTTATGTGAAGTGTGGGATTATTTTGATGATTCGATATTCTTCCAATAATCTCTTCTCTCTGCGGCCAATTAATGCGTCGATCGACTTCCATCTAGAATCTTCTTAAAAGAAAATGGTGTACGGGTTCAAGCCACTATACGCGCCAAATGTACTAACCAGACGTTGAGGCTAGTATTTTTTTACGTTAATTACCTGAAAATTTAAATAAAATCAAACTATGTTGAAAGATAAAATGAATATACAGAAAAATGAGAATGAAAACGTATTAAAAAATTAACATAATAAACAAAGGAAACCCAAACAGCCAAGTTAAAAAGGAACAAAAAGTCATAATAAGAAAGAATTAGCTTATTTAGTCGACTTCTTCAACTGATGGGCCTTCATTAGAAGCTGATCCACCAGGAGCAGAACCACCAAATCCACCAGGCATACCACCTTCACCAGCACCAGGCATACCACCAGCACCAGCGCCATACAACTTAGACATAATTGGATTAGATTCTTGTTCTAAGTCTTTCTTCACATCTTCGTATTCTTCAGTTGTAGCAGCTTGATTCTCATCTAACCATGTAATGACTTCATCACACTTCTTAACCAACTTATCTTTATCTTCAGCACCAACCTTAGATTCGAACTCTTTCTCGCCTGCTGTATTTTTCAAAGAGTATGCCAATGATTCTAATCCATTCTTAGCAGCAATTCTTGCAGATTCTTTGTCATCTTCTTCCTTATACTTTTCGGCTTCAGAAACCATTCTATCAATTTCATCTTTAGATAATCTACCTTTATCATTTGTAATTGTAATTTTTTGACTCTTACCTGTACCTTTTTCTAAGGCAGAAACGTTCAAAATACCATTGGCATCAACATCAAATGTAACCTCAATTTGTGGAACACCTCTTGGAGCTGGAGGAATACCAGATAGCTCAAATTTACCTAACAAGTTATTATCCTTAGTTCTTGCTCTTTCACCTTCAAAAACTTGAATCAAGACCCCAGGTTGATTATCAGCATAAGTGGAGAAAATTTCTGACTTTTTAGTTGGAATTGTGGAATTTCTTGGAATTAATTTAGTCATAACACCTCCAGCTGTTTCAATACCCATAGATAATGGAGCAACATCTAATAACAATAAGTCTTGAGTCTTGGAAGAAGTATCACCAGTCAAAATAGCAGCTTGGACAGCAGCACCATAAGCAACAGCTTCATCTGGGTTGATTGACTTATTTGGCTCTTTACCATTGAAGAAATCAGACACCAATTTTTGAACTTTAGGGATTCTTGTAGAACCACCAACCAAAACAATCTCATGAATTTGAGACTTATCTAACTTGGAATCCTTCAAAACTTTTTCAACTGGCTCAACAGTTGATCTGAATAAGTCAGCACACAATTCTTCAAATCTAGCTCTTGTAATTGATGTATAGAAATCAATACCTTCATATAATGAATCAATTTCTAAGGAAGTTTGGGCTGAAGATGATAAAGTTCTCTTTGCTCTTTCACAAGCAGTTCTTAATCTTCTTAAAGCTCTTTGATTTGTGGTAATATCTTTCTTATGTTTTCTTTTAAATTCTTGTGTAAAATGATTAACTAGTCTATTATCAAAATCTTCACCACCTAAATGAGTATCACCAGCGGTAGCTTTAACTTCAAAAATACCTTCATCAATTGATAATAAAGAGACATCAAAAGTACCACCACCTAGATCGAAAATCAAAACGTTATGTTCACCTTGACCTTGATCTTTTTTATCTAAACCGTAAGCAATAGCAGCGGCAGTTGGTTCGTTAATGATTCTTAAAACATTTAAACCAGAAATTAAACCAGCATCTTTTGTTGCTTGTCTTTGAGAATCATTGAAATAAGCTGGAACAGTAATAACAGCATCATTAACTTTAGTACCCAAAAAGGATTCAGCAGTTTCCTTCATCTTAACCAAGACCATTGAAGAGATTTCTTCAGGAGTAAACACTTTGGTTTCACCTTTAAATTCAACTTGAATTTGTGGTTTGCCAGCTTTATCAATAACTTTAAATGGGAAATGTTTAATATCTCCTTGAACTTCAGCATCATCAAATTTTCTACCAATTAATCTTTTGGCGTCAAAAACAGTGTTACCAGGGTTCATTGCAGCTTGATTTTTAGCGGCATCACCAATTAATCTTTCAGTATCAGTAAAGGCAACAAAAGATGGAGTAGTTCTGTTACCTTGATCATTTGCAATAATTTCAACTCTATCGTTGGCAAAATGTGCAACACAAGAGTAAGTAGTTCCTAAATCGATTCCGATTGCTTTAGACATATTTGTAATATTTGAAATATTTATAATATTGTAATTTAATGTTAGATAATGAAGAGGGAATTAAAATTGAAACAGCAACATGAATTAAAAAGAAAACGGGGAACAAGAGGGCATTTATAGCCTTTGGTAAGGTGACGTTATTATTCTGGAAAATACTGGGGTTTAATGAGATGAGATGCTAGAAGCGTCTGGAAATTTGCACCCCGTTCCAGAAACTTCCATTTCGTACCACTATTTACTCTCAGCCACACCCCAAGTGATGTTTCGGAATTTTGTGGAATATGCTAGAAGCTCTTCACCAATACCACCAATAGCTGAATTCCACTTTAATTAGAAATAAATGATTGGGTAGGCTGAAAATTGATATTATTTATTCCCTCTGATTAACAACCATACTTTAACTTTAAATTATATGGAAATCGCATTTACCACTACCTATTTTTACCCCACTTTTGAAGTCAAGCACATTTTCCGTTTTATGTTGTTTAAACATTTTTTACAGTATTTTGAAATGATTTCGTAAATTTAATTAGATTTGAGTTATATATTATATATATAAGTTAGTTAATATGTAATGAAATGTGCTGGTCATTTTCAGCCAGACATTGAAGTGAGGCTATCATTCCTTAAAAATTCGTTCTCTCCTCTACTTATTTACCTCCCGTAATTTACTTTTAAAACTTATGTTTTGGAGACTTTGCTGAAACAACATTTCATACATTGAAAGTATTTAAAAGTTGGTGTCTTTAGTATCGATGATCAATTTTTCTAAACTAATTTTATTATTTTTTAATAAAGCAAACGCTTCTTCGACTGAACCTAACCCGTTAGGCAAAATTGTTAAAGGTAAATGGCGAATTGTTCCATCATTAACATATTTTGGAATTTCTTTCCAAAATTTAAGGTGAGAAGCAACAATTTCAGGACTTGAAGGGACAAGGACATCCCCCATTTGTTGATCTTCACCCCTAGCTAAATAAGCTAAAGTAACAGTGACAGTAACATTCTTTTTCTTAGGAGTGTTAATATTGATTTCAGATAAACCTAATAAGTTATCAATAATTGATGGCTTAGTATCTGATAAAGCTTGATATGAGTTATTTAATGTCTCAACTTCAGAAACTGTATCAAGAGCGTAAACCAAATCATCGCCTCCAACTTTTTTGATCTGTTCAACAACATCACTTTCTTTATAATCAAAAGTAAAATCAGCACCAATTTGTTTTAAAGCATTATGGTGTTTAGAAGATGAAACAGACAAAACAGTTAAACCATAAACTTTTTTGGCAACCTGAATGGCTAAGAAACCAGTTGCTGAACCACCACCCCAGATTAAAATCTTCTTACCTTTTTGTTGAGACTTATCAAATGAAAGCTTTAGATTGTTATGGAAACTTAATCCAACAGTAACTAAGCCTAAAGTAATGGAAGAAGCACCTTCAAAAGTAGAGACTGGACCAGATTCAACAACTGATTTATCTTGAACTAAACCCTTTTCGTACTTTAAAGTTAAAAAAGGGTCAACGGAAACGTATTCTTGAAGCAAACCACCGTTTGGATCTTTAAAATAACCACCATGCTTAAATGAAGAAACATGATCACCAATTTTGAAACCTTTAACATTAGAACCAATAGAAACTACTTCACCTGATGCATCAGAACCTGGAATTGCATTACAACCATTTCTACCAAGACCTCCATGTTTCCAATCTGTTGGATTAATTGCATTTGAAACCACTTTAATTAACAATTCATCTTGTTTAATTTCTGGAACTGGTTGAGAAGTTAATTGGTTCAAAAATTTGTAATCTTCTGAAATTCCAGTGAATGCAACAGCTTTTTGAATTTTGGGGATGGACATTTTCAGTTAAATAATTTGAATTTAATTTGAAACAGTAAAGGAAAATAATAACTGAGATTGCAAAGAATCAAAAAAAAAAAGTAGGCAGCTAAATGAGTCTTTTATAATGCTCAGGAATGATGTTTTAGTTGATGAGCTCATTATGATTACAAATTCTTGATTACAAATACAGTGAATCGATCATATTTTAGTTGTTTCTCACTTTTTTTGAATTTGGTTTGCCTTTGCTTACCGTTTAGTAGTAACAACTTCAAAATATTCAGAAAAATTGAAATTATAAAATTATACTTTATGAGTTATTATAGATTATAGAATCGAAAAATAGATAATGAAATTAAGTATGCTCCTATGAAGATTCAAATTCTTTTAGATATCTTAATAGAGCCCTTGATTTGTGAATATGAGGGTAGCGCGATTCTAAGTGCCGAATAGTGAGTGTGCCATATAAACAAACTGCCTGTCCTGCATGAATTGAAATTGAAAATCTGGAGAAACTGGGAGGATCGCTTCTAGATACCATTCGTTTTTAAATTTAGGAGAATCACTTAGAATTTAAAATTCAAAATATATATTTTTTGTATATTAATGTGTAAATACTCACATTTTCAGAACATTCTCGTACAAGATTAACCACAATATTTTCGATTTTTCCTTCTGATTCATCTTGACCTATTTATTACACTGATTATCAACAAACTTATTATCACAAACTGTCTTTTTTGCGTTTGGGTAATTTTGTTGGAAATATTTGTTATTTTTTAGTGTTACTACTTCCTGTAAACACAGGTGACTCAAAAATCTTAAAAAGTATTATTTCATAAACTAGTGAAATCGTTAGCCTACGAATTTTCCAAAAATACAGTCTATTTGAATCACCTAGGAGAGATTTTGGGAGGAGGAATGTTTGAATACAGAATTTCATTAACTGAAAGTTGAAATTTGTATAAAATGATGTCAATCTGAACTTTTAGATGTGGATCCAAGATTGGATAAATGAAAAAAAAAAAAAATACGGAAAGGCTTTTTAAGGGTTCAAACCTTAAGGTACCGAATAGCACTTAAACATCAGGAAATCATACACTACAATGTGAGAACAAATCAACAAACCTATTTATACAATAGTTTCAATAATAAACTTGATTATTAATGTTTTCGGTGGAAAACTCGATTTCGGCCGTAAAAAAACCACACAAAACAGAATGAATCATTTGCACAGCCACAAAGGCTTCCGTGCTAAATGCTAAATTTTATTTTCCGGATTTCACTATTGGTTTGTGATAAATTGGTTGATATTTCATGGATATTTCATGGATATTTCATGGATATTTCATGGATATTCAACAGTTAACTTTAGTTGTGTAGTTAATCAATGAAATTTGTGTTTCATATATACACTTTCCTCATTTCTCTCTAAACTGGGCTTGCAAAAAGCTTACCAATTTCTCGGGCATTAATATATGATCGGAGAAAAATTTTAAAACCGGAGAAAAAAAAGTTTTGGGCTCTTTTCGGAAATGCTTGTTTTTATTTTTTTTATTCTCCATATAATCGGTGATAGCATCGGCCATAATATGCTTAAATCCTATTCAATGTGGACTTTACCAGTAGCCCCAACAAATAATGAATTGATAAGCCTCCAAGGCAAGTTGTATTTTAATCAAGTAATTCCCACAATTCTTAAAAGTAAGTTTCCCGCAGTTTATTGAACTATTTCATTTCCTTTTTATTAGAAACTATATCAATATCATATCACGACTATGAAATCAGGAACAATTTCTGTGAAATCATCAGCCAGTGAAACTGATGATGGTCCAGCTCCATATGATGGGTTTGGACTCAATACTGATGAAGAAATTAAATCTTTAGCTAGAGAATTGACCAATACTGAACATAGAGACAATCATTTAACTCCACATCAAACTGCCCTTGATTTAATTAGAACTTTATCTTCAATGTCTAATGTTCCTGGTGAATCTCCATTTGATAATGATGCCATAAATGAAAAATTAGATCCAAGTTCTGAAAATTTTGATTCAAAGTTTTGGATTAAAAACATGAGAAAATTGTTAGACTCTGACCCAGATTATTATAAACCAACTTCTTTAGGTATCGCCTATAGAAATTTATCTGCAAAAGGTGTTGCTACTGATTCTGATTTCCAAGCAACTGTTCTTAATGCTCCGTATAAGAAAGCTAGAGATTTTTACTATAATTATCTTAGATCAAATGATGAATCTAGAACTTTTGAAATTTTAAAACCTATGGATGCTTTAATGAAGTCAGGTGAATTGACTGTCGTTTTGTCTAGACCAGGTGGTGGTGCTTCTACTTTATTAAGAAGTTTGTCTGCTTATGATTATGGTTTTAAGATTGATAAGAACTCTAAAATCAGCTATGATGGTTTATCTCCTCAAGAAATTAAAAAACATTATAGAGGTGAAGTTATTTATTCTGCTGAAGCTGATGCCCATTTCCCTCATTTAACTGTTGGTCAAACTTTAGAATTTGCTGCTTCTTTAAGAACTCCACAAAATAGACCTTTGGGTGTTACAAGAGAACAATACGCTGATCATATGACTAAGGTATGTAACTATATTTACGAATTTGTTTTTTTTTGTTATTGTTTTCCCTTTCTCATTCCTCATTGCTCATTTTACTAACATTATTTTTTATCCTTTTATTTAGGTTTATATGGCTACTTATGGTTTAAGTCATACAAAAAATACCAAAGTCGGTAATGATTTTGTCAGAGGTGTCTCTGGTGGTGAAAGGAAAAGAGTTTCAATTGCCGAAGCCTCCTTATGTGGTGCCAATGTTCAATGTTGGGATAATGCTACAAGAGGTTTAGATGCCGCTACTGCTTTAGAGTTTGTTAGAGCTTTAAAGACTTCTGCTATGATTTTAGATACCACTCCATTGATTGCCATTTATCAATGTTCTCAAGATGCTTATGATTTATTTGATAATGTGGTTGTTTTATATGAAGGTTATCAAATCTTTTATGGTCCTGCCAATAAGGCTAAATTATACTTTGAAAAAATGGGTTGGGAATGTCCTCCAAGACAAACTACAGCTGATTTCTTAACATCGATTACTGCTCCATCTGAAAGAATTGCTAAAAAAGGGTTTGAACATAAAGTTCCAAGAACTTCCAAAGAATTCTCTGATTATTGGAGAGCATCTCCTGAATACACTGAACTTGTCCAATCTGTCGATTCTTACATAGCTAATGCTGAATCTAGTAACACTGCTTCTGAATATGCTGAAGCACATCATGCTAAACAATCTAATCATTCTAGACCAAGTTCCCCGTTCACTGTTTCTTACTGGATGCAAATCAAAACTGTTTGTAAGAGAAATATTTGGAGAACTAAGGGTGATCCTTCCATTACCATCTTTTCTGTTGTTATGAATATCATTATGGGTTTCATCATTTCATCCTTATACTATAATCTTCCATCTACATCTGGAAAATTCTTTTACAGAAGTTCTGCTATGTTTTTTGCCCTTCTATATAATGGTTTCTCTTCGATGCTTGAAGTTATTGCTTTATATGAAGCAAGAGATATTGTTGAAAAACATAAAAAATATGCCTTATATCACCCGTCTGCCGATGCTTTAGCATCTATTATTACTGAACTTCCTGGAAAGGCAGTTACTTCAATTGGATTCAATTTGGTGTTTTACTTTATGGTTAATTTTAGAAGAGATCCTGGTCGTTTCTTCTTTTATTGGTTAATGACTCTATTGGCTACTTTAGTTATGTCTCATATTTTCAGAACTATTGGTTCTTGTTTCAGTACTTTAGCTGAATCAATGACTCCAAGTAATATCATTTTGGTTGGTTTAGTTGTTTATACTGGTTTTGTTCTTCCAACTCCTTCTATGCATGGTTGGTCTAGATGGATTAATTACATTGATCCTATAGCGTACGTTTTTGAAGCTCTAATGGTTAATGAATTTGCAGGACGAGATTTTGAATGTTCACAATTTGTTCCTTCTTATGATGGCATTTCCTCCGCTAATAGAGTTTGTAATGCAGTTTCCGCTGAACCTGGTAGTTCAGTAGTCAGTGGTTCTGCTTATCTTGCTGCTTCTTATCAATATTATGATTCTCATAAATGGAGAAATTTTGGTATCACTATTGGATTTATTATCTTCTTCTTATTCACTTATTTAGTTTTAGTTGAAGTTAATGGTTCTGCAGAACAAAAAGGTGAAGTTATTGTCTTCCAACAATCCACTTTAAGAAAAATGAGGAAAGAAAAATTATTAAATCAATCCGATGATATTGAAGCTTTACATAATAAATCTGAAAAACCAGTTGGTATTTTAGATGATGATTCCAATTCTTCAAATAGTGATGGCCCTGCTAAGTTGTCATCTGGTAAAGATATTTTTCATTGGAGAGATGTTTGTTATGAAGTTCAAATCAAGAAAGAAACTAGAAGAATTTTGGATCATGTTGATGGTTGGGTTAAACCTGGTACACTTACTGCCTTAATGGGTGCTTCTGGTGCTGGTAAGACTACTTTGTTGGATGTTTTAGCTAACAGAGTTACTATGGGTGTTGTTAGTGGACAGATGTTTGTTAATGGCCATTTAAGAGATCAATCATTTCAAAGAGCTACTGGTTACGTTCAACAACAAGATATTCATTTATCTACTTCAACTGTTAGAGAAGCTCTAAGACTATCTGCTTATCTAAGACAACCCAGAGAAGTTTCTAAAGCAGAAAAGAATGAATATGTTGAAACTGTTATTAATATGTTGGAAATGGAAAGGTACGCTGACGCTATTGTCGGTGTTGCTGGTGAAGGTTTAAATGTTGAACAAAGAAAAAGATTAACTATTGGTGTTGAATTAGCTGCCAAGCCTCAATTATTATTATTCTTAGATGAACCAACTTCTGGTTTAGATTCTCAAACTGCTTGGTCTGTTTCACAATTAATGAGAAAATTAGCCAACAATGGTCAAGCTGTTTTATGTACTATACATCAACCTTCTGCAATTTTAATGCAAGAATTTGATAGATTACTATTCATGGCTAAGGGTGGTAGAACTGTTTACTTTGGTGATTTAGGTAAGAACTGTCAAACAATGATTGACTACTTTGAAAGTCAAGGTGCTCATAAATGTCCTAAACAAGCTAATCCTGCTGAATGGATGTTGGAAGTTATTGGTGCTGCTCCTGGTTCCCATGCTAATAGAGACTATCACGAAGCTTGGTTAGAATCTGCTGAAAGAAAAGCTGTTAGAGCTGAATTAATGGAAATGGAAACTGAATTAGTCAAATTACCAAAGAATAATTCTAATGATGCCACTAGAGAATTTGCTGCCTCTTTCTTAACTCAATATTTGGTTGTTACGGAAAGAGCTCTGAAACAACATTGGAGAACACCAAGTTATACTTGGTCTAAAATGATTTTAGCTATTATTTCTGCTTTGTTCAATGGTTTCACATTTTTCAAAGCTAACACTTCTCTACAAGGTTTACAGAATCAAATGTTGTCTATTTTCATGTCCATTATTGTTTCTGTCAGTTTAATTGATCAAGTTTTACCTCAACTTTTCAAACAGAGAGGTATCTATGAAGTTAGAGAAAGACCTTCTAAAACTTTCAGTTGGTATGTTTTCATTTTAAGTTCTATTTCAGCTGAAGCTCCATGGTGTATTGTTTGTGGTACTTTGACATATTTCTGTTGGTATTATCCATTAGGATTATATAATAACACACATTTGACTGATAACACTGCTGAAAGAGGTGCTCTTGTTTGGTTACTTTTCTGTGCCTTTTATTTATACTCTATTTCTTTAGGTTACATGACTGGTGCACCAAATGAATGGCAACAAAATGGTTCTAATATGGCTACTATGTTATTCACCTTCTCTTTAAATTTCTGTGGTGCTTTAGTTTACCCTCACGGTTTCTGGTCTTTCATGTACAGATGTTCTCCATTCACTTATTTCTTAGGTGGTATGTTGGGTGCTTCTGTTGGTGGTACTAATGTTGTTTGTTCTGATACAGAATATGCCCAATTCCCTCCTCCTTCAGGTGAAACTTGTGGAACTTACATGCAAGACTATATCAGTCAAGCTGGTGGTTACTTAAAAGATGAAGCAGCAACTGATCTCTGTAACTATTGTTCTGTTAGTGGAACAAATGAATACTTGTCATCAATTCACATTAACTATAGTGATAGATGGCAAAACTTTGGTATTTTCATTTGTTTTATCTTCATTAACTACTTCTTTATGCTTTTCTTCTATTGGTTAGCAAGAGTGCCAAAATCTTCTAATAGGGTTCAAGATGAATCCAATTTGAAATCCAAAGCTTTGATTAATGTTGATGAGAAAGCTGATGGTGAAGGAGCAATGAATATTTAAGTTTCTTTGTTTCTTTGTTTCTATAAATTTTCTATAATTTTCTATAAATTTTCTATCTTTTTCCTATAATTTTTCTTTTAATATTTATATCTTGTTGATTATATATTTAATTTGTATTTATTTACTAGTATGTTGTTATTTAAAGTTATTGCTTAACGCTTATCAAATCGCGGTACTAATCCTGATCCGATTAGACCGACGCAGTATTGAGAAGCAATTCTCCTTAATGACTTACAAACAGATCAATTTACTAACTTTTTTTATGAATATTGTTCAAGGTTAATCAATAATAATTAGTTAGGTCGATCTCATCTTGTTAAATAGAAACTTCTTAGGGCATTAAACAATATTTGTCTGCCTTTTCTTTTTCTGATTAAACATTATACGTACATTATGAGTTTTTTTAAGTCCAAACGAAACACAATAATATTAGGATCACATTTATCAATATCAACGGTATTAATAGGTGGAATAATATATGATTCATTCAAAGAATCCAATATACTCACATCACAATTAACATTAGAAGATGTATCGGATTTATTACCAACTAATGGTCTTAAATATTTCATATTAATAAATTGGATAGCATCAATTACAATCTGGGTTCAACTACTAATATTTCGACTGACTTCAGATTTTGAAGATGCAAACAATCAAAGAAGGGGTATGGGAAGAATAGGCACTGGAGTCGGTGATTTGGGATTTGATGCGTTATCAGAAATTCATATTAAATTGGCATTAACTTCATATAATATCATATTAGCTTCGAATATGCTAAGTGATAATCACATTTCACATAGTAAAATAACGGAAGAAAATATTGTCTCTACAAGAAATGATATTTTAGCTCATTTCATTGTAGTTGGATTGATATTATTCAAACAATGTCATTATGTTTTATTTAATCGGTCAACATTTCCTTTTGCTAGAGATACGTTGATTGTTGTGGATCAACCGGGTGCCCCTATACCTGAAAATATGAAGTTTTTCAATGTTTTCACAAAAGGAATATTTTCTTTAGCTTTATATTGGTATGTTGATTTGAGAATTATGTTTGAATTTATAAGATTTACGTTCAATTCAGACGTTGGTTTTCCTAATGTACTAGCTTTGGACCATCTACTAATTTGTTTTGATTTATTGGATGTTACAATTAGATACTTTTTAAACTTGTGTGAAGTTATTTATTGGAAATATAATAGTTTGACAGGTTTACAAGGGATAGATGATGACGATGATCAGGATGATGACCCTATTTGTGAAGATAAAGTGTGGATTACAAAATTGACTTCATTTATCATCAGTATAATGAAACTATATTTTGTTGGTTTTGAAGCAATGCTTTTCATGGAATCAAAGAAATTACCATTATATTTTACATCTTCTGGGTTTGGATGCTTGTATAATATGATACGAGAATTTAGCGAAATAATCAAAATTTTCAAAGAACCAAAGGATTTACAAAGATGTCTACTCGATCCAACTAAAAGTGATCTACTTGATACACAGGCTTGTTCTATATGCCTCGATGAGTTATGTTTCAGAGACACTAATAATAGCCAGAGTAAGAAAAGTCCGAAAAAATTACATTGCAATCACATATTACACTTTGGATGTTTAAAAAGATGGCTTAAGAGATCCAATAAATGTCCATTTTGTAATTCTCCAATTGTTGATTCCAAATACATGAAAGATCATCTTGAATAAGTTTTAATCAAAGAACTATACTCTGTATGCGTATTTATTTTTAGTACATGCTAATTAAATTTTTTGATAGACAATATATTGATGCATTTTTTTTTAAAATTGAGAATTTTTGTAGACTATATAACACGTGAATATGAATCTTTAGGAGATAACGTATCGTTACTTAAGATTGCTTTAGTCTTATTTCATGATAGAGTACGATTATGAAACTGAAATGAATGATTTGGAATAATAATATATTACCACTATTTCACTTTCTTGTCTTCTTTGTTGATTTTTTGGTTGGTCTCTTGTTGAACTTCCTCTCTGATTTTATCAGAAGAAGCAGCCCCAGAGAATTTCCTCAGAGCTATACTGAACATTTTCTTAAACCAAAATAAATTCAAAAAATCCAATCCAATATTCAAACCTCCAACAACATATGCAATGACTAAAGGAATTTCATCCTTTTGAGCCCTACATAGGAAAAACACTCTGATAGCAGCATAGAACCCCCAAACAATTCTTGAAGCAAAGAAGGTAGACATTAATATTAGACCATTAATAGTATAAACAGTATCATTGATAGCTCCAGTAGGTAATCTACTGAAAAACCAGTTCAGGTTAACAAAAGGAGTACTTAATTCAAAAATTAAGAAGTAAGGGATTAGTGGACCACAGAATGGATTATAGGTACTCACAAAAACAATCAGAGCTGCAACAGCATGGAATAAAAATTGAACTCCAAACAAATCAAAATGGAAAACGCAGCAATAGAACAAATCCCAAATGAAATAACCTGTAGTCAATGAGGCAACAAGGTAAGCAAAATCATATTCACCTAACACTGGGTTACTTTTTATCATAGGATGAAAAAACATTGGAATGGACATAAAAACAGAAGCTGTTGATTGAACCAGAGCAACTATATGAATATCAAAGTTCAATTTCAGTTTTTTCTTTTCTATAGATGTGTAATGTTTACCAAAACACCAAGTATTGATGGTTGGAGATATTATCATAATGAAATGATAAAAAAGAGCAGAAGCTACAATTTCATGCCAATGGTTCAAAAATTGATTTGAAGTTTCAGTTTGATCGTAGAAAGGACGTAGTTTCAAAAATGGATCCGAATCAATATAGAGTTGCATTTGGGTTTTATGGTCAAAGTCCAGAACGATTTAAAGTAGGAAAATAGTGCTGAGAAGTAATGATGATAACAAATCAAAATTCCAAATCAGATTTGTTGGGGAACTATCGGAACCTTATTACCGTGCGGCGTTTTTATAAATTTTTAACTAGTTTTTTTCTGTTTTCTTGTTTTATTTACTTGATATAGTTTACATACTTTATTTATTAATACATTTCAGCATTTGAAATACCATCAAGCTTTAAAACAATATTGAAAATATTTAGCAAAAACTTCGAGTGCAATTCGGTTGTGAGAATCGATTCTAACTATAGTTCTATAGTTACTAAACGCGTTGGTCTCTTTATTTTTGTTTATTGGAGGAGTTGCAAATAACAATAGGGAACTCTTTTTTCCATATTAATGATATAACATGATCGATTTTTTTCATAATACTGAAAGCGAGTGATCCTATTGAGTATAGTAATTATCTTAAATTTTAATCAATTTTAATAAATACATCTAGATGGTTCTGTTGAATCAAGTTGCCTTTTGAAAAAACAATCTCAAGATTCCCTAAGTAAATATCCTTCTTTAAGATAATAAAACTTCAAGATAATCAGGAATTCAGGATAAAAAAAGGATTGATCAAGGATTGATTAAGGATTGATTAAACGTAATAAACGTAATAAACGTCTTAAACGTAATAAACGTATTAAACGTAATAAACAAAAAACTAAAAACAAAAAGATTAAAAAAACCACACATCGTTGCACCATTTAGATTTTGTGGCTTTTTCTTTTTGAGCCGCAAAGTTTTACAATTTTCCAACAATTTTCTGAGCACATGTCGTTTAAAGATCATTAGTTTGTTTATTTAACAAATAACCAGTGTTTAATTCTCTTGTACTATATATATATTGATAACCAATTTCAATTTTTAATTTTTAATTTTACAGTACAATTCTCACAATGGCTTACGATTTAGTTTGTTTAGGTAACCCACTTTTAGATATCCAATTCAATGTTGAAAAGGAATACTTAGATAAGTATGATTTAAAGGAAAACGATGCTATTTTAGTTGAAGAAAAACACATGCCAGTTTTTGAAGATGGGTTAAAAAACCCAGATGTTAAATTGGTTGCTGGTGGTGCTGCTCAAAATACTGCTAGAGGTGCTCAATATGTTTTACCTCCAAAGTCTGTTTTATACTTTGGTTCAGTCGGTAAAGATGTTTATGCTGATAAATTAAGAGAAGCTAATTCTCAAGTTGGTTTAGATAATGCATACATGATTCAAGATGACATTGCCACTGGTAAGTGTGCTGCTTTAATTAATGGTACTAACAGATCTTTAGCTACTGATTTAGCTGCTGCTAACCATTTCAAAGCTTCTCATTTAGAAAAGCCAGAAAACTGGAAGTTTGTTGAAGAAGCCAAGTTTTTCTACATTGGTGGTTTCCACTTGACTGTTTCACCAGAAGCTATTGCTTTGTTAGGTAAGCATGCTGCTAAGGAAAACAAGCCATTCATTTTAAACTTCTCTGCTCCATTCATTCCACAGTTCTTCAAAGATCCATTAGATGCCTCAGTTCCTTACACTGATTTCATCATTGCTAACGAATCTGAAGCTGAATCTTATGCTCAATCACACGATTTACCATCAACTGATGTTGTTGAAGTTGCTAAATATATTGCTGCTTTACCAAAAGAAAATTCTAAGAGAGATAGAACTGTTATTTTCACTCAAGGTACTGACAACACTGTTGCAGTTTCTTACAACCAAGAAACTAAATCATACACTGTTAACCAATACGCTGTTCATGCTTTAACTGCCGACAAAATTGAAGATACCAATGGTGCTGGTGATGCTTTTGCTGCTGGGTTCACAGCTGGTTTAGTTGAAGGTAAGGATTTAGCTACTTCTATTGATCAAGGTCATTGGCTAGCTAAACTTTCTATTCAAGAAGTTGGTCCATCTTACCCATTCCCAAAACAAACTTTCACTAATTAAGTGAAAGAATAAAATTGATTCAATATAAGTATTAGCGAATTCTTCAACAGGGGTTTGCAGTTTCGACTATAATATAGAGCTGTCTATTCATTATATAGAGTATTTTTTCTTGTGGTTTTTTTGTTTTATATTTTTTGATTCATTCATAATTAAAAGATTCATCTCATGTGTGTGTGTTTTTTTTTTGTATGCTATCTTCTTTTCTTGATTATTTGCTATATGTTATTCTTTTCTTTTGTATGTTTAATTCAACATTTTGCATAGTTTTTTTTTACAAACTAGATTATTACTCTTTGCGCCTACTAGAAAATTGGGGCTGAGTTTATCAAACTAATATTATATTTATAAAAGAAGTTGATAAATTTGGTTGTTGATACATCAAAATTTGGTTGATCAGCTAGATCGGATGAACCAGTCACCGGCATTTCATCTGGTAAGCTTTATTATTGCAAGGGGTAACTGTTGCATAAGCAAAATAATATTTGGGGCTTTTATTCAACTATTATTATTCTCGGGATTCCAAATATTTACTAAGAAATACAAAAGCCACTCTCTAAGCGGGAATCTTACACAGCCTCTCTCCTCTGGATGGGTAGAAACGCGAAGTTTAAAAGCCGATATCGATAAGATCGATTGGGTAGCTCGTAGTTAGTAGCTAACCCTAATGGGTGTATTTACATTTCTTTATATATATTATGCCTCATAAATCTTAGAATATTATATAATTCTTTTAAAGAAACTTTTTATAGAAATAGAGAAATGATAAGTAGTACTAGCAAATCAAAGTTGAAGCCCTATTTTTCAGTGAGCTGTTGTTGACTGAGCCTAGAAATCATATACTGCCCAGCGACTAAATGATCTACAATGAATATTTGAAATAAGTAATATATTGATCTGAATGACGATTGTTTATGTTTTATTTAATACTAAATATCGTCTGTTAAATATAGAGTGTATGGGGGGCTAGGCTTTTTCATGTTTCGTGTTTAGTTTTTTTTTTTTTGGAGTTTCCCAATTCCTCAATCAAAGAGCCCAGTATACTTTACAGTCCATAAATACTTGTATAAACCAATTGAAAGCTTGATACGCTGTAAATAACTATGTTTCTGGAGTACCTCTGTTTACACAATATACGAGTGTTGAACTTAAACTATGGGAGGTTGTGTTTAAGACCAGATGGGATATGAAAAAAAAAAAAATAGAGCTCGGCGCAGCTGATCCGGCAACTCAAATGCTAAGCTTGGGATTTTAAGATCGCAGGAAAGCCAGGACGCGCGTCCAGAAACAGAAATATGAAGTGATGCCAGGCGGCAAATTAAAGCTATATAAAATTTTGTAAAATATAGAGTATTTGTCTTGGCCCGGGTTTCCTGATTAGCCCTGGTTAATAAATATAGAAAATCTAACGCGCTAGGCTGCCCGCCCATGAATAGATGATTGAACATCATTTAATGGATTAGGCCCAGTCCAAATGGGTTGGGATTGTTCTTTCAATTATAACAGCTATTTTTAACTAGAAATCTTGACTTGTTTGTTTTATTGTTTCAAAATAAGTGGCCGATGAAGTAATGAAGTAATAGCAAATTTGAAAATATATCAGCCCAATTTATTAAATATTGTCTTTGTTAAAGTTCTGTCTTCATCTATTTATGCCGAATACTGTTACTTTCTCTCTCCTTCACCAAAACTTTGAGTGTTTTTTCCCACAATTTTAAAAAAATCAAGTAATATATAGGGGCCGAAGAAATGAATTTAAGAAACAGAATATTTTCTTTTTTTCCTATAACTAAAATCACTCAAAGTAGAATCTCATATATAACTGAATTATATTAAAAGTTCAAGACAAAATGATACATTAGAACAAAAAACATATATAACTTTACACTTTAATTGAAGTTTATATATAGTGTTTAACTCACCTCCTTTTAACACAAGATACGTAATTTATTCACAGGGTCCAATAGCCCTTTGTAAATATATAGTACTGATTCATTTTTGGAAAATCTAGCTGTTTCAGAAATGAGTTAGATCGAAAATGGAATGAAGTCATTTCGTCCCATCAATTTATGTATTAAAGTTTGAAGATGTCTTTACATATTTCAACTTAGAATGGTATATTATAAGTAGCTATATATATGTTCTGTGAACTTCAAGTAAGTTTTACATATATATTGGAAACAAATCAAACATTGGATTGAATAGAGTGGGAAGAAGATTTTCATCTTACTCCCCCTCTCAATTAAGGCCCTTAATTGCATTAGCACCATCTTTCAAAAAATTATGTTGATTTTTACAAGCTTACATATATTTTGACAGCTTGAGTATGGATTCAAAGCTAATGATTAAGCTAGACCTAGTATTTGGGCTTTAATAATAATATCTTGAGAAATAAAATAATTATAAAAAAATTAAAGGAAGAAAGAAAGTTTAGAGCTATTTAGCTGTCAGTTTCAACGGTTCTGAAAACATCCTAAGCTTCCTGTAACCGAATGAAAAGCCATAAACCATTCATCCTGTATAAACTTTGTATCATATGAACATGTCCTTAAATATATAGTTAGATCATTTATAAACTTGATTTTATACCCCCTTCCCTTTCAAACATTGTACTATATAGAGATATATATTCAAGTACCCCTAATACTAACAAAGATCTAATAAGTGATTGGTAGTCATTCAATCAATCTTTCCATTAGAGCTTCACATATATGGTACATAGTCGTTACATTTTACAGGTTCGATATGTCAACTATGAGTTGTGTTCCAAAACTAAATCTGCGTAGCTGGACTTTTTGCGTATAAGTTTTTTGTTTTAGAATGCAGTATAATTTAGACCCAGTTTTTAAGGGGTTATCATAACTGAAAATCTGTAAACAGAATTGATTAATATGAACGGATATGATAATAAATTAAGAATAATTTAAAAATTGATATTCCAAATTGATAATTAAGGTCGAAAATTTTCAATTCTCAAGCCTTCTTTTTGAAACAAATTACAATTATTACAATTGCTTAATTAAGTTTAAACTAGGATTGTAAAACATTTGTTTAATTCATTGATTGATTGATTGATTGATTGATTGACTTTTTTATTCTAATGACTTTAATTTGCTCTTTTGATTATATATATATTGTGTAGTGCGCAGTCTACATATACCAGCATAACTACCCGAACATTTAAACCTGAACATAAATGACGGATAATTATCTGTTCGAGGACAACATCGTTTATTAAAACAAGAACTTATAGCTGTTTTTCAGATGGATGGCTTTAGAATATCTTGGCAGGGATGATAAAGCCAAGAGTGGTAAATACGGGTCTTTATATCTCCGTCCATTACTGTTTGTTTCTAATAGACGAGTTGTGTATTTTGAAAGCTTGGAGATTCCTAAAAAGCAAAAAAATTGATTTTACCAGCCATAAAAAACCTTGCATAATACAAGAATATAAGAATATTTATTGTAAATATATAATTATTTCATCCGATATCCCAAGATGGAGTTAGTTGCAAAAAGAAATTGAAATAAGTAAAAACGAGAAAACGAGAAAATGAGAAAAGCAAGATAGAAATAAAAATAAAGATAACAACAGGAACAAGAACAAGAACAGAGACAGGAACAGACTATAAAAAGATATTCAAGAAAGCTTTATCCTGGCTTGACCTCTGGAAGCATGACCAAGCCTTACTCTTCATATATAAGGAATATATACTAGTCAAACTGGACCGCCTGAGTCTGAAGGAATTATGCCTTTAAGTGGAAAGAAACCTACCGGGCCTGGGCCCCGGGTTCCAGCGCAGAGCCGCCCTCGCGGACGCCGCATCATTTCCGCGATAAACATGGTGCGGCGCTTTCCAAAGACCGGTGCTGGATGTCCTGAGCGTTTGGGTTTGAGAGAACTATGTAAGAGGTGTGAGCTAAGAAGAAAAACGACACCTGCCGAAATCTATATAAACTACACGTTTCCCACCTTTCCTCTTCTGTCAACCCTAGTTTCTCTCTTTAGGCTTGTCTGGGCTTTAGTATCTTACACTCCTTTATTCTTCGAAACAACTAATCTCTACACTAGTGTCTTTGCATATATAAAGATACTTTAAATCCACTTGTCTCTCTACTCATAGTTTGCATACTTAACTTTGCATTTTATTTTACTCTCATACCCTATACTATATAAATTTAAAACAGATGTTAAACTTTGAATCTAATCCAGTTAATATGTCAGGCCCTTCTCAACAAAATTATACAGCACCAAGCCAACAGGGCCAGCAGTACCAGTTTCCTTTAAGTACCACTTCTCAGAATTATCAAATTCCTTCTTTCTATTCTAATAATAATAGTATTAGCTCATATTCAAGTGCACCAAGTTTATTACCTGGTCCATCTTTAGAATCTCATTCAAAATCTTTATCAACTGGAACAACAAGTTCTTCAATTGGTACCACTGCCAATCCTACCCATTCTTATAACAACTCATCATCTCAGTTAACTACACCTCCTTTACCAACTTCAATTGTTTCTTCATCAAAATCAAATTATGCAGATAATACTTTTAATCCTTTGTCAGGACTTGATAATTTATATAGCAATCCATCTGGACATTTACCTAACGCTTCAAACTATTCACCAAATCAATATACTTCCAGTAAATCATATACTTCAAGTTATCAACAACAACAATCTTCAACATCTTCAACTCCATCGCAAACACAAGCAACTACAACTACAAGTTCAACTTCAACTTCAACTTCATTAAAAGGTACTACTTTACTACCGCCATTAGCAGCAACTGCAGCTTTATCAGATCCTTACTTTAACTTTCCTAAATCTTCTCTTGCTTCTCAATATAGTTATCAACAAGCTCAATTACCAAATCAACAATTATATCAAATTTCTTCAAATAATTTGAATCATGCTTTAAAAGCGATTGATGATTCAACACAAAAAGCATTAGCTAAATCTCAAGTTAAAAAGAGAAGAAGAACGGCACATAATCCACCAGATTCTAAAAATTCTGTTACTTATCCTTGTCAAACATGTGGTAAAGTTTTTTATAAAGCTTATAATTTAAAATCTCATATGAAAACACATTCGGATGAAAAACCATTTGCTTGTAAGTACTGTCAAAAAGCATTTGCAAGATCTCATGATAGAAGAAGACATGAAAGATTACATGAAGATGAAAAAAAATTTAAATGTTCAGGTGTTTTATCCGATGGTGCTACAAAATGGGGTTGTGGTAAAAGATTTGCTAGAGCTGATGCTCTTGGTAGACATTTCAAAACTGAAACTGGGTTCCTTTGTATTAGTGCTTTAGTTAATGATTTCAAAGAAATGGAAAGGTTAAACCCTGGTTCAATTGCAACCGCCGTTGCTGGTACAAGTATTGGTGGGTTTAGTACTTCATCATCAAATTTTTTTACACCACCTGGTGTTTCAATAACTCAAGATCCACAATTTGGTTCTTATCCAGGATTAATTCCTTCATTACCATCTAGTGGGATCCCACAACAAAAGCAACCATCACAATTCTCAGCCGGGACAAGTTCCGGTTATGGTTTATCTACTTTATCTGGTTCTTATCGTGTTCAAAGTGAGACTGAAGCTTTAATTAACAGCATGGCTAAAGAAGCGGCTTTAGATGCTTTATTAGAAAATAGAAAGTTTTAGATAATTAAATTGATCATTTGATTTTTTTTTTTTTACTTCCTTGATTGTTTTTGGTTGAATTTGGATCACTAGAATTTTTTTCTCCTCAATAGCTTTCACTTTATTATATTATTTCGGGATTCTTTATAAACTTGTGTAATTTATTTTTTATTTTTTGTTTTTTGTTTTTTGTGTTTTTATGTTTTTGTTTTTTGTTTTTTGTTTCTTTCCACTCTTATTATCTGTTGATGTAATTCATCATCCATTGAAATCTTTGCTTTCTGAAAATTTACTTGCTTGCTTTTACTTTACTTCTTTTATTATCTATCTTTTTATTATTATTGAATTTCATTATTTCATTTTTGGTTTAAAATATACTTCATAATGTACATTGTATCTTAAATTTAGTAAAAGGATATATGAATATTAGTCATTATCTGTTCTTGTGTAATCCTAATGTATATTCATTTTCTACTATAATTTGAGATCATTGGATTTTTTATTTTACCTAAATTTATTCCTATCTCTTTGTATATTGGTTCGTTAACCATATATTAAATTTGTTGTACTTCAAGACACTCCACTAACCACAACTTACTTTATCTCAGTCATTAGGTCACTTTAACCATTGCTATTCAATGGAATGATTCAATCAGTTATATCGAATGTTAATGATTCAATTCGGTATTCACGGAACTGGACTTATTCATTACAATAAAAATAAAGTTTTAAAAAATCTATAATTTATTCGATCGTTACTAATAGTACAAAATTTCTAAAATAAGTAACCCTCCATAAATATCCCATTTACAAGCAAACACGTTATAGTTGATTCTAGCCTTCATAAGCCTCGTCTTGCTCCAAATTTTCAAAAACCGGATCGGGGATCTACTAAAGGCTTAGAACCGTACTGCTTGATCTAAATGCAAAAACAAATCAAGAAAATTAAAAAAAAAGCAATAAAACAATAATAGCTGCATGATTGGATGATGAGATTCGAGATAACGAAAAACAAAAAAAAAAAAAAGTTGAGATTTTGAATCACCGAATTTATTGGGCAGTTTTTTTTTTCAATCCCGTGAAATCCGGGAATTCAAAATTTTCCCAGTGTACGGGTGTATGTATTACTTCATATCACGTGCAGATGTTCTTTATTTATCATATACGCTAATCATACGTATATCTCATCTGTGAATCAAATCATTTAAGCTTATTTTTCCTTCAATTAAACCCATTATTCTATTTTTTTTTATAGTGATTTTGAATTGAGTTAGTAATTATTGAACGTTTTCATATAGGTTATTGATATATCAATGTACTAACAAAGTTTTATCACAATGGATGAATAAATAGAACAGAAATCACTCACTTCATTTGATTAATATTCAAATTCCAAATTAATTCTTTCGGTTTTTTGTTTAGTTTATCAATTCCAAAGGAGATACTTCGGAAAAGATTTATAATTATTAAATGAAATGTGACATTTTTTAGCTTATCTATAAAAAGTTTTGTCATTCTAGAGAAGTCTGGGCATACATACATATATTATTGGCAATAAATTATTATTAAAACTTATAACTTACATATAGGTATAGTGATGATAAGACTTGACTTAAGTTGGCCTATGCAACCTTTTATTTCCTGGCGATCCTTTAATAAATCAATATAAAACCTGGATCTCTGTCATGATTGGCAATGGTAGATTCATTAAAAATCTAATCTTCAGAAAGAACCAATTTTCAAGTCCTAATTCTGATAAATGTCTTTGATATAAAAGAAATTATTTTCCCGTAATTAGCTAGTTTAAAGATCAATATCGACCCCCTACAACAAACACAACCCCCAATTAGGAAATGGTTAACTCCACCGTGTAAACTCCCGCATATATAAGCCAGGGGGAGTCTCACTTTTATAATAAAGGCACTGCCTTTTTGGGACTATTAAGACCGACAATCTGCGCGGAAGCCAGAACAACGCACGTGGAGTTTCGCATAGACCAAGTTTAAGCACACGACTCAGTCCACTTTCAATTAAAGATTTTCTTTTCAAAGGACCCTTTTGAATATGGATGAACCCTTAAATATATGCGGTTCCCTAACTGTATTTTTAAAAAAAGAACTTTGATGAAATTTATCTAGTAATTTCTATTTCAAGGTCAAGAAGTTATTAAAAACTAAGAACTTAGATTAACAGCTCGTGCTTCCCAAATTGAAGATATATATATAATCTTATCATTTTATGGTAGCTAAATATTTTGATATACCCAGAAGGAACGTGTTAGCCAAGAACTTGTTTTGTTTCACTATCAGGTGTTGAAAACTTCACTTTTCCTTTGAACGGCACAAAAATAATACTAATACTTCTTGAGTAGACACTGGCTTCAACCCAAAGTTCCAGTTTAGGAAGCACGTTCTGCCATGTAAAACTAGATATAAAAGCTGATTTTTCCATCCATTTTTTAATATATTTTTATTTTTAATGGTCCCCTACTTTGAATTCTTTTTTGTTTTGTTTTAAATAAAAAACATTACGTACCCTCATGGCTTATTTACATCAGTTTGATTATATCTTTGCGATAGGTATGCTTTTTGCATTTCTTGATGCTTTTAATATCGGTGCTAATGATGTTGCAAACTCATTTTCATCTTCTGTTGCTTCAAGATCATTATCTTATTGGCAAGCTATGATATTGGCTGCTCTTTGTGAATTCTTAGGTGCCACTTTAGTTGGTTCAAGAGTTGCTGATACTATTAGAACAAAAATTATTAATTTGGATGCATTTGAAGGTTCTGCTGGCGGGTTAATGATTACTATGGCTTGTGCTTTGGTTGGTTCTTCTGTTTGGTTAACAATTGCAACTTTAATTGGTATGCCTGTCTCCACCACACATTCAATTACTGGTGCAATTATTGGAAGTGGTATTGCTGCTACTGGTGCTGAAAATGTGATTTGGGGTTGGTCTGGGTTTGCTCAAATTGTGGCTACATGGTTTATTGCACCACTCTTAGGTGGTTGTATCTCTGCATGTATTTTCTTAACAGTTAAATATGCTGTTTTAGAAAGAAAGCATGCTTTAAGAAATGCTTTATTTTTTACACCAATTGTCGTCTTTACCACTTTTGCTGCTTTAACTATGTTGATTGTTTGGAAAGGTTCTCCAAACTTAAATTTGGATGAAATGTCAGAAGGTGCTACCGCTGGTGCCATTGTTGGAACAGCTTCTGTTACAGTTATAGTTCATCTTTTATTCATTCATCCAATTTTACAAAGAAGATTGATGCATGATGATTGGACTATCCCATGGTATCATATTTTTTTTGGATTCATATATTTTTTCAAATCAACAGACAATATTCCACCATTACCTGAAGGGAAAACAGTTGTTCCTGATTATTATAAAGGAAAAGGTGCTGAAGCTAAAAATGAAGATGTAATTCAAACTACAGATATTGATAATTCATTCAATGAAAAAGAAGCTTCTGCTGGTGAGACTGAAATTGAAAAACAGATTACCAAAACACCAACAATTAAGAAGCAAGTTAACCCTAGAGAAAATATCTCATGGAATTCAACTGCAGAACGGAACGAACACAAGATTTGGTTTCAACTATTAAAACAACCAAACAAATACCCACTATTAGCTTGGTTGATCTTAACTCATGGTGTTAGATTTGATGTTATTGAGCAACAATGTCATGATGGCTCTAGATTAGCTAGTGGAGTTGAAAATATACATGCTAGATCAAAACATTATGATATTAAAGTTGAACATATTTTTTCTTTGTTACAAGCTGTAACTGCTTGTACTATGTCATTTGCTCATGGTTCCAATGATATTAGTAATGCTGCCGGTCCTTTATCTACAATTTATTTAGTTTGGACCACTAACACCACAACAAAGAAAGCCGATGTTCCAATTTGGGTTTTATGTTATACGGCTGCTTCTTTGGTTATTGGTTTATGGATTTTAGGTTACAATATTATGTCTGTTTTGGGTAACAAGTTAATTCTACAATCACCCTCCAGAGGTTTTGCTGTTGAACTTGGAGCCGCAATTACAGTAGTGATAGCTACGAGATTTGCAATTCCAGTCTCTACAACTCAAATAGCAACAGGTTGTACTGTCTTTGTTGGTTTATGTAATATGGACGTTAAAAGTGTTAACTGGAAAGTTGTTATTTGGTGTTATGCAGGTTGGATTTTCACTTTACCTGTGACTGGTTTAATTGCTGGTATTTTAAATGGTATTATTATCAATGCTCCAAAAATGGGAGCCACCTACTCATTATCTTAAACCAATGATGACAAATCTTTTTTGATTTTATCACGTATTTGATACCTACAGTATCTTTGTTCTTCTTATTTTCGAGTTTTTCTTTTATTCCAAATTTATTATCTATTGGATATAGTGATTACAGTAGTACTTGATTCTTTTTTACCTAATTTTTTGATAGCATCTCAGCGTTAGGGTAACAATTCAGATTGGACACGACTACAGCTCCATGTTTCAAAGGAAATTTAATAAAACTTTAGTCTATAGTACGCTTTACTTTACGTACGATATAAGAATTCAAAACTCATCATAGAGTGACTTTGGTTAGTCAAATAATTAAAGATTATTGAATTGATGCGTAGTATAAATTGGGATTTAGAAAAAAAAAAGATTAATTTTATTGTTATTAATCATCATTTTTTTTTCTTTTCGAATGATACAAAGCTATAAATAATAGCAAAGAGAAAGATTAACTGCATACACAAGTTCTATAAGACGGTTTTATTTTAACCAATTTTACTCTTCAGCATCTTCAACTGTAGCCACACGCTTTTTGACACCAGCATAGCTCTCACCTTTGGATGAATCTGTAGTCTTAGCAGATGAACCATTTGTTTTTGTCACTGACGACTTTTGAGAAGCGGAAGTATTTGTTTTAGTAGCTGTAACCGATGGCTTATCAGAGATTGGTGCTTCAACTGATTTCTTACTCTTCTTTTCCTTTTTGGAGGCCTTCCTGGAGTTTGGATCTTCCCAACCATACAATGGAACAAAGCTGTCAAAGAAACCAACATCTTCGAACAAATTTGGAAATAACCAAAATTGTTGTGGTAAGAAAATAAAACTTAAAACGTATATTATTAATCTAACAATGGCCATACCAAAGAAAACACCAATTAAACCTAGCATACCAGTACTTAAGTACCAAACACCTTTTCTCATCCATAAAGGCCATAATGGGAATAAAATTAAGGTAAAAATAACAATTAAACCCAAAATAGAATAAACCCACATGAAAGGATTTGGGGGGGTGTAAGTCCACATATAGTAAGCATCTGGTTGTAAAACCGCTTTGGTAGTTGGTTGAATTGCAGGGACTGTTTTTTCAACTTTGATTTTTCTAGCTTTGGCATCTTTAGTCGCTAATTTATCAACTGGTTGAATCAATTGATTTTGAATCAATAAAATAAACAATTGTTGAGAAGATTGAGCATCTTTTATTTCTGGTAATTGTGGAAATTTCTTAGCACGTAATTTTTTATAATCATCACTTTCTAAAGCTCTTAAAAATCTTTTAAATCTAAAAAAATCTTGTTTTTCAGAGGTCTGGGTATTTATACCTTGTCTTTGTTTCAACTCTTTGTTATATCTTAAACCAGTGGCCAAAGCAATAGCCATTGGATTCTTTTGCTGAGATGGAGGTGGAAGTCTTTGTGTTTGCATTCCAGCTGGTGGGGCTGCATGTGGGTGAGCATGACTCTCCCCATTAGATTGAGCAATGTGTTCTGACATTATAGTCTTGAGATACAGTATTAACCGTTAGTATTTTCGAATCAAGTATATTTATAGACGCCAATGAGACAAAAATAGTTTTAAATCAAGTTAGAGGACACCTTGTTTGAGTTTCGAGCAATTGCTGAAAAACCGCATCACATCCGTACACCAAACATATTTGGTGACGATTTGAAAGATAACAGGAAGGGAACCCATTCAAACAAGAAAAGTTTTGACCTTATCTATATAGAATTTGCCAAATTTAGTTATTAACTTCAACTATTACACTAATGGAGAAGAGCATACACGAGATCGAGAGTGATGATGCTTCTCTATTTCATTCTTCCAGAACTAAGAGAGCAAAAGACGTTTTCCTTCAGAATCACTCTGAACCCCAAAATCACAATAGCGGTATATTCGATGACCTTTTTCCAAGGATACAGATCAATAATGCTACAGCTACAGATTACCAAGAAGATGATTGTATAGATGAACAGATATCATCTTTCAGGATTCCCCAAAATAGACAACAAAAACAAGCTTCCAGTGGAGCCACAGACCTTTTTACCGAATCAAGTGTTCATTCAAACTCTAATGCTGCTAAGAAAATTTATTCAAATAATACCGAAACTATAGACCTAGGAACAGGAGAGGTTTCAACTTCTTATTCCAACGATGATGATGTGAGAAGTTCGGTAATCAATAGGATGTTAGATGACAGAGAACTTGCCAGCAATTTGGATTCTACATCAAATAAATTTCTATTTTCCAAATTATACCAGAAATATTCCGATAAATTGGAAAATTCGATCGCTGAAGAAGAGCATTCTGATTTTGTTAAATATAATAATGCCATACAGAAAGAAGAAATAATTAAACAAAAGGTACAAGATCACTTACACAAAAACCACAGAAATGCAAATATCAACAATAATAATTTGAATCTTTTAACCAGACTAGATGAAGAGGATTTGAAAAATGGATTTCTAAATGTCGAAACGTCACATGGTGATTTAACAACCCAAAAGAATAAAATAAAACCTAGTTGGTTCTCTTTGCCCTTCAAGAAAAGAATTCAGAGAGAAAGAAGTCGGACAGGTGATTCCAATTCTGCTAATAACACAAATCCTTTTGAAAATTCTAGCCGATATTATATTTCAGACCACGGCAATTCCAAAATGTTGAGTGATGATGAATCTACAAACACGAGACCTATTGATGATTATGTGGATATAGATGAATTACCTATCGAAGTACAGTTAGATGCTACTAATAAAAAGCGCCAGCGGCAACGTGATCAACATATGAGGTCCCACCATTTTGGATTCCAAAGTACAGCAAATGATTATTCCTCTTCCTCCTCTAATATACATCCAGTATCTCTGGATATTGATATGATTGTTAGTAACGAGGAAAACCTGGATTATAACTTCCATCGTATTGGAAGAAAATTTGAGAACGCTGATATAGAACTACAAACATATGGACCAGGTATCAGAAATGGTAACAGCAGGTCTAATAATAATTACTTTAAAAATCCAATATTACAATTTTTCAATATCAAAATAGATAAGAGAAACCAAATCCAAAGAAAATTGAAAGTAAGACATTTACATCAAATTGCCCTAGGTGGTACTTTAGGAGTTGGGTTATTACTTAGCTCTGGCAAAGCATTTACCATTGCTGGTCCATTAGGCTGCTTACTAGGGTTTATGATATCTGGTCTGATTGTTTTGGCTACAATGCTTTCTTTTTGTGAAATGGTCACTTTAATTCCTCTTTGTGGGGGTGTTTCGGGTGTTTCCTCAAGATTTGTTGACGATGCATTTGGATTTGCCTTGGGAGTTTCGTATTGGCTAAGTTATATGATTGCAATGCCAACAGAAATTACGGCTGCTTCAATCATGTTGAGCTATTATTCAGACTTACATATACCCGGACCTTCAACAGGAGGATGGATAACTTTGTTTTTAGCTGTAACTATTGGTATTAATCTATTTGATATTAGAGTTTATGGTGAATTTGAATACTTTTCAACATTGGTGAAAGTTTTGGTATTGATAGTTTTAATGATTTATATGGTCATTTTAAACACAGGTGGAATTGGTCCTTATCATGATAAAATTGGATTCAGGTACTGGGATGCCAACCAATCTAAAAATTTTCCTTATGTTACTTATGGTGCCTTCAGACCAACATTCGACGTTGAAGATGCTGGTGTTGGGTCGACTCGAGGCATTGGTGGAGCAAAAGGAAGACTATGCCAAGTCATTATTGCTGCAATGGTAGCTGCCTTTGCTTATGTTGGTACCGAAATTGTCATACTAGCTGGAAGTGAATCTAGAAATCCAAGAGTTTCAATCCCTGGAGCAACAAGAAGCATTTATTGGAGAATTTTAATTTTTTACATTTTAGCCATTTTCATAATTGGCTTGAACATTTATTCTGGTGATCCAAGATTGTTAAGATACTTTTCCTCCAGTTCGTCTCCTGATACAATTGATGGTATTAGTATTGAAACACTTCAAGAGACTATAATTGAAGAAAACGGAGATAGTCATTGTAATACCAAATTATTAGAATGGGCAGGCTTTTCAAATGGTAACCAATCTCCATTTGTCATTGCACTACAAGGTGCTGCAGCATGTCAATTTGCAAGTGCAACGAACGCATTTTTATTATTTTTTGCATTAACTGCAGCATCATCACAACTATATGCTTCATCCAGGACACTTTATTTTTTGGCTATTCAGAGCAAAGCACCAAAAATTTTCACAATTTGTTCGAAATCTGGCGTTCCATATATGAGTGTTTTATTCACAGGATTATTTGGTGGTTTAGCTTATCTTTCAGTTGAAAATAATACTGCTTTAGTTTTCGAACGATTTTTAAGTGTTTGTGCAACTACAGGATTGGTAGTTTGGTCTGGAATGAATTTATCATTTATTAGATTCTATTATGGATTAAAGCTAAGACCTGATATTATCAGCAGGGATGATGAGAATTATCCGTATAGGTCTCCTTATCAGCCATACACTGCATATTTTGGGATGATTGGCAGTGTCTTGCTAGTAATACTATCTGGATTTGTTGTTTACTTCAAAAGTGGGTTTTCATTTTCCTATTTCATCACAAGTTATGGATCTTTTTTCTTGTTTTTTATTTGTTACGGAGGGTATAAAGTCATTAAAAGAACCAGAATTCATAGATTAGATCAATTAGACTTGGATTCGGGTAGACGTGAGATTGATAGGATCATTTGGGAAGACGAGAGAAATTACGTTAGTAATTTTAAGGAAATTCTTACCAAATTTTGGTCATTCTTATTTTAGTTCTCTGCTTTTTGATTTCTTGTTTCGATTGCTGACTGGGATAGTGACATTTATGGTGAATAGTATTTTCTTTTCTATACAATATATTACGATATATTATTACAGTTTACTTAACTCCATTACACATACCATTGATTCATTGGAAGGTTTTTTTTTAATTTCTACATTTAATATGTATATTTATATACTTATTTTTTTCATTTCTATTTACATTTACTCTTTTAGTTCATACACTTCACACTGGCTAATTAATATAAAGTTTTAATAGATCATCATTTTCGTTCAAATCAAATTTATCTAATATACAGAATACAAATACTTAGGCAAATGTTAGAAGTTCATTTAGTCCCATTAAGTTTTGCTAGCAATTGTTCTTTTTGTTTTCGAAGAATTACATTTTCAACTTCTTTTCGATCAACATTAATTGCAAATTCGTCAAACTCGATTGAATGAATATCATGGTTTGATTCCAGTGTATTACTCTGTAGGTTTCTGGATTTTCTTTTTTCAAATCTCAATGATGGATCATCACTCGTTGTTATAATATGAGGAGCATTTAATTCTTTAAGTTTTGATTCAGTAAGAATATTTTCAGGCAATGCATCTTGACCTAATATTTCTCTTACTTGATCTATAACATCTTGATCTGTAGGTATTTCATAATCCAAAGTATCTATTTCTGAAGTTTCAGTTGATCCGTAATACTGTAAGCTGAATTCTAAATTATTGACTCTATTAAATTCAAATCTGTCATTTTTATTTTTCAACTTTGAATCAGCTAGTCTTTTCTTTTCTTGTTTGGTAGTTTCAATTAACTCTTTAACATCTGGTAATTCTTTGGCTCTTCCAAAATATCTATAACCTTTGATAATTAATTCACCTGAACTTCCACTTGCACCAGATGATCTGTTGTTAAATTGAAGATAATCGGGCCCCCCTAATTCTTTGATTTTATATTCCCATCTTGTCTTCTCTTTCTGTAAATCGTTTAGTTGATCATTAAAATCTCTAATTTGATATTCATTTATGAGTTGATCGTTAATCTTTGTTAGTTTTTGTGAAATTTCCTGAATTATAATATGTCTGAATCGTTCTGCATCTTTTAAATTAGTTGTTCTTTTTGTCGTTTTTGGCCGGGTGTTAGGTAACGAGTACTGTTGTTCCTGATAACGATTTAATAGAGACTGAGCCTTTTCTGAATTTCTGGACATGATTGTTCGAATTCAATCTCTAATTAAAGAGTTTTAAACACATTGAATAAATTCAGGATCTGCAACTAGAAAAAAAAAAGATAACTGGACCACGAAAAAGGAAAAAAAAACGCGTACGTGGAAGTTCATCAAACTTTCAACTCAATTTCATTTCAATCCATCTGTCTTTTTCCTGTTTCCAGACTTTGATAAGATCCACAAAATAACAAACATGGCTATCTTAATTAGTAACAAAAATACTAGGATAATTTACGGAGCTGGTGCTCTTTTCATTATCTTACTTTTGTTTGTTTTGACTCCCTCCTCAAGCTCAAAGATCTCTCAATCTATAGCTAATATTACTCCTCAATCCGACGATGAAGCTACTTTCGAAAGAGCAGGTGGAATTCCTTTAGTTTCAGGAGAACAATCAACTCCTTCTGACTCTGCTCCAATTATCAACTCTAATGAAGATGGCGAAAGTTTTGTTGATGGTACTGCCTCTGCTGTTGTTCCAACTTATGATTTCCTCGATAAAGTTGCTGATGTTGCAGCTTCTGCTTCTGCTTCTGCTTCTGCTTCTGCTACTGAAAAAGACGTTACGTCTGCTACTGGTTCAAAATCTGTCATTAAAGCTGATACTTCTGCTGCTAATAAGCCATTCTATGATTCAAATCAAGGTTCTAAAGCTAATGTTGCTGATAAGAACTCAAAATCTGAATCTAAGCCAAAAGCTGATAAGTCAGCTTCATCTTCTTCCTCTAAAGATGCTACTCTTAAGTCTGACTCATGTGTCAACCAAGAAGAATATGTTGTCATGATTGATGCCGGATCAACTGGTTCTAGAGTTCATATTTATAGATTTGATGTTTGTTCTTCTCCTCCTAAATTATTAAGTGAAGAATTTGAAATGTTAAATCCAGGTTTATCTTCTTTTGATACTGATACAAAGGCTGCTGCTTCTTCTTTGGATCCATTATTAGATCTAGCAATGAAATCTGTTCCTAAAGAAAAGCAAGGTTGTACACCTGTTTCTGTTAAAGCTACTGCTGGTTTAAGACTGTTAGGCCAAACAAAATCCGATGCCATCTTGAAAGAAGTTAGACGTCATTTAGAAGAAGACTATCCATTTGCCGTTGTTGATGCTGCAAGTGATGGTATATCTATAATGGATGGTTCTGATGAAGGTGTCTATGCTTGGATCACCACTAATTATTTATTAGGTAATATTGGTTCCTCAAAGAAGACACCAACAGCTGCTGTTTTTGATTTAGGTGGAGGTTCAACCCAAATTGTTTTTGAACCTGTTGATGGTGAAAAAATGATCGAAGGTGAACATAAATATGAAATTTCATTTGGTGGAAGAGATTTTGTTTTATATCAATACTCTCATTTAGGTTATGGTTTAATGCAAGGAAGAAGAAGAATCAATTCTGCTGTTATCATCAACGAATTACAAAAATCCACGTCTTCTTTAATTGCTTTAACTGAAACTGAAGCAAAGGATGAAAATTTAGTTGCTAAAGTTACTTTACAACATCCATGTCTTCCACCAGGAGTTGAAGCTAAAAACGTTAAGGTTGAAATGGAAGATAAGACTACATACGCTGTTAATTTTGTTTCACCAGCTAAAAGCGAAGATGATCCATTAGCAAAAACAGCTGCAACTCAATGTAGATTCTTATCCGAAGGTATTTTAAACAAAGAATTAGAATGTAAATCTAGTTCATGTTCATTTAATGGTATCTACCAACCATCTTTGAAGCATCAATTCTTACCAGACTCAGATATGTTTATTTTTTCATACTTTTATGACAGATTACAACCAATTGGTATGCCATTATCTTTCACTTTAGATGAAATGAAGTCAATCACCGAATTAGTTTGTTCTGGTTCATCATACTGGAACCAATATTTAGTTCAACCAGAATCTATTAAAGAATTAGAAAAAGAACCATTATGGTGTGAAGATTTATCTTTCATGACTACCTTATTACATACCGGTTACGATATTCCATTAAATAGAGAACTAAAGACTGCTAAGAAGATTGAAGGTAATGAACTGGGATGGTGTCTTGGTGCTTCTTTACCTTTGTTGGACAAAGGTTCCGGTTGGAAATGTAAAATTTCTAAGGACATTTAAATTTTGCTTTACAATCATTTATAATACACCCATAACTGTATACTTACCTACCTGTTATTTTCCCCTTTACTTTTCATAATATTTATCCCTTACTAGTATTTATGCTCTTCATTTTTTTTAGTCTCACATGGTCGAATTAAATCCTAAATCCTATCGGAGTTTTTCTCGCGAGTATGCGATTTATTATTTAATTTGCATTCGAAACTTCCATTATTTAAATACTACCTTAAAGATTTACTTGAAGTATTGCTCCTTTCTTCGTTTATTCTTTATTCTTAATTTTAACTTTCAGAAATCACTGAAAATC
Source organism: Ambrosiozyma oregonensis (nom. inval.) (assembly GCA_003706315.3). NCBI lineage: Eukaryota > Fungi > Ascomycota > Pichiomycetes > Pichiales > Pichiaceae > Ambrosiozyma > Ambrosiozyma oregonensis (nom. inval.). The sequence goes on from PPKY03000010.1 coordinate 154,517, forward strand.
GGAACCACTTGACAAGATCTATTGGTACAATTGCCAACTTTTCACAAGAATCCATATAACCCAACATAATACAAATTACTAATACGGAACAATGCCTGATCAATCTAGTAGTGGTTCATCGATATCACTAAATACCTCTCCACATAAGATAATATCACCTGCAAATGTGATTGATAACAACAATAAGTTAAGTTTGAGTCCTACTGGAGAGTCAACTTCAATGTTAAGATCAGAGTCTCAATTACCGAAACAACCTATGCTACATGATGCTTTATTTTGCTCTGATAATCCTAAAAATGGTCAATACACAGTTAGGGTTGATCCAATAACTGACAAAGTTTTATATGATTCCTCTAACTCTAATTCTAGTTCACAAAGACAATCACCTATTAATACTACACCAGGTAGTCCACGTCTTTTCCATTCAAATCATCATATCAACCACTCTCTTCATTTGCCTCCTGGAAATCCCATTAGATCTGAAGCTCAATTACAAAATAACAATAGAATCCAAGATTGTACAGACCATTTGATCAATAAATTAACTGGAACTCAATTGAGCTCGGTCAATTCTCATACAGAATTAGCAAAGACTGCTCATGGTGTGAGAATTTTAGCTAGAAATTTGAATAAAGCTACTTTACAACTATCAATGCGTTCTGTTCTGATAATCACTAAAGCCAGAGATAATTCATTAATATATTTAACTAAAGAGTTGACTGAGTGGTTATTATGTAAAGTTACTGGTGGTAAAGTTTATGTTGATCATCACCTTGAAAGCTCTAAAAGATTCGATCCATCAGGGCTAGTCAGAGACATTCCATCAGCCGAAGGCCGTCTTAAATTCTGGAACAAACAACTAATTAGAGACCACCCAGACTCATTTGATTTGGTTATTACTTTAGGTGGTGATGGTACTGTTTTATATGCTTCTACACTTTTCCAAAAAATTGTCCCTCCGATTCTTTCATTTGCATTAGGATCTCTTGGATTTTTGACTAATTTTAAATTTGAAGATTTCAGAAATGTTTTAAGTACTCTTTTGAGGAATGGTGTTCATACTAATTTAAGAATGAGATTCACCTGTCGAGTTCATAAAGCCAACGGTGATCTGCTTTCCGAGCAACAAGTCTTAAATGAATTAACAGTTGATAGAGGTCCTTCTCCTTGGGTTTCAATGCTAGAGTTATACGGTGATGGCTCATTATTAACTGTTGCTCAAGCTGATGGTCTTATTGTTTCAACTCCTACAGGTTCAACTGCGTACTCGCTAAGTGCTGGAGGTTCATTAGTTCATCCAGGGGTTAGTGCCATTAGTGTTACACCAATTTGTCCTCATACCTTATCTTTTAGACCTATATTGTTGCCTGATTCGATGAATTTGAAAGTTAAAGTTCCTTTAAGATCAAGGGCAACAGCATGGGCAGCATTTGATGGTAGAGCTAGAGTTGAGTTACTCAAAGGATATTATGTTTCGATTAGTGCTTCTCCATTCCCTTTTCCAACTGTCAAATCAAGTAAAACTGAATATTTTGATAGTGTTAGTAGGGTTTTAAATTGGAATTCCAGAGATGAGCAAAAAAGTTTTGTTCATTTATTAAGTGATAAAAATAAGAAATCTTATAATAAATATCAAAAGCAAAGGTCCAAATCTGAAACAGAAGGTGACTTTGATGATAACTCAAGTCTAAATATGAGTGCAATTACTGAATCTGATCTAGTTAATAGCGGTTCAACCTTGAAATTTGATCCGCAAACTGATAAAAATATTAGAACTACATTCCACTTAAATGATGACTATCCAACATCATCAACTCAATCACTAAGGAAATTAATCAACGAAGAAAGAATCAAAACTTTGAACGGGAAATCAATTTTTCCTTGTGATAGTCCAGATGAAGAGCCAGTTGTAGCTTCAGACGAGGCAGAATATGATTGTGATTTTGAAGTTCATGATGATGCAGAAGTTGAAAAACTAGATGAGAAAGATCCTGATGAAACAGACACTTTTGAAATTGATTATAATGATGAAGGTGATGAGTCTGATAATGGGGACGAGAAACTGAAAAATGATTATATACGAAATGCTAAGAAAACCTGAGTGTTACTGAGTGTTACTTTATCTTTTAGATCAAATATTTCACTTTTTATATACTAAATATTAATACATATATATATTTCCGTTTTCTCAAAGAAATGATAAATTTACTATAAATTGGTGCACGGAAGCTGCGCCACTTTCTTGCTGCGCCATCCCGACTTCTTCAATGCGATATCTTTAAAAATACACATGTTGAGTCAACAACCTAAACCTTCCGTTCACCTTTGCAAGCTCAATACGAACAATTGTTTCTTTTTACATCGATATTTGCTTGTGTCCTTAATTAAAGCTTCAGTCATCATACAAAACGTGTGTATTATATCTTTATCTCACTCTAAAGTTCCTCAAATGCAGGTCCCCTTTCTAATTTCATTGCCACATGTTTCTAGAAAAGACTAGTTTATGATTTTACTTTTGATCTTCGTAATTTTTGTTTTTATAGTTTCACCATTTGGCCAATCTATATACTAACTTTATTTTCCATTTCTAATGGGAGGTTTCTAAATACAGTTTTTGTGATTATCTAACAATTCTTATATTCCTCAGCATTTGACAAAGTTCTAAAGAAATTAGCATCATGGAGAACGAACGCAACATAAATAATCCATTTAATGAACACAATGCTCCAGAAGATGTTTATGAAGAGGATGTCTCATCTACAGAAACTTCTGATTATTCAATTGAAGACGATAAAGATGTAATGATACAGCAGCATAGATTACAGCAGCAGCAGCATCAACACCAACAACAACAAATTAGTACTAGCGATTTTAGCTCAAATTCTAGAGATCATGATTCCTCCGATTTTGAACACAACCTGAATGAATTTTTAGAACCTATTCCAATTGATTTTGAACCTCTTATTGAAGGTTATGGCACTTGGCAAATTCCAGATATAACTCTTTTTGACTCAGAAAAAGTTGCTGGCCCAAAATTTACAATTGGTAATTATGTTTTTAATTTACTTGTTCTGCCACAAAGAAGAATAAATGGAATTGTTTTGTCCATCTATTTAGAAAGTCATCCAATTGATGAACAAAAAAATGAGGATGGTACTTCTGCTGAAGATTGGTCATTATCAGTGCAGTTTGCTATAGATGCTTGGAATCCTGATGATCCAGCTAAACATAAAAAAAATCAATCTCATTTCCGTTATAATAATAAAACTACAGATTGGGGATTTGTCACCATGATAAATACTAGAAATGACACTGCAATTATACGCCAAAAGAAATTGAATTTGACTGCCTATGTTAGGGTGATTGATGATTATACAGGTGTTTTATTTCATAGCTGGACTGAATACGATTCCAAAAGTATGACTGGTTATGTTGGTATCAATAATCAAGGTGCCACATGCTACTTGAATTCATTACTACAATCATACTATTTTACAAAGTTATTTAGAAAGAAAGTGTATCAGATTCCAACTGACGAGGAATTAAACATGAATATTACTTATTTTAGACAATATCAAGAACAACCTAAGAGTGTTTCACTTGCATTACAAAGAATATTTTACAACTTGCAAACTTCTGAAAACCCAATTGACACTATGGAGTTAACCCAATCGTTTGGTTGGACTGGTGCTGATGCTTTCACTCAACATGATGTTCAAGAGCTGAATCGTATTTTAATGGATAGATTAGAAACTAAAATGAAGGGTACAGAAATTGAAGGTTGTTTGAATGATATTTTTGTTGGTAAAATGAAATCATTTATTCGTTGTATTGATGTTCAGTATGAAAGTAGTCGTATCGAAGATTTTTGGGATATTCAGCTAAATGTTAAAGCTTTAAAGAATATCAAAGAATCTTTTGAAAATTATATAGAATTAGAGGTTTTAAATGGTGATAATAAATATGATGCTTCTGGTTATGGGCTACAAGACGCTGAAAAGGGTGTTGTTTTTGAAAGTTTCCCTCCTGTCTTACATTTACAATTGAAAAGGTTTGAGTATGATTTTGAGTATGATCAGTTAGTGAAAATTAATGACCGCTATGAATTTTTTGATGAAATAGATTTAAAACCATATTTGGATAAAGATGCTGATGGTTATGACGAAGACTGGACTTACCAACTGCATGGGGTTTTAGTTCATCAAGGTGATGTTTCAATGGGTCATTATTACGCCATGATCAAACCTACCCCTGAAGATAAATGGTTCAGATTTGATGATGATAAGGTTTGGAGAGTGACACCTAACGAAGTTTTTGAAGGCTGTTTTGGGGCTGATCGACTAACTACTGATCCTAGAAAGCTGACTAGAGAAGAACAAGCCGAATATCAGATGAAACGTGTTACTTCTGCCTATATGTTAGTCTATATGAGAAAATCCAAAGTGGAAGAATTATTAAACGAACCTGAAACAAAAGATGTTCCTCCTCATGTTGTTGAACAAATCACGTATGAACACGATGAATTGGAAAGAATAAGAAAAGAACAAGAAGAAATGCATTTGTATGCTAATTTCAAGATTTATACAGGCGAAACCTTTTCAAAATATGAAGGTTTCGATATAGGTCCAGATGAGAGCGATAGACATAATTTTGCTGAAGATTTATTTGATCCCCAATCTTTTCCAATAACTTTCAGACTGCTAAAGACTGATCCTTTTGTCAAAGTGTTTGAAAAAGTCTCTAAAATCTTAGATGAAAATTCTGGTAATCCTGAACATTTCAGATTTTGGAATATGAACCAAAGAAAAAATCATACAGAGAGATTATCGTCTCCTGTTCCTTTCAAATATGGTGACCAAACATATAACGATGTTACTATTCAAGACATTATTAAACAATCTGAATTATACCCAACCCCAAGAAGAAGGGTCAACAAAGGTGTTTATTTGAATTTATTCCTTGAGGATGCTGGGAAAGATTTGAAATATTTATCCAATGGAATTTATTCTTTGAGGCAGAAAAAGGGAATCCCTGAAGAAATTGAAAAAATCAGTAGCCTCAATGAAAAATTACAAAAATATTCCGAATTAGTGAAAACTGAACAAGATCCTAAAATTACTGTGGTTAATGACGTTTCAAAGATTTTATTATTCATTAAATTTTTCAATTTGGAAACTCAAACTTTGAATGGTTTTGGTCATCTGGTGGTTAGCTCTGATAATCCAGTAGAATATTTGACTCAGCTATTGAATAATTTGTTAGGTATTCCAATTGAAACTCCTTTAGAATACTACGAAGAGTTTGCTCGTTCTCAACTTTCTCCATTGAATCCATCTAAATCTTTTTATAAGACCGAACTAATAAGTGGTGATATTTTGATTTTTACAAAGGCTAAATGGGGCGAAGAAGTTTCAAAAAATAAGGAATTTAAATCCGTTGAAGATATTACTACTTTCCTTGATTATAGAGTTCATTTTAGGATTTCTCCTTTGAATAAAGCTGAAGAAGATGAGGAAGAATTTGTCGTGGTTGAAGATAAAGCAGATAAAGAAAATAACGGTGACCAACAGCCAAAAAATGAAAATCAAAAGCCATCAACTACTTTTGAGATTTGGTTTTCGATGTATGATGATCATAATCAATTGACCAAAAAAATTGGTGAGCACATAGGGGTTGATCCAGAGTTTATAAGATTGTTTGTCATGACAGTTCCAAACAAACGTCCCATAAGAAGAGATCAAAGTTTCAAAAAGCTATTGGATAGAGTCCCTAAATCACAAACTATTGATATTCAATACGAAGTGTTAAATGTCACATTATCTCAATTAGAGGATATGGTCCACTGTAAAGTTTCATGGGTTGGTCAAGGTATTTGTAGAGAACAAAGACATGAATTTGCTGTCCCTAAAGCTAGTACAATTGATCAATTAATAGATAGATTGTCAAATAAGGTTCATATAGATTCTGAAGATAGAGACTCTCTAATTTGTTGGAGCTTTGATTATAACAACAGACAACCAAGTATTTGCCCATTGGATTCATTGATTGAATCACCAATGCAATTAGTTATTGGTAACTATCCACATTTTAAGGAAATCCTCGAAACTGGTTCAAATCATATCAAATTGGTTCCAGGTTTCCAATTTTTTGGTAATATTCAAAATTCTCATAGTATTCCGTTCATATTTGATTTAGTTGAAGGTGAATCATTCAAGGATACTAAAGTGAGACTACATAAATTGTTGGGAATGTCTGAGAAAGAATTCAATAGTTTAAGAGTTGTTGTCACTGATATGAAAACTGTTGAATACTTAGATGATGATAGACAAGATATACAATTATATGCCTCACTAAGGAATAACAATAATGCTTACATCGGTATCGACCACCCTAATAGAAATACAAGAAAGGGTTCTGGTAATGAGCCTTCTATTTTCATTAGAGCTTAAAGAAAACGAAACAATGACTTTTTAAATCATGCTGCTATTGGCCTTTGTGGTTTCTGTTGTATTATTTTTTCCTTTTGTATTTTTTTGTTGTTGTTTCATTCTGGCTTCTGGCTTCTTGTTTTTCTTTTTGTTATTGTTTGTGTTTAATCTTCATTCCTTTTTTTTTGTTTTGGCTTTTGTTGTTGAGCTTTCGAGCTTTATTTTTAGTTTTTAGTTTTTAGTTGTTAGTTTTTTAAAGTTTTTTTATTGTGTTTTAATGTTTAAACTTCTTACTCTGCTTATACTTTCCGTTCTTTTAATCGTGTTTTAAATAACCATATAATTTTGCTTTGTTGATTTACTTATACACTGAATACATCATCCCAAACAAAACATGGCCTTGTAGATTGAGGAACATGAGTTTTTGGTACTTTGAAGTAACCAACACGAGAGTAATGAAACTGCGGTATTATCACCCGTAATATTTCATATGGCATGTTTTACATATTTGTTGATAGATAAATCATTCTCTCAAAGTAACAAATTTACGGGCTATGTCAAAGTACAACTGTAAAATTTATTTATTTATTTATTTATTTATTTATTTATTTATTTATTTATTTATTTATTTATTTATTTATTTATTTATTTATTTATTTATTTATTTGGAATGATGCTTTTCAAATTCCTGCTTTCTGAGTTGTGTAGAACTAATTTTATCTTTAAATCCATCATCTTTTGACCCACCTCCAACAACACCTATTTCATGAACAACAAGTTCGGGAAATCCTTTCTCTTTTCTAACTTTGTTGACGTAATCACCACCGGACAATGTTTCAGAAGATAAAACTAGTGCTTGAATTTCTTTAACAGTGGCAGTAGGGCCACAAATATCATTAATTTCGGAAATCTCAGGATTGATATCACTGTTTATCAATTGCAAAAATTGCAAAACATTTTCTTTTCTCAAATCAAATGATTCCATATATTCTGCATATTTCTTATTCTTCAATAACTCTTCTCCTGTTATCCCAACTATTAAACTCTTAGAAGTTAAATACATGGCAGCACTAAGTAGTATTTTGTGGCCTTCATGTAAATGATCAAAAGTGCCTCCAATGGCAACAGTAGAGTATTTCTGACTGGGTGTAATGGAAGATAGTGAAGCTTGTTGTATCATCGATGGATTGAACGGTTCTATGTCAAGGATTGTTAATTGTTGAATTGGAATTTCTGAAACGGATATTATAGTTGTAGTAGATGAGGTTAAGATAACATCCCATTTCGAACTTATTTTTTGATAATTATTACCAAACAACACATTTATAGCTAACCCTCTAGTGTTGTAATGTCCTGCAGTATCATATAGTCTTGTTAAAACTGTAGTAACTTCAGAAAGTGTTTCTGGGGTTTTGTTGTATAAAATATCAAGAGTTTTTTGTGAAGTGGTGAAATCAATAGCTGCTTTTATTGTTTGGTTAACCAAGGTTTGGGACGTTATTTGATTCTCTGATATTTCTAATAATGGATGATTAAAAATCATGTTTATCTCTTATTTAGTTGGAGTTCAATAAATAGCTAACAGTTAAGAGAAACTCATTTTCATTGTTGTATCTATCTACTTATTGATAACAGAATTGGAAAAAAAGTGCGCCATTCGAATTATTATTTTTTTTTTGGATTTTTGCCTCTGTTTTGATCTTCGTCAAGAACTTTTGAAAAAAAAAAATCTACATCCAGAACACTTATATTTCATTTATAAAGGCAATTTAGAAACCCATAAATGTCTAATCCTTTAGAAGAACTAACAAAACTTAGGTCTGGTGGAGCTTACATTCCCCCTGCCAAACTTAAAGAATTGTTAGCCCAAGTTGAAATTTCCAAAGATTCAGAAGAGTTTCAAAAATTAAAATGGGAACAATTAAAGAAATCACTTAATGGATTAATTAATAAAGTTAATAAATCGAATATTAAAACTGTTGTTGTTCAGTTGTTTAGATTGAACTTAGTCAGAGGTAAAGGTACTTTCATTAAAAGTTTAATGAAATCACAAACTGTTTCATTACATTATACAACAATTTATGCAGCTTTGATATGCGTTATTAATTCCAAAATACCAGAAATTGGTGAATTATTGGTGATTAGATTACTGTTACAATTTAAACGTTCATTCAGACGAACTGATAAAGATATTTGTAAAAGTACTTTAATTTTCATTGCCCAATTAGTGAATTTCCAAGTATGTCATGAAATTTTAGTGTTACAAATTATACAACAGTTATTGGAAAATCCTAATAATGATTCAGTTGAATTGGCTTGCGCTTTTATAAGTGAATCTGGCCCCTTCTTGAATGAAAATTCTAAAGTTGCAACAAATGCGATTTTTGAAAGATTTAGAAACATTTTAAACGAAGGGCTAATTGAAAGTAGAGTCCAATTTTTAGTGGAAGAATTATTCTCATTAAGAAGAAATAACTTTAATAATAAAGAAATAGTAGATCCAGAATTGGATTTGGTTGAGGAAGACGATAAAATTACACATACAATTAACTTATCTGATACTGTTAAAGGTGATGAGTTATTAAACGTGTTCCAATATGATAAAGAATATGAATTGCAAGAAATCCAATATAATGCTTTAAAAATGGAAATTTTAGGTGAAGAAGACGATGATGATGAGAATGATTCTGGCTCGGGTTCTGATGATGGAAGCTTGGTAAACTCTGGTTCTGAATCTGAAGACGAATCCGACATAGAGGAAAGTGACGATAAAGTAAAAGAACAAATTAAAGATCTTACGGAACAAGAATTGACAAATTTTCAAAAGACAGTTTATTTAACAATGAGATCTAGTATGGGACCAGAAGAAGCTGTTCATAAACTTTTGAAACTACAACCAATTGACCCAACTAGAAAAGAAATAATGTTGGTTGATATGATTGTGAAATGTTGCGCTCAAGAGAAAACATATTCCAAGTATTATAGTCTTATAGGTGAAAACTTGGTTTCGATCGACAAGAAATGGCAGTCGGGATTCGCCACAGTGTTTAAAGAGAACTATCAATCATGTCATACTTTTGAAACCTCATTAATAAGAAACATTGCTTCGTTTTGGGGTCATGTGTTTGCTTCTGATAAACTTGGTTGGGAATCTATGCAAGTGATTAAATTAACTGAGACTGAATCAACTTCATCGGGGAGAATTTTCTTGAAATTTATGTTTTTAAAATTACAAAGTGAGTTAGGCCTCGATACACTAGTTAGTAGAGTCAGTGAAGAATACATTAAACCTTACTTGAAAGGTATGTTTCCTGACTCAAATGCAGATCATTTGAGATTCTCAATTAATTTCTTCACAGCCATTGGATTGGGTATCTTAACTGAAGGTATGAGAGATACTTTAAATAATTTACCAGCTAAAACTGAAGATTCAAACTTGGAAGAGGAAAGAGGTAGGAAAAGAACAAGATCAGATTCTGGTTCAAGAAGTGGATCATACTCTTCTTATTCGTCCTATTCAAGTTCCAGGTCAGGTTCATATATATCATCTAGATCATCTAGAACAGGTTCACAATCTAGAGGAAGATCATACTCCGGAGATTCTAGAAGCCGCTCGTATTCCAGAACAGGATCAAATTCCAGATCAAGAAGTAGGACACCTGACTCAAGAGGTCGTTCATATTCAAGATTGAGGAGTGGATCATATAGTTCAAGAGGCCGTTCATATTCAAGATCAAGAACCCCATCAAGCAGAAGATCTAATTCAGTACCATCTCCTTCGAGAAACAGATTTCTGTCATCCGATGAATCAAGAACACCTTCAAGCCGTAGATCTGTATCTAAGCCACCTCCACCTCCACCACATCTAACTAGCTCCAATAATGATGAATATCAATCTTCATTCAAATATAAGGAATCATCATCAGGACGTTACAACGGAGTAAAACGAGAAAGAAATTCATCACCTTCGTTTCAAGAAGACTCGAAGAGAAAAGACTATGGTGGTAGCTACGATAGGTATAGAGAAGATTCTGGCAGCAGTAACAGTTATGAAAATTATAGGAACAGTTCTGGTGGGAACAGATATTCAAGGAACAGAGGAAAGTTTTCCACAGGATCCAATAATGCTCCCCTTGGTAAAAAGAGGAATATTGGTGGAAACTAGTTAATGTCGTTATTTTTCTAATTATATAAATGTCTATCAGTATGAGAAAAAACTATCTTTTTTATTAACATTTGATAAAAATGTTTAAACTGTAAATAGTTCATTCAAGTAAAAATGGCAAACAAAGAAAAGTAAGAATGAGATAAAGGGAGGTAAATTAATTAATGAATATGCAAGCAAGACAAAAGGAAGTAAAGAAAAAAAAACTAAAAGACAAGAAGATAAAGTAAAACATTAAAATTAAACATGAAAACAGTGACAGTAGTTGTGTAGGAGGACAAAAAAGAAAGAAAATTTGACATATTACTCGGCAGAAACCTTTAGATCCTCAGTTCTAGCAGCTAAATCATCAGCTTCTTCTTTTTTGACTTCTGGAATCAACTGTTTTTCATTATTAGCTTTGGCATCGGTGGGATGAGATCCAACTGGAACTAAGATTTCAGTATTAGTTCCTCTCAAGTCAATTTCAGATAATCCAACAACAGCACCAAATTTATTGTATCTTTCCATATAATGCTGTCTATTTTTTGATGCCATGTCACATAATTTTGGGAAATAAACTTCATGCTTATATTCAAAGTCAACCAATCCATCAAAATCTTTATCTAGTTGCTCTCCAGGAACATAATCCGAAAATGCTGCATCAAAAACTAATTTTTGTTTTGTTAAAGGATCAATAAAAGGATAAATTAATTTCAAGAAAGTTCTAGCTAAAAATGGTATATTTGTTAATAAAGCTTTACCCAATCTTTCAGGATAATGAGTTTGCAAAATATGTAAAACTTGTTTACCAACACCTAAAGGTGGGATCTTTGAAGTTTCAACATTTGCAGCAATTTCTGGATGAGTTTTGAAATCAATCAATAAAGCTAATGAATCCTGGCCTGATGGCATGAAATCAATGACACGTTCTAACATGAAAACTAAATGTTGAACTTGTCTAAATGAATTCTTAGTATTTTGTCTACCGGGTTTCAAATATAAACAAGGTCTTGAATCGTTATCAAAACCCAAAACAACCTCTTTACCAGTTTCAGCTTCAGGAGACATCAATTCTGGAGTAACTATATTTTTTGAATCATCCGTTTGATATTCAATACCAAATTCTCTTCTCCATGAAATAGTACCTTCTAATCTGGAGATAGCATCTTTAGTGACCCATTTTGTAGCACGTAAGTATCTCAAAATACATTCTCTAGTCACCCAAGCTTTTTCATCTGCAATTAGGGGACTCTTTTCAGCATCAGCAGTTTTATAGTTATGATGGTTTTCGGTTTTATATAATTTTAATTCCGGATCTTGAAAGTGCTTTAAAACAATTAAATATTTTTCTTTCTCTTCATCTGTTAAAGGAGTTTCTTTTGGTGGTTTAATGGAATTAGGAGGAGAATCAAAGGGAACTTCAACTTTGATCAATGATTTTTTTGTTGTTTCTTTTGAAATATTAGAAGATGATGAAGATTCTGTGTCTTCAGATTTCTTTTTGTTACCGAAGAAAAAACCCATGTTGAAATTAAAGAGATGAGCTATTATTTGTTATTAGTGTTTCGGAGGTCTTCGGAAGGTTCGGCTAGGTGTATAAGTGATAACTCTTTGTTGTGAACACGTTCTATATGATTGATATGAAACTTGAAGTTGTTAAAAAAACACAGAATACTATTGACAGATACAAAACTATACAAAAAGTAAAAGAATCTAATTTGGAATTTACAAAGATAAAAATGATTTCGCCCAATGTGTTTTTCAATTAATAATCCCGAGCGGGAAACGGAACTAAGGGGTGCAATTCCTATTTCCGGTAACCGGTACGCATGCGATGAACTTTTCTAATTACGTAATCACTCAGTCAGCATTACCATTTGAATTTGTTTCTCAGTCTGTGTTTTTTTGAGGTTGAAGAGGAGGAAGTTGTTGAGGAGTCTGCACTTTTAGCATGGAGAAGGTTTTGGTTTGTTGAAGAGATAGATGGAGATGGGGATTGAGATTGGGAGGCGGTACTTCCAGTGAAAGAGGGTTTATGCTGTTGTTGTGATGTTCTTCCATTATTTGTGGAAGCTGGCGGTTTCAAATTCGGCTGCTTAGGTGGTGGAGGAGCAGATTTTTCAAACAAATGCATAGGCACTCGTTTTTTCTGATCCAATTTGTTATCTAAACTCAAATTCAAAGATTTTCTGTCATCATCAATTAATCTTACATCACCAATTAAATCCAGCGTTGTGTATAATTCATCTGTTCCAATGAAAACATTTTTATTAATCACTGCCTCTTGAGATAAAATAGTACTTAATTCAAAATATGTTAATCCTCCTGCGCAGAATAATAATAACTTTTGTCTTGATAATTGTGTCTTTGTTTGCCTGGATGTTTTCCATTGTGGCTGTTTTCTAGTTGGTAAACTACTATTTGATCCATTTCTATCTGGATCCAATTCTTCAATTGAAACACCTTTAACATATGGAAAATCTTTATCTTCATTATCATCTAATCCATCATCTGAACTATAATAGTTTTTTTCACTTAATTGAGTTTTATAAACTTCTGGTAATCTATCATTCCCCAATCTATTAATGATATTAGTGTAACTTGGTACGTAACGTTCAGTCAATTCTGTGGTATCATTGATATCATGGTATGTAGATCTTACAAATGGTTTTGAAGCTAAGGATGGCTTAATTAAGTTTACTCCAAATTTTTCAAAATTTTTAAATAAGGTTGTTATACTTTCAATTTTATCAGGTAAAGAAAATTTTAGTAATTTAACTAAATCAGGTTCAATAATACCGCCTCTATAAATAGCGTAGACAATCAATAATCTAATTTTATCTGGCATTTCAATTTTTTCATTGGCTAACAATTTAATTAATTCATCAGTAACAGGCTCATGCAATTCTTTGTTGGTCCCCATATTTGAAGAACACATATTCTCAAAAACAATTAAATCTAAAATATCTTTATTTTGAAATTCATTTGTAATTTTTTCAACTAATTTGAAATGTCCTGTAATTAATTGCTTTTTAGTCAAATGCTCTTTTTGTGTTAATGTAGCATGAGTTAAATCAGAAACGTATTTCAAATTACTGAATTTAGCATCTTCTTTCTTTAATTCATTCAATAACTCGACTATCCTTCTTGAAAATTCTTCAAATTGTAAATCTTTCAATTCACTATAAATTGGGTCTTCATGATCAAATAGTAAATGTTTCTTCTCCACACCTGCACCTGTTTGAGCTTCGTATTCCCAAATATATGTATAATCTCCTCTACTAAAACCCTTCATACCATCAGTAACTAAATCATAAATACCAGATCTATAATACTTGGAATGACAGAATGGTCCAAACATATCCATTGATCTATCAGTGATCAACATCACAGTTTTATTATTGATGGGGCTTAAATCAGAATTTTTTCTATAATAATCATCTAATTTGGTTTGAAAAACAGTTGCTAACTTTTTGGAAATTGGAGAATTAAAGTATCTAATAACGGGATATTCATTAGTTAAAATACACATACTTAGCATTGACTCAATTGCTTTATCAATTTGATATTCCGCAACATCATTGCCAACCTTTTGAAAATTATAATAACCCGGAATACTGTTATGATTATCGGTAACGTAAACTTTAGCTTCAATAGGACTCAAACTTAAAAACTCAATCTTTTGAAATTTCCCATGGCATGATTCCATCAAAAATTTGCAAGCCTCCAATCGTTTCATTACATGTTTATTCAAGCCAGGTAATAAGCAAACAATAGAATCATTATATCTTTTGCCTTTAGAGAAATCAGCAATTAAACAGCTAATTGAATAAATAGGAATAGGATCTAAAATATACAAAGCAGCCTCTCTACTTTGTGATCTATCCTCGTCATCAATCTTATGAAATGTGTAACAATAATTTAATACATCTTCTTTTAGTAATCCATTGATGATGGGATATGTGGTGTCGTCAACTATCAAGTGTCTGTAATTTCCATTAAGTTCTTTCAATTTATTAACGAGTGCTAAGCAAAAAAAATATAAAAGAATAGTTAGTATATACTTTTAAAACTGTTTTGGTGTTGTGTTTTTGTGGTTATGTTTCGTCGTTTTCATCTTGAAATGGATTGATGAACGATCGTTCCGAAGTTAAATTTAAAAATGATACATGTAGAGTGAAATCAAACTTACCATTTCTCTGTAGATCGTATAGAGACATCTTTGGATAATACCGGTATAAGCATAAACTGCTTTTTTGTTTTTTGAATGAAAAACAAAAATTAGAGGGAAGAATTGTTGTAACGGCCTGAGCTTGATTTTGAATTTGAAATTGAATTAGGGGCCAATGCGAATACTTGTCGACTGTACCAGTAGAGTCGACTTGTTTGTTTGTCGACTGTTCAACAGAATTTACGAAAGGCTAAATTATTATAAATAACATACAAAGTTGTATAATCAAATAAAATTAAAGTAAAATAAAGAAAAACCCGAGATAACAAATAAACAAATAAACAAATAAACAAAACAGTACATATAAAATCGAATAATAATAAAGAAAGTGTATAACACAAATAAAAGAGGCAAAGAGTAGGGTGAAAATATATTTAACGAAACATAGAAAACGTGAGCCAAAAAATTAAAATAAGATAAAATAAAATATAATAAAATAAAATAAAATAGGAAGGAAAATACTAGTAATAAGTAAGAAATATCTTAAAAATTTGATGTGAATAAAAAAAAGTAGGAAAGATATTGATGAGGAGAGGGGTCCGTTACCATAACAAAATAAAAAATATTACAACAAGTTGAAAAGGAAAAGGAAAATGAAAAAGAAGAGGAAAATAAAGAATTATAACAAAAAAGAATAGTTTTAAGCAACACAAATCAAAACTAATGATATCACAGAAATAAATTTAATAAAAATGAGTATAACATCTAGACAATTCATGAACTTGCATCTCAGATTTAAGTTCATTCAATTCATTCTTAATCATCACTGCTAATTGAGGAGTTAAATTATTACATGTGGCAGTTTCGGGATATCTATCATATTCATCTTCAGCATATGTATCGTAAAGCAAAATTCTAGAAGAAAACTTCACTCTCATTCTTCTATTTTCATTTGATTTTTTCCTTTGAATTATGGTGGTTGTGGTTTCAACTTTTGAAGAACTAAACATTGATAACATTGACATTGAACCATTACTTCCATTAGAGGTGGTTTGTTTATGTTGCTTTCTCTTGATTAGCCTTTTTGGTTTATCATTGACTGGTGAGCCAGGATATGAATAAGTTGGTGATGGAGGGCCTGAATTATTAATATAGTTTGGAGCAGATGAATTACTGGTGTAGTTGACTCTTGGTAATAAAGACAGGCGACGACTTTTTTTCAATTCTCTTTCTCTTTCTCTTTCATTAGGTGGGCTTGGCAATCCATCTTCCTCTTCATATTCATATTTATATTGACTTGGACCAGCTTCAAAATCTTCTTCCTCTTCTTCAGGTTCTTCTTGTATTGAAGCATATGATTCAGATTCAGCTACATAATCTTCAAAATCTCTAGATGGTTCATCGACAAAACTATAAGTTGACTTGGAAGGAATTGAATCTGATGATTCAGAAGGAGGTAGATATAATGAGGTATGCGAACCTGTTGTATGAGCAAGTGAACCCATAATTGCGCTTTTTGTTGATGGTTTCAATGATGAATTAAAAGTAGGCCCTCTCAATCCCTTAAATGACATTGAAATTGGTCTTGATGGAGGAGGCTCTTCATCATTGATGGACAAAATAGGCTGAAATTGAGGGATAAAAGGATTTGATAGTGGAGATGTTCCAGCTTTGTTGGAAGAAGGAGACTTCTTAGAAGCTGTGGTCAATTGTTGTTCTTGTGGTTGTTGTTGCTGTTGAGATTGCTCCTCATATGAATTCAAACTATCTAAATCACCACTTTCAAATGAAGTGTAATGAGAAGGTAATGATTTCTTCTCATAATCTTGTTGCTTAAATGGGGAAGGCATAACTGATAATCTTTTAGATTTCTTGTTAGTTGTTATAGGAGAAGGTTCTAATTGAAAGTTAGGTAGTGAAGGTGGAGGAGAAACACTTGAAATAAATTTATCAGCTTCCGTAGCATAATTAGAGTATAGATCATCATCTAAATTAACATCGTAATTATCAAAATTGGTGTCAATCTTTTCATCATCTCTACCAAAATCAACAGAGTTAATCAATTCGTTTAAATCTTTCTTACTATAATCTTTTGGAAGTGTAGACTTTAAAGAAATTGGAACAAAAGGAGCAATTTTTGGTGTTTGCTTTTGAGAAGGAGAAACACTTCTACCACCACTCATAATAACTGAATGTATACTCCCTCTTTTAATAGGTGATTCAACAGCCTTATTTTTCAGAATTGAACCACGTTTAGACACCAATGAAGAGGGTAATGCAACAGAAGACTTACTAGGTGATCTAACAATAATTCTACCGTCATCAGTGACTAGTTCGTCAAAATCACCACCTTGATTGACTAATCCAACAATAGATTTAGACGATGTGCTTGGTGTAATCATACCAGATCTATTGTTTATTGTACTATTTGTATCATTTGAACCATTCCCAGCTAATGACTTTATTGATCTCATTGATTTTGATCTTTCAATTGAAACAATAGAATTAACTTCATCAACTGATAGTCTTCTTGGAAAAACAGCATCACCATGATGAAGCTTAGATGGACTTGATGTAATTGTAGAAGTTGATAGTTTGGATAATGGAGTCATGGAAACTGATTTATCGTCAAATTCAGCATCGCCATCCAATAATGGCGAATAAGGATGAATATAAGCATTGTCATTGGTAACTGGTGTTGTAATGATTGTTGGGTTGTTGTTGAATGTTGTGATTTGTAATCCTGGACGAAGTGATTTTGTAAAGGAATTAACATCATCATTATTATCAATAGTAAATACTTCTCTAACCAGTTCTTGAATTGGGGTCAATGTAGGAGGAGGCAGTTCTGTATTATCTGTTTCGTTCTTCAATGGAGATGATTCGACTAATTCAGCAGATGAATAAACATCATTTGTTGAAGTTGAAGTAGCAGCATCATAATACAACGAAGTTCTTCTATTCGAATTTGAATTATAAGTAGGAGTCTTTTGTAAGTCTGGAGATTCATTAAATTGAAATGAAGACTCAACTGGAGTAGATAACACTGGACCTTGAATAACTTTAGAAGAATCCGATTCATTGAAACCATAATGGGAAAGTAAATTTGCTTTTTTGTTACTATCAATTTCGGCAGCAGTAGATTTTGGTAAAGGCTCTGAAGCTTTTAATGAAACCTTTGGAGAATTAGAGCTAACGCCATTGGACTTACCAGAATTTAAAATAGTATTGTTCTCTTTGCCTCTAACTGTTTTTTCAGCCAAATTATCCATCGACTTCGATTTAGAGAAAAATGACAATTTGCTTTTATGAGCCTTTGCTGCTTTGGTATCTTTATTACTAATGTCTTCCAATGGTTGACCAAATGCAAATGATTTTCTCTTCCAGAACAAAGATCTATGTTTTTCTTTCTTCTCCTTCTTTTTATCTGCAAGATCAGTATTAATAACGGCAGGTGATTTTGGAGTACTAGGAACAGGAGTAGTGTGTTGTTGTTGGGCTTTTTGATTTAGTTTTTCAGTAGATGGAGAGCTGAAACTAGCAAAACTTTTGGATCTAAAATGAGATCCAACAGATCCATTTGACATTTGAGATAAATGAGAAAGAGCAGGAGAAGCCATTGTTGCATTCTGATTTGATTTCGGTGTTTTCTTGATATTTTCAGTAGGTGTATTCAATAATGATGACGTTGAAGTATTAGATCTTTTGAATAATCCTTTAAATGTTAACTTGCTTTTCTTATGATTTAATGTCTTGCCCGGAGTACTTGGAGTACCTGTACTATGAGTATGTTGTTGTTTAGGTGTTTTCGTAAATGTTTCTTTTGGATGATAGTTCTTTGGAGTTTTTGGATGTTCAACTGAAGTTTGATTAGTATTTGGATTAGGAGAAGAAGTTGACGTAAATGACTTGAAAGACTTCAAAGATCTTAATGATTTTCTGGAAGACATCAAGTTCTCTTTGGAACCATTTGGATTTGGAGAAGGTAAAACTGAAGATGCATGTAAAGTTGAAGGAGCTGGAGAATCAAAGTTTGACGATGATCTTAAATTTGGTGTATTATGGAATGTTGAAGGAGTATCGTTAATTTTAATCGAAAAATTAGGGGATGGTGTATTAACTTCAAAATCAGATTGATTTATCAATTTTGGTGTTTCTAATGGTTGTCTTGAAGAAGTCGAGACTGATCTTTTAACATCTTCTAAAGTAGTGTCACGCACTAATCTTATCGAAATACTATTGTCTTGTTGAGAATTGACACCTAATTGATTAGGTGAAGGTATAGGAGAAAAATCAAAATCAACATCATCATCGTGATCGTATCCAAGTCTATGGATAGAATCTGAAGAGAGTTTTTCTGTTGGTAATGTTAATTGAAGAGGATTTTGTAAAGACATGTGCTTAGTTTCATGGTTTAAAACACTTAATGATCTAACAGGCTGATTGAAAGTTACATTAGGGGAAAAATCTTGTGGAGTCATTAGATTAACATCAGGAGTATTTCCAGCAGTAACTGGATCACTATTAATAAATTTACCATCAGCATTGCCATCGCTTTTGATAGTTGAAGACAAAGAAATTAAATCAGGTTCATCAATACCTGAAGCAGAATTATGCCCAAATGTGACATTATCAATATCAATAGAGCGAGCAGTATAAAAACTAGCAGTTGAACCATTTGCAATTGAGAAACCATCTTGATCAATTAATGAGTGACTATTTGCTGAAGGGGCATTTGAAACTAAAGAGTGTCTGTTGGAAGAAGGAGCCGTTACTGGGTCAATATCAGGTTCATCTGATTCATTGATAGTATGGATTTCTTCAGTTGGACTGATATCATGGTTAACTTTTCTATTTAATATAGCAGATAAAGCTTGTAAAGAAGGAGAATTAGTCATACCAATTGTACTAGTAGGAACCTCTTTTTCATTTTCGGATATAGAATACATTGAGTCTGATTTAAGCATATTGGTATTTTCTTCATTACCTAAAATTGTCTTAATAGATTTCAAAGAAGGTGAAACAATCAAAGATTTTCTAACGTGTCTTGCATGTTTTTGATTATTTAAACCACTGAGATTAAAACTAGGACCTGAATAAAAACCGACATTTGAGATATCAGGAAAAGATTGGTCTTTTTCTAGGGAAGCTTCAGTCACGGTACTGATCATTGATAATCTGTTATTATTGGTTAATTGTTGTTGTTTATATGAAGCAAGATTATGAGGATAATCACGTAATGAAGAATTTGCAGATGTTTCAAAAGAAGAGGATCTGTCAAATCTTTGAAAGTCGGGGTCATCATCGGTAGTCATTGAAGCAGAATCTTGAGTATAGGGGGAGTTGTTATTACTAGCAGAACTATTACTATGGCCTCGTTTGGTGAATTGCTGGGGTTGTGAGTTGTGTTGCTGGAAAGAATGCGACGAAGAAACAGTACCGTAAGACGACATTGATTGATTGAATATTTGGACTTATTGGTAAGAAAGAAAAAGTAGCAATCAAAGTCTAATGTTGTATTATTCTGTTTGTCTATAGTATATGATATTAATAGAATGCGATGAAAATGAAACGAATGAAAGAATTAAGCGTGTTTAAGGTGAATATGTAAAGCGTTTCGTTAGGAAAACAGGATAACAAGAAGACAAAGACTGCAGTTGATAAGATTTGTTGTTGTTTGTTTTCAAGTGCTAAGTCAAATGTTCTTTGGACGTGTTTATAGAAAATACATATAAAGGGGTTTTCTTTTCTTCTGGCCACTGGTGTTTTAAAAAAACTAGAGAACCTATAAAAACTTCAAGGCGTATTTTCGCTCAATCTGGAAATACACGTTCTGGCCTTCTGGGCCTTTTATCGCGTAACGTCGATCTGTTTTTTTTTTTTAACGTCGCGTCGCTATCCTTTTGTTTTAACATTTTATTACTGAAAATGGGAGCAAATACCACAAATCCAAACAATTATATCTTTCTTCATTGTATCTTATAATACTAATTAATTTTTGAAAAAATAAAATAATGAGACCCTACTCTTCATCTTCAAAATCAAGTTCTGATCCAGATATTCCTTACAAAAGAATAACAAAAGATGAAATAATTCAAACTTGTGGGCTTCCCAAACATGCTTCTGATTTATCTTCTACAATACCAAGTGCTCTTTCAACAAGACAGGATTCTCTTGGTAAGGAAATTTTCAGTTCCAATTCTATTTCTTCAATTGGAGGTTTGGCAAAAGCTCCAAAAGATTCAACAAAAAAGATGAGATCAAGATTACCTAATAGTGATGAAGATAGATTTTATCGAGACGAATCCCTAAATTACACATCAAATATGGAAAATGATACTACATTCAGCGGAAACTCCGTTGACTCATACGTTGATAACAGAATCAATAGTACTAATACTGATCTTAACAAATTTTTAACTCAAGACTTTGTAACATATAGTGATACGTCAGATAGCTATGATAGGAGCATAAGCATGACTGAAAAAAATAGAAAAAATAAAAAAAAGAGTTTTAGAAAGCATAACTCACAGAGAGAGTCATTAAACAAAAAGTATGATGAGTTATTAAAGCAAAAAGAAGAGCTAACTTCCCAATTGTTTGCAAAAGATAATCAAATTAATCAATTGCAAAATATAAATAAAAATTTGGAGTCCGAAATAATAACTATGGGTTCAATACTAGCTGAAAATCAGCAAATGAAGATTCAAATTGAAAAATTAAATCATACAGTCACCAATTCCAATAATAGTACACAATTTGTTAATAATTTATCAACGACTTTGAATGATCATCTACAATTTCAAAAAATGAAGCAGCATCGTGATCTACAAGATCAAAAACAAGGATTAAATTTTCTTGTTGCCTATGAGAACAATAAAATAACCAAATTACATAAACAAACACATGTGTTGAAGAAATTGATTATGATTATTATTACCAATTTAAAAAAAGTTGCACAGGATAGACCAGATTACAAAGGATTTAAAGTAAAATCTGAAGTTATTGAGCGAATATTAGAAAAAGAAATTGTTACTGAAAGAGATTCTAGTTTAATTTATAAACATTTGATTAGATATTTATATTGTTGATTTCAAAAATAATCGGAATTCATTCATTCAATTGATGGACAAAGCTAATTCTTTTCTTTAAATTTTTTTCAATTTTACTTTCAAATATTCTTATTGCTCTAATACAACCCATAATTATTGATGCGAAGAATAAATCATAAAGGAATCTATCTTACTGTAGAGAGCCGATAAATTAATTATTATTTAAATCGAGCCATAAAAGGGTGTAGAGTAAACAGTGAAACCAATAGTGGTAGTGAGAATGGGATTATAAATAAGTAAACAAAATAACAAACAAAAAAAAGACTAGCTTTTTTATATATATATATATATAATTTTCTCTGAAAAAAATAAAATAAATTAAAAAAAGGGATGAGCGAAGAAAGACAAAAAAATTAAGAAAGTCTAATAAGAAATCCGATGAAAACTAAAGCAGCATGACATGTCGTCTGAGTGATAATAAATTATGAATAGGAAACAAAGAATTGAAAACAAAAAAAAGCTCAAAAAAGAAAAGAAACTAAAGCAAGCAAAACAAAAGGCAAAAAAAGAAGGAAATGAGCATATCGTTAGTGGGTATGAAAAATCACAACAATACATTTGAAAAGAATGTGTGAAAGGCCAAAAAAACAAATAAGAAAGCTTCTTTTAAACAAACAATAGTACATCTAGAATTAGA
Organism: Ambrosiozyma oregonensis (nom. inval.); assembly: GCA_003706315.3. Classification (NCBI taxonomy): domain Eukaryota; kingdom Fungi; phylum Ascomycota; class Pichiomycetes; order Pichiales; family Pichiaceae; genus Ambrosiozyma; species Ambrosiozyma oregonensis (nom. inval.). Next base: position 177,012 of record PPKY03000010.1, read on the forward strand.
GTTTAGAAAACAACAGCAGAAAGTAAAAGCAGAAATCAAAATGGTCGTAGTAGTTGGTTGGTATAATAATTGATGAGAAAAAAACAAGAGTAGATCTTACATAATGATACAATCTTCATTACCTGTAGTTTTCTTTTTTAATCTTCTTAGACGTTTACTAGCAGATGTAGTATGAATTGGTGTTGATGAATTAGATTGTGGAGTAGAGGAAGTTGAAGATGTCATGATTGAAGAAGTTGAAGTTTCACGTAATTTCATTTCTGGGTAACCTGTTGCAATTGGTGAAGAAACTTTGGATGGTTCTGAAGAAGAAACAGAGACATCTAATGGAGACTTCTTGATAACTGAACCAGCTCTTGAAATTGTATTTGCAGCATTATTTAAAAACAAGGTATTAGCAGAAGATCTAGCAGAGTTATTTGAATAATTATCAGAATAATCAACAACAGGATCAATGCCACCTTGTAAAATAGCATTTGCTAAGAAACAATATAATTTAATCCAAGATTCTTCTAACAACATTGGAAAATCCAATTTCATAGTTGCATATCTATCAGTTAAAGTTTTCATTAAAGCTTCACCCATGATTTTGAAATATTCTGGTTCAATACCCAAGATTCTAGAATGTAATTTACCTAAATTTCTTAATGATTCATCTAACTTTGATAAATCATCTAAATTTTTCATGGCAACATTAATAACACCAGCAAAAGCAGAGGCTTGGTGTTTAATTGATGGAATTAATCTTTCGATTTCTGAAGCAAATGAAATCAAATTATCATAAAATTGAACACAGAATAACATTGATGTAAATTGAGTTGCATTAAAAGCTGAAAAATTATTATTTGAAGATTCAACTGAATGAATTGATTCATTATCACTTGCTGTTGAATTGGTTGTAATTTCAGTGATTAAATTCCAAGATTCACGTAATGCTTTAATTTCAGTATTTTTCAATTTTAATGAAATTTGAAATTTAAATGGCTCTTGAATGTGAGATTCAGGAAGCCAATTACTTTCAAAATTCACACTTTGATTCAACGTTTTATCAGAATCTGTTGATCTAGTTGTTGAAGTTCTATATAATGGGGATTGATTTGAGTTATTTGAAGTTGAGTTTGAAGTTGAGTTCGATTTATAAGAGAAAGGAACTGGAGGAGTAAGTTTAGAAAAAGACATATCCGATTGAGAAACCTTTCTACTGATATTGTTGTTGTTATATAATGAATAAGATGCAAGTAAAGAACTTTGACCTGTGCTTTGTCTAGTATGAGAAGCAACGGACATTGACATAACGAAAAGTATTTTAAATATAAAAATAAATATAAATGTATGAGTAAGTATGAACGTGTGAAAGTAAAATGTTAAAAGAACTATACAATTAAAAAACTGAAATTAAACATAAAACTAAGGATTAGAAAATGGGAAAAATTCCAACTATTTATACGAAACTGGAACTCTACAAAAAACTAAAAATCAAAAAACTTTACTATTACCATTTCCAGCCAGTACAGAGTTTAATATTTGGCACCGCCTGAGCCGCGGGGGTAACAAGCCGCGGACTGAAGATCTAGCCATAAAGGAGGAAGCGCCTATGTGCAAACCATTATTTGAAGTTTTGGGCCATATCAATATATTGCTGCTGTACTTCAAATAGATCCTATTTGAATTCGACAATGTTCAATGTTCAGAGTTAGAATGGTGTAAGAAGAGTTTAGAAATAAAATAAGAGAATTAAACTCGGAAAAAATCTATTAAGTTTTTACTTGGTATAGTTCAAAAGAAGGTCATGGGTTGTTAATTTCTGAGTCATGATTAACAACGCTCTTCTACTATTACGGTTGTTGGCCGACCAACCGCTTCCGACTTTGCAGGTTGGATCTGAATGCGAAGAATCTATTAATTAAAATTAGAGCAGAAGCTTAGGGTGGGTATATTTTAAGATACCCGGATTTTGGATCAGCCAAACTAAGACGTAGACTAACCACAAACGGACAGTTAGCACAGCTTAAATTTATTCTTAAGTTTCAGCGTTTAAAATTTTTAGTTTCAAATTTAGTCTCTCAGAATGAATATATTTATTTTATACAGAATTTGAAGTTTTGTAAAAATCAAATAGGTATTGCTTAACAATTGTAAGATGCTCATTCTTATTGTTGATTGTTAATTATGAATTTGAAATTAAAATTGCCATATCTATCTCCATTAAAAAGACAAAAGACCCCTTTAATACAATTTATCTGTATTGAGTAAATTAAATAAAATACCCCTTTCCTCTGTTGCGCGTGAAAAACGGATCCACTGAATTTGCTGATCTTTGAATCCGGAAAGTTTGTTTTTTCGTCCACTCCGCGTTTTCCCTCCAAAGATGATCTTTTAACAAAGCCAATTGATTAATTGGTGCAAGTTAAAATCTTTAGTTTTTAGTTTTTAGTTTTTTAGATTGATTACCCCAGCTACAACTACCTTTAAAAAATTATTATTATATTTTCTAATTGATAGAAGTGTAAAAGTGAATACTGATCCAAAGTCTGAATGCTAGCAAGAAATTTTCATGGTAGTACTACTAACTAAGCTTTTTTTTTTTTTTTTTGAAATAGAACATTCCGTTTATTCACTGGTGTACTTTTTCTTCTATTCCAATTAATTTCGATTTTTCCTTGTTTATTTATTAATTCATATATTCCTATATTACAAAACAAAACAACAAAACAACAACAAATGTTGGAGACACATTAACTTTTAAAACCTCTTCTCCTTTTGTTCATATTATCACTTATATCAATATTATCACTTATATCAGTTAACAAAGGCTATGTATTTGGATATTGTATGCTTAAAAAAACAAAAAATTATATCCCCATGTATGTAGTTCAACCCGGTCAGACATATTTAGACATAATATTAGTTTTATATGTATCAAACACTCATATCGTATAAAATAGGCATGTCTTGCGAGACAAAGTGATTCAGATTAAAAAAAAATTACTCGTTAAACTTGTATACCTAATTTAGTCAATTACAAACCTAGTTTAAGCAGATTTGAAAAATAACCAGGACAACAACCGAGATGATTTTCCTTTGAAATTAATTCAATTTTAAATCCAAGATAAAAATACTATACCTTAGCTTCAATAATAACTTAACTTTAACTCTACCGCCGAACTTTCAAATAGATGAAGTAACACCAACCAAAAAAAAAAAAAATAATAATATTATCTATCTATCTATTTTAGCTTTCTATTCTACAAAAAGTTTTAAAAACAAACTATGCCTGTTGTAAAGTCAGTCTATTATTCATATCGTACCATCAACATCAACATTATACCATTACAAACATAACTTAATCAATAATACATATAGATTAATAAGCCAAATACCGAGTGAATAAAAACTTATTAGCCACTCACAAGTCTGTTTATATAAAAACATCTCACTCAACTCATACGATAATTTTTTGAATCATACACTTTTAAATATGGGTCAATTCTTGATCATATTCATACACCCTCACACTCTCTTAAAATATTTTTCCGGTATGTATTGTATTAGATACAGATTTCATGGTTATAGATCAATTTTAGAAAATTGACAGAAGTTAATGTAATGGGTAAAAAAGGGTTTTTTTTGTAAATAGTTCGGTGCAAAGGGATAGAAAGAGAACGAGAAAAAAAACCAAGTTGAAATCTATTTGAAAGTAAATGATACTTTTTGTAAATAAAGTTTTATTTCTTTGGTGAAATGATCAACAAGCGATTTGTTTACTCTGTATAAATTTGAATAGATGCCATTAACAAACAAAATAGAAATTAGTGAATTAGACCATTATCCATTATTCATTATCCATTTTTATCTCTTTTTCAAAATGATGAACGAATAAAAGGGTATAATAATAACTACTCATAAAGCTCTATGTATCTATTATTTACTATTTTTTATAAAGTTTTATTAAAAATCATTTCAACTAACAGAAATCAAAATAGTCTGTAATAGCCTTGCCAAATTCTATAATGTATAAAAACGTTGTTAGTACAGATGTGTGGGACAATCTTTTGTGTTCAAAGCGTACGTTTAACGAAAAAACGAAACTGATCAACACTGCAATACAAACATTAAAATTTCTTCTTTACCTCTATAGCAGTTAGTAGTTAATATAAAAAGATTCAATTATATTTGTTTTCAAAATGATCAAGTAAGAAATACTAAAGTCTGATGAATTTAATCCCTTTATTTCACCGTATTGTACAGGCGTTTTAAATATACGGGAGGTTGCGGGAGATTGATTAAATTAACAATAATTTCAAGAAAAGAAGCTAGTACTGAGACTTATAGTTATACAGTTAAAGTTGAAACGGTGACTTAATTTTTCTTTCTCTTTTAAAAAATTGAATATTTTCTCTTTCTCTATGTATTTTGTTCTTCAACAGTCGTGTCGGCCTCTTTTTTTTTGTGCCAATTTAATTATAGATTTAGATCAATTAAAAAAATTTGTAAAGTTTTTTGTTGAAATTTTAGTAAATACCGAGGTAATTTTAATATTTTTGTAGAATTGTAAATTCAGTAAGAGGTAAGTAGCAAGTTAGCTAGTATCTAGTCAACCAAATTAGATTGACAATTGATACATGTTATGACCTAGGAAACCATAAAATTAAAATTAAAATTATTCATATATTCACATAGTAATAAACTATGAATAATATATACAATGAACAATATGATAAACCAATGAGAATGGTTATAAAGCCAAAACTATCAGTAAGATAGACAGACGCCCTGAAAATTATATATAAGAATTGTAAACAAAGAAATTGAAATACAAACAAACTAAAGGAAAACGAAGAAAGTGAAAATGAAAATGAGCCAGAAAAGAGTAAAAGGCAAAACGGCAAAGCGGAAATGAAAAGCCTAGAATAAAAATGACGTCAAGTATTTGCGCTATTGAATATTAGACCTGTGAAAAGTGAAAAGTGAAAAGTGAAAAGTGATACAGTGAGTTCTGATTGCTTGATTAAATAGTCAATGATAAATGATATGGCAATTGAAATTTGTAGGTTTTTGTTTCTGATTTTGATTTTCAAGTGAAATTTGAAGGCTCACACATTTGCTACTATTACGAAATTATTGAGAAGGTAACATTTTCAATTCTTTCAATTCATAAAATCTTTTCAGTTCATTAGATTTATTAGTTAAAGAATACGTTCATGTCAATCTCAATTTTAATGTCAATCTAATATTTTAATCCATTTTTGGTTAATAATATTTGAGGCCAGTGAAAGGAGTAACTATTGTTATTCATTTATACATACAGTGTCACACACACTCACACACACTGACACACATTAGTTTGGCAAGATGAATAGAATGTTGAACAAGTACGAGAAAACAAACAACAAACAAAACAAAAAAACACGTAAAAGCGACGCGTAAAAACCAAATGTTTTATAAACCGGACCTCATCTGGTATAGATCACCACAAAGTTTTTTTTTATTTATATAATAGGTTGTTGTGTGCTGCACCACCAGCTTTTCATCTTGCTTTTAGTGTTGTGTCCCTACATTTCTGCTTATTTATGGCTAGGGGTGGCCTTCAATTAAGGGCCATCGCCTATTTTTTTTCAGTGGAATGAATCAATATTCCAAAATTCTCATCTCATCTATCAAAACTACAATTACAACTATAACTACTCAATGTCTCTTTTTTTCTATTCATCGTTCATCGTTCACAGTTGAATTTTTGAATTTTTCGTCTCAGTGCTGCACGTTGGAGCACAATAAACAATTCCCTATTTGGGATTTGGTAGTGAAAGATAAATTGCCATTTGAATTCAAGTTTTCAAGCAAAGGTATGTATCTTGATTACACAACAATCAACAATAGTTCTTTATATTCTATATTTTATTATATTTATAATTTGCTATTATAAGCCATCTAGTTATTGATACTCGGTTGGTCGGGTATCTGAAACATCCCTCCTGTTGCCAGTATGTATGTACTACTAGAGATGAGATGAGATTTTCATTTTCAAGCAGAGTAGATCCATAAATCAATTGATTATCATTCTCCCCTAATACTGCTAAGATACTTCAACGGTTGGGATTCATTTATACTTTCACAATACATTCTATATAGACATATAGACAAATAGACATACAGACATCAATAACATGTATGATTCATTCATCAAAAGCATAAGCATAGCCAGGACCAAAACCATGATCTGAACCTGGTTACATTATATAACACTTTGTATTTTTGTCTAAGAAGGGTTCTTCAAGTCAATGGTTGCTTACTCATTAGGCTGGAATTTTCGTTAATTTCAAGTTTTTTTACAATTTTTAGCAATTTTAGTAATTTTTAGCAGTGAATTATATTAGATCATTGAAATTAGGCTTTTTCAACCATATATTCTTAAGCAGGTGCCTCAAAACTCCTTATCGATTCGTTTAGCCACATCATCTCGGCAATCACCCTGATGATCATCATTAATGCTCACTAGTTTAAACTATAACTTCATTACATTACTAGGCAGCCCTTTAATAATCGCTTAATTATAAGATTTGACGAGTTAAACTAACCCTTAAAATCTTATTTGAATTTGAACAGGCATATTTAACTATGACTAATAAGAATGTAACAATTAAAAAAAATTGAAAAATTTATGCTTAATTAAATCTTATATACATATATTCCTTCTCCCTCTTCACCTCTACTCAGAGACCGAAACAAAAGCCTCAATTATGTAGTTTAGTTGCCATTTTTAGAGGTATACAACATTATTCTTGATAACTCATTTATCCCTGAAACAGATAATAATCATATTAGGTTTTCACATACTTGCCCATGATCCACCACAGAAGCAACTACGTTGATGATGTTGGAATACTGGATTAGTAACAATACTTGGATTATTAGGAACAAAACTAATTTCATCAACAATCGATGATACCCCTCCACATCTTACACATTTTCTCATACTCAATTTGATATTACTATTCGGACCACCACCACCATTGCTAGTTTTATCAGATTGATGATCATTATTGATACTCAACATACTTATAGAATGTCCTCTTTTATGATTACCCATAGGAAGCTGTTGTTGTTGTTCAGATTGCTGAGGCTCTGCAAGATCAAAGTATTCACTTGGTTTTAATAATTGTTTTCTCAAATTATCAAGCATCATACCATCATACGAATTAATCTCAATTAGCTTCTTATTACATAATTGTGATAATTTATAATTCGTTCTTTGTAACACTGGTGGTAAACTATCACCCTCTAATTCTTTCGATATCAACGCATCTAATCCATCTTCATCATCTTCATCATCACTACTAAAACCTCTCTTCAATTCTTCTTCTTCTCCTCCTTCCCCTCCTCCTTCTTCATCAGTGTCTGTATTATTATCCAGTATCTTTAACCATAACGTATCATAAAAATATAAATCCGTGATGTTTAATGAATTATTATTCAACATTTTCTTATCATAAACATCTGCTAAGTTTCTTAAATTTTCAGTAAGTTTCAGACTAACATGACCTTGACAAACAATCTGTTGTTCTAACGCTAGAGATGAAGCTGGATCTAATCTTATATTTCTTAATGGAATATCTGCTTCAATTAAGAATTTTTCAAATAAATGCAATGGAACAGTACAGTTATTAATTAATGCACCCATTCGATAATATGCTTCTGTAGTTGGCTGTGAAATTAAGTTCTTAGTTGTTCCATTACCATTATTACTACCCATATTTGATGAAAAAAATTGCTTGTTTAATATCGTTGATGAAGTATTATCTATAATCAATTGTTTTTCAATCATTTTAAATGCACCCATTGGATTTTCAGGTGTAATTAATGAAGTCAGAGATGAATCATTTTTTTCAACAAATTTTTGTATAAATGAAAATAATTTTCTAATATTTGAAATAGCTAATAATAAAAATGCTCTCGGAACTTTACCTAATATCAATGGAATCATAACTGATTCTTTAATGAAGCTTTCAATTTCTTTACTATCTTGACGTTTAAATACATTAGTAAGTTTAAGCATTTCTTGATTCATTGCAACAATATAATCTAAGCACCACCGAATTATACCAACCATAGAAATAATACAATCTTCTCTTGCCTTAGCATGTGCTAATGTATCAGTTGCACTTAATCCTTTCCTAGCTAATCTTTGCATATTAGAATAAATTGTATGAATAGTATACATTAATGAAGTTGCAACAAATCTTAAATTAACCAATGCTAATGACAGTCTACCACTTTTATTACGAACCCAATTTTTTTTGGTTCCTAATGATAATTGTAAAGTAAGAATTCTCTGTAATGGTTGATTTTGTGCCATTTTATCATTTTGGTCAGATGTAATATCAATGTTCAAATTAATTGCTCGTTGACATTCTTGCAATATTGAAATCAATAGAATTCTTGGATATATCTTATCAATTAATTTACCAGATCTCCATAGTTCCATTTTAATTGCTGCTATTAAATCATCTGTATTATAACCGAAATAACATGCACTAGTATGTCTCAGTGCAATCGCTATCGTAGTAGCTAATAAAAATCCTTTTTTATTAGGTGGTAAATTATCTTTATCAATTTGTGATTTAATAACTGATAAATGAAGTCTAGAATCATACAATGGTAAACTAACATAACAACATAAGTTAGGGGAAATTGCTGTAAATTTTGGTTGGAAATTAATTTTTGGAAATTCAAATCCTGCATCTAATAAAGTATTAATACTATTTGGTAATAATGGATTTGATATACCTGATGAATTTCCTTTAAATTGATTTTTGATGACTTGAAAATCAGTTCTATCTAAAAATATTAATTCTCCATTGGCAAAACTTAATGATATTATCGTATCTATATTCAATGATTCAATTGATAATAATGATTCATTGAATTCTAACTTTTGTTGAAAATTAAAATTGTATGGATTTAATGCTTTTAAATTTGATGATATAAGAGTAGAATCAATTCCTCTTTTTGATCCAATTGATTTAAAAGCAGGATGTAATCTTTCATTAACTGGAGTATTATCAATAGTAAATCTATATAAAGAGGTTTTAACGACTTCTTTATTAGAACTTCTTTGATTTTCAAAACTCATTAAAACTTCTAAAGATGATGAACCATCATAATTTGGTGAAACAATATCTAAGTTAGTTAAGATTGAACATTCAGGATCATAATTATCAACATCAATTGAGAATATTTTTTCAACCTTTAGACTTGGTGGAACTCTTTCATTATCTGGAACTTTATAATTAGGAACTTTAGCTAATTGTTTAACAGCGTCATTAAAATATGTCCAATCTATTTCAACTTCAAAAAACCTAACTGCCTTAGCTAATGCAAAATATGCGGCAATTATTATTTTCCCATCTCTTTGGAACCCAATTGCCGCATTTAATATCTCCTCATCTTCCAATTTATCAAATGGTAATGTAGATATAACTCTTTTATACTCAATACCATGTTCTTCCTGATGCCATAACCAAACTTCACCATTTCTTCTAACTCCAATACAGGCTTGTTTTGCACTTAATGGATGCATTGACCCATATGATTTATATTGATGTGCACTAAAAGTATATGAGAATCCAGAAGCATCTTGATGTGCTGCTCCTGATTTGGCGGCACATCCATTGATAACTGGATTTTCAGCTGTTTGCTGAGTTCTAACAGCTGGGGAATTAGCAATTACAGGTTTTTCAATGTACAACCATTTCATTGAAATGATTTGATTCATCGATCTTTTTTTAGCAGTTGATAAATCAGGAATTGGTAATTGGGTATTATCAGTGTAAAAAATCTCTAAAGTATTAAATGGTGTTCTAGTATATTGTGATGCTGCATTTTGAATATGATTATTTATTGATGGCGACCCTTGAGAATTTGTAGTGGGTATATTAGATGACGTATGATTTGTACTGGGTATATATTGACTTGGAATATCCGACAGAAACACATTTTTAATACCAGTAACAGAAATAGTAACATGTCCATTATTATCAGCTGTAAAAAGATCCCAACCAGTGTTGCCGAAACAAACATAAGTTAAATCAGCAGGCTTGTTTGATGGATAATTCTCATATGTAGGTATAGCAAATTTAGATGGTGGTGCTAACTGCCAAGTATTACCATCAACACATTCTAAATATGTCATTAATAGATTAGAGGCATCACCTGCTGTTGATGTTGATGTTGATGTTGATGTTGATGCTGGAGGTGAATAAGCAATTTGACCTTGCCTTGACCATGAGACTTGATTTTTAAACTGCTGTTGTTGTGCCCTACGCACTATGGTATCACTAATGGTATAATCTTGCTCTTCAATTGTCATCGATGATCTTGCTGTTGATTTATTGGTACTAAATAATTAGATATTATCGTGTTGTTGAAACTTGTTTGTTGATTTTCTCATAAAACAAATTGAGATGGAGCGCTTCGAAACTAAAAATCTTTAAAACTTGCTAAATATCAACTTACACTTTATTTCCCAACTATCTATTTATTGAACAAGACATACCCAGAAAACATAAAATCAATCAATGAAGAGCAAACCAGCACAGTTTTGCTCCTGGACATATGCCATAGCTTGGGTAAGTTTCTGTATAGATGTCTGACTACAAGAAAACCGTTATGACTAACCAACCCCTCTTATCTTATCATACAAGGGCATTGCTTTTTATCCTTCTTTAGTACTCAATTTCAGACTTAAAACGTCTGATTCGATTTCTATTGATACCATGTTGTTGAACTTATTAGGTTATTTATGCTTCACTTTCTCAATATATTTGCAGGGATATGATCCAACAGTTCGATATCAGTTCAAGGCCAAGTTTCATGGTAATTTACCCACTCTTTCTTTGGCGGATTTTCTTTATTCTTTACATGGGTTCACATTAATTCTAGTAATGCTATCACAAATTATACTTGGGAATATGTTATGGGGGTTTCATAATAAAAGAACAACTTTCCGTCTTAGTAGATTGACCAATTTTTTCTATCTTGCCTTCCTGGTATTTCTTATATATAACATCTGGATTCCTAATCAAGATTTCAAAGCTTTAAATTTTGCATTACATTTATCTTATTTTAAGATTGCCATAAGCTTTACAAAGTATTTACCTCAAGTGGCTCATAATAGAATACGAAAATCAATGCATGGAATCTCCAAACTTCAAATCTTTTTAGATTTAGTTGGATGTACTTTTGCTACTCTTGAACTATTATTGAAAAACATAAATCTGTCTTTTAAAGATATGATTGCTGCTAATACTACTAAAGTTGGTGTTATTCTTGTTACTTTACTTTTTGATTGTATTTTCCTTTTCCAATTTCAATTATATTCAGATTCTGATAATGGATTCAAACAAGAAAAGTCCTTTGAGGAAATTCCAGTTTAAATTAATTGACTATTTATTTATTTTCTTCCATTTCGTATTACATTTAAAACATTGCTTTGATTTTTCTTTAAAGTAATAAATCTTCCAACACTTGTTATACTGAAATATATACTGTAAATACTAATGGTATAAACAGCCACCTGCGCCACAGCCCTAATCACACCATTAAAAAAACAGGCACTAGATATAACTAAAAAATCAGTCTATCTAAATTATAGTAATAAAATAAAAGAACATCTCCACAACTTTGAGCAATCTTTTATATATTATGTCTGATGAAGAGACAAGAAAAATTTCAATGGGATACTCGTCCTATAGTGGTACAAACTCTCCGAGATACGGCTCACCTCCTTCTCATTCCTCAAGGTTGTCACAGTTGAACGGTTCTCCTGTTATATCTTCAATGTACTCTGCAGGACAAAATCAGCATAGACGGCCAAGTGGAACTTACTCTAGGCTACCATCCTTTGGGATGTATAGCTCTTATGGAAGCCCCAATAGTTCTGGATCTGTGTTTTCCACTCCTGGCTCTTTAACCAATAATTCCCAACTTTCACAACAATTTGGTCTTCCTGCTACTAGCTCAGTTAGAGTTCCTAGTTTACCATCAAAATCATCCTACGATGAAGAGAGAGATTCCACAAAATTTCAAACCAATTGTGAATTGCTGGGACTGGCAAAATCAAATGAAACTCCTAATTTATTTGCGGTTGGTGGAGCTAAATCAATCCAAATATTATCAATATCAGAAAATTCCATTACTCATAATTATGACTTATCCACTCAACAACATACAACATCAAATAGTTCAGTTAGATCATCTAAAACAGGTTTACTTACTGATATAAAATTTGGTCATGAAAAGTTTGGAAGACATTTAGCTTTCTCAACAAGTGCTGGATCCATTCACTTGTTTAACATAGATCGAGGAATCAGAATAAAAACAACTTTAAGTGAACATCAAAGATCAGTCAATTCAATTGATTTTAGTTCTCAAAACCCTTGGAATATTATATCTGGGTCTCAAGATGGTAAAATGAATATATGGGATCTAAGAATTAAAAATAATAGACCTATGATAACATTAAATGGGAATAATGATATTGTTAGATGTGTTCAATTTAATCCGAGAGATGGTAAAGTGGTGTGTAGTATATTTGATTCAGGTGCTATACAAAAATGGGATATAAGGCGACCAGAAATTTATGAAAGAAGAGTATTATCAACTGCTGGTGGATCCGTATTAGATTGGCATCCTGGTTTAGATTATATTGTTACAGGTGGCTCTAAAGATAAACAAATAAGAGTTTGGAATATGGGTGCTGGAGCTGAAAATATGTTTGCCCCTGATCATGTTATCCATACTTCTAGTGGAATTAGTAAAGTTAGCTGGTGTAGAGGACGAGGTAATGGTTCTGTTTACAACACTGAAATTGCTGTCAGTTTCTTAACAAATGATAATTCTATTCAAATTTGGAGTTTACATAGAAAGACAATTCCTAAGCATGTGATAAGTGGACATGGTGATCTAATCACAGGTTTAGTTTGGAACACTCCTAAACATGTAGTCAGTTGTTCCAAGGACAAAACCGTACTGCAACATGATGTTATGTTAGAACCGAAAGTTGTGGATAACATGCCTAATATAGTTTCAGCTTGGGATCCAACTGATAAGGATAGGTTTGTATTTATCAAACAGAATAGGAACCAATTTGAGGTTAACGAAATGCAAAATATACCAAATATTTTACCACAAACTCCAGCTAATTCAAGAGACAGCTTTTTAGGAGGCTCTGTCCCTCAATCCCCTGTTGATTTCCAATTCACAAGTCCAACAATGCAAAGACAGACATCTTCTCTGGCCACTTTACTTCCACCTTTACAACAATCCAATATGTCAATGATGAAACCATTGAATCAACATTCTAGCCCTGATTCAAGACCAAAATTATCAAGAATGAGTAGTATGGGATATAACCCTTCGAATAAACTAAATATGTTACCAGTTAGAGAATCATCAGTTATACCTCCATTTATCATGCCCACTAATCTTGGTATAGACCCAGATGGTGATGAGATTTTTGAAATCTTATCAGAAAATTATATCATTGAAGCCCCAGAGGGAATTCGTTTAAATGAGTTATGTGGTAGGAATGCTGTATTTGCTGCAAGTGTGGGAAAATTTAGAGACTGTCAAACATGGATGGCCATTGCTGAAAGTATTGAGTTAGATGAAATGAAAAAACAATCAAAACAATTATATGTCAACTTTGATAATTACTCAATGGATCAAACCGGTGGTGGAGCTGATGGAGTTAGCACTGGTTTAGCAGACACAACGAATAGTCAACGGCCTAACTTAGAACGTAACCCTTCAACTATGACTTATGATACAAATAGCGAACAATTGGCTAATTCTACAGGAACGTTTGCTGATCCGAAGGCATTGCATTTCAGATCAAGAACTGATAGTAACGATAACAAACAATTATTAATGAAAACGTTAAGAATAGAACAAGATAAAAAGAATAAATTGCATAGATTCAGCTCTGGTACCGGAAGTGGGAGTGAGACTGATTCGAGAAGCAACAGTAGAACTAATAATGTTGCTATCAACAGTAAACAATCGGAAATAAGTAGAAATGATATTTACCCAAACGAAAGTGCAGTTATAGATGATGATGATTTGAGCAGTGGTGTTAATTCAAGATCTAACTCTAATTTAGTTACTGCTAATTCTGCCACTACTGCTACTACTACTACTGGGAGACATTTTTCATCTCAAGATGTAGATGCAGGATCAAGCTCTCATGAGTTTAGATCACTTGATACAATAGAACCAATTAGAAAATTTAGTCGTTCAGGGTCAAATTCTTCCCAAAAATATAGATTTTCGTTTACCAATGGTGCTTCAGTTGATTTTGATAATGAAAAAGTTGCTTTTGGAAAATCTCCAAAATCCTCATTATCTTCCTCACATTTATCAAGAAGTACAGTTTTCCCACCCATGAACAGAAAGGAAAGACTGCAAAAATTAGAGGAAGTTACAAATTCCACTTTGGATATGTCACCAATGAAAGATAAACTTTTAGAAGGTTCACCAACATTATTATCTTCGAGTGATGATGAACATGAGCATGAGCTTGAGCATGAGAATAAACATAAACATAAAGATGAACATAAACATGAACATAAACATGAACATAAACATGAACATAAACATGAACATAAACATGAAAATGAAAATGACGAGAATCATGATCATATTCCTTTGGCTACAAGTAGCAACAAGTCTTCCAACTCAATGGCGAATGAGTCTCAATTGAGCGTATATTTGAAAAATTCAGCAACAAAATCAGAGACTTTATCAACTCCAAACGCACCAAACTTAATAGATTCAAAGGTTCATTCAACTTCTGGATTATATTCACCCTTATTGACTGTACCTTGGAATCCTTCAGATATTATTAAGAAAGCAGTAGAATATGCAGCATTTCAAGGTGATGTTGTAACACCAGCTACAATGGCGTTATTATTCAAATCGAAGTATCCAAACTGTATGACTGAAATTCAAGCTAAAGAATTTATTCTAACTTACCATGAACAATTAATGAGAAAATGTTTATTTGCAACTGCTGCCCATATACTAAAAGCATCTTCTAAATTTTATGATATTTTTAAAGAAATTGGGCAGAATCAAACATCATGCAGATTATTCTGTCAATTCTGTGATAAACCAATTTTGAATGACAATACTAGGAAAAAATATCAAGCTGTCCAAACAGAAATTGAGGAAGCTGTTAAAAATGGTGGAGTGCCTAAGCAGAATCCAATTGAATTTGGATTTTGGTATTGCGAAAAATGTTCCAAAGTGCAAGGTACTTGTATTTATTGTAATGAACCCCTTAAAGGTATTTCTGTCTCTTTACTGGAGTGTGGACATAGAGGTCATTTTGAATGTTTTGATAATTGGTTTGTGGGTTGCTGTGAAACTGAATGTCCAGGATGTGGAACTGAAGTTAAACCTCGTAAATAATTTATGTTGTGTATTTATAGACCTAATGTATATTTTTATTTTTTGAATGAATATATTTTTAAGAGTAATTTATGAAATACTTTTTGAAATATTTTTTCATCCAATTCAATTCATTTCTACAAAAAATAGAATATAAGTTTTTAAAAAGAAAAGGAAAGAAAAGAAAGAGCAAAAGAAAGCAAAAACACACCTGGTATTTATAATAAAAAAAATACAAAGCTACTTACCAACTGGGTTGATCTGCTTAACGCAAAATTTCTGAAAAGCTTCCCAATAACCTGGCTTAACAATTGTATCATTATGATGGCCACCTTGAAATTCAACCCATTGCTTCGTAGATGAGTTGCTCAACTCAAATAATTTTTTCATGTGAGAAGGTGGGACAATCTCATCATTCAATCCAGAGAGAAACAAAGCAGGAATATTTGAGGGAATTAAAGTGATTTCTTTTTCAGAATTCCAAATTTGATGGCATAACACTTTAAAAGGCGATAAGAAAGGGAAAATATGAGGAATCACATTAGGGATATTCAAGAAAGTATTCTCTAAAATCATTCCACTTATCATATTTGGATAATTTGATGTTATATAAATTGCATTAGCCCCACCTAATGATCTACCATAACATATTAAACTTGAAGATGATAATTGCTTATTGTCAATGATGTAGTTCATAACTGTATCAGCATCTATTTTGAGACCTTTTTCACTTGGCTTTCCGGATGATTGGCCATACCCTCTATATGAATATATAAATACATTATAGTTTAATGATTGATAAATGAATTTGACAATAGGTAAGAAATGTCCCATATTACCAGCATTTGGACATAAAATCAGGATAGTCTTGTTAGCATAATCAGGTGAAGTTGGATCATGCAATATTGAATATGCTTTGATTGTTTCTCCATCTGGAGTTTTTAAATCTAATGGTTCATAGTCCATTCCATATTCATCAGGAGTATCAACTTTTCCATGGCCATCATTTAGACTTGCTGGATAGATAATATTGGACTGAAAGTTATAGACTCCCAATAGTGCTAAAATAGCACAAGTTGAAGCCACTATTGCACTCGTCTTAAAGATTTTATATGTGATTTCTGGCAACGGGAAATTAGATAGATTTGTTAAATATGAGATGGCTTTTTCAATTTTTGTTGTTGTTGAGTCAGGTACGCTCTTTGCTACTTTTTCAATTGTATTTTGTATTGGAATATCTGATTTCAATATGCTGCCCATTATTCTTTTATCTGTCTATATAGAGCAGGTACAATCAGTGATAAACTAAGATTGTGTTTTTCTAAAACAAATAGATTACAGGATAGCCATGCCACATGAGACCGGTGCGCAGCAGAGTTTGAAGAGGCGCATGCTATATTTATAAACGTGATTTTGAAGTAGAAAATTAGAGAAAATATGAAAACCAAGAACCAAATAATAAAATAACAAAATAACAAAAAGAAAATACAAAAAAACGTAAGTCAAAACGCCAAAAACATAAAAAATTATAATATATATATATATATATATATATAAATAAAACTCAAATCATTAATCTAACCATTAAGTAAATCTAAAAGCCAGCAAAGCCAACCACCTCTAGTAAGTAATTCTAGAATAAGTTTCAATATACCAGGTTTAACTGGATTATAAATACCTCCACATCCATTATTACCTTCTTTGTCAAAAAATCCATTTCCATACTGAATATACTGTCTAATATTGCAACCATTCCAGAAATTCCACCATTTAGCTCGTTGACATGGAGAAATTCTCAACAAGTTCTTAGCCAATGGACCAGAAGGGCCATCAATATATTTCCATTCCCAAGGTGACCAATGCTGTCTTGGGTCATTAGGAGGTATTTTCTTATCACCCCATTTACCCAAAAAGTTTAACCAATCTCCATATTTTGATTCTCTAAAAGGATGGGATCCATTTGCATAATGAATTTTATTCCCATCAAATGTATAGGCTAGATAATTCAAAGTTGGATTCCATAATGGTCCCCTGTCGGTAAAGTCGGAAAGAATTGCATAAGGAATATCATGCGAATGTTGCCCAACACTAGCATAGTTTGCGTGAGTTCCTCTAGCTGAGAAGATAATAGGGTGTAGGCCACGTTCATCATCAGATTTTTCTAAATTATTATAGAAATAAGCTCCGCCACCACCATGAGCACTCATCCAGACAATTACTGGTTCACCTTGATAAAATCTCACTAAGGAATGTTCCCAGTCACCAACATGATCCCCATAAGGTCCAAATCCCATAACGAATGGACCTAAATTGAATGAATAAAAATAAAACCAATATGCATCTATCCAGCCATTACCTTTATCTACAACAATTAAAGTTGCAGGAGCATTCTTGATTTCACCATTATAAAAATTTGGATAATTAGCTAATCCAGTCAACCATTCTGGATCTTTATCAAAATCTTCATTAGAAGTCATAAAGACTCTATTTTCTGGATCTTTATCATATTTAGCCAATTCGTCTAAGTCAGTGATTTTTAGTGAACCTTTCTTGCCAGATCCAACTGGTATTTTTGTTTCATTGTACCATTCAGCATGAAAATGTGTTACAAAATCTGCAATGTCATATGGGAGATATCTTTCTTCGGAGTACAAATGAACTAAAGGAGCATAATCTATAACATATTGTGGAATCTCTCCTTGCTTTAAAGATTTTTCAGTTGCAGATGGATATTCTTTTAATGGGGGTAAGTTTTTGAATTTTGTTGATGATTCCAGAATGTTCCTAATTTTATATTCTTGACTTTTTCTTGAATCCGGGGTTTCATCGGATAGCAATGGAATTGCAAATGTTGTTGTATTTATAAATATCAATAGCAGATATAAAAGTAATTTTCGAGATTGTATCATTGTTTCTATTATACTATACTATCATCTGAAGGTAAAAGAGTTGGGAAAGAAAGAGGCGAAGGAAAAGAAACTGCTCTGTTTTATGCTAACCGACTAAACTAAAAACGATAATCAAATTAGACAGGAGCTTTAGAAGGCTTGGCTTAGGTAAGCAGGTTTCAATCACTTATTTTGTGGCGTGGGTGGCGCGCGGGTGGAGTAGTAACATTTTGCTGTTTTATACTCTATCTAATTCTATGAATTAACAGTAATCACAATTTAAAGTTCGATATATGTTAAGGATTCACTATTACTTTATGAATTATTCTTAAAGTGGAGATTTTCTGTTCTAAAATATCAATATGCATGATGGTCTAGTGTAAATTAGAGAACAATTAGTCTTTCGGATATCTGCCATTTTGACAACTTGGACAAAAAGCTGTTTAGCAATTATAATTCATTAGGTTGAAAGTATTTCCAATGTACTTGAAAGTGTTTTTATTTAAGGCTATAATGATACTTCTTTAAACTGTGAAGGTGGGGAAGGGTGTTCAGAGAGTATTTAACACTTAGGCTCACGATTCATAACTAGATTAAACAATTTTTTGATAGGTAATGACTAATGAAACAGAGAATTAAAATTGTAGTAACCTTTACTTGAGTTTACTAAATATTTTTTAAAAATGACTAGCATACTTTTGTTTTTTCAGCTAGATAAAGAATAATTGCATGAAGATGGCCAATTTTCCGACATTTTTGAATTTTGGTACTTAATAAACTTGATTTTCCTGTAATTTGGGAAACATTAATTATACCTTAATTCAATAATAACTTTTATACTAAAGATTCTACTTTTAAAATATGAGTTCAATTATACAAAAAGAAAAAGACATCGAAAGGCAAGAACTTGAAACCGAATTACATGTGGATTTGATTCCAGGTACCGAAGTTATGAAAAACTTGGAACATGTTCATTTCTCTTCTGATAAAACGGGAAAAGTTTTAATTCCTCATCCTTCTAATGATAAACATGATCCTTTAAATTGGAATGTTTTTTGGAAAAGTTTGACTATCGCATCTGCTTTATTTGTCTCCTTTTTTCAAGCTTTAGGTCCATTATCAGTCTCTGCTCAAAGTACCTATTTAATGAAAGAATGGAATAGATCACAAGCAGATGTTATTGATTTTACAGGTGTTTGTATCTTAGTCTTTGGATTTTCAAATTTTATTTGGGTTCCCATTGCTACTAAATGGGGTAGAAGACCATCATTATTACTATCCAGTATTGTTGGTATTGGTGCTTGTATTTGGAGAGCCGAAGCAAAATCATATGAATCATTCATGGGCTCTGTTATTTTGCATGGTATTGCATCTGGACCTTCTGAAACTTTACCAAATATGATTATTGTTGATGTAATTTGGTTACATTTAAGAGGAACATTCACTGCAATATATATTCTATCTTATTTTGGTGCTTATCAAATTGGGCCTGTGTTTTCAGGTTTAATGGCTCAAAGATATGGTTGGAGATCATTTTGGTGGCTTAATTTTGCTGGTTATGTTTTCTTAACAATAGTTTTAATCTTTTGTTTTCCAGAGACTAAATGGAATAGGCATGTAGGTGATGAATCAATAAATTTAGAAGCAACTGAATCTGAGTCAGCTATGGGCAATTCCGGAAGCGAGTTCAAACCTACAACTGATTTAGTGGAAGAAGTACAAGAGCTCAGTGCTGCTGGAAACAATTGCAATGATGGTACTAGTAAAGAAGTTGATATTCATCATGAAGATATTTGGCTTCATAAAGGTTATCCATCCAAGTTTCAATTCCAATTTGTTTCATCAGCTGCATTAGGTTATGATTCTTCATTTATAAGACCAATCTGGATTCCAATTAAAATTTTTGCATATCCTATAATTGAGTGGGCTTCATTTGTCTTTTCATTTTCTGCTGCTTGTTTTCTAATAATCAACCTAACTTCAAATATGAACTTTCAAGCACCTCCATATAATTTGAGTGCTGAAACAGTTGGATACTTTAACTTTGCTTTATTTATTGGAACATGTTTGGGTGTTGCTACTGCAGGACCGTTTTCTGACTGGGTTAGTGATTGTTCAACTAAAAAAAACAATGGTATTAGAGAAGCTGAAATGAGACTACCTGCTCTAATTCCTTTCACATTGATACTAATCATTGGAACTTTAGTTACTGCTTATGGCTACTCTAATCATTGGAAATGGGAAACCATTGTTTGTGCTGGGTTTTTCTTTATTGGAGTCCAGGTTGCCGCTATTCCTTCTATAGTCAACACTTATGCTATTGATTGTTATAAGCCTATTGCTGGAGATTACTTGGTCAGTGCTACTGTTAATAAAAATGTTTGGGCCTATGGTGTTACTAAATTTTTTCCGAAATGGATCGAGAAGAGTGGATATGTTGATCCAATGAGTTGTATTATGGGGTTGACAGCTTTTTTTCTTCTATTAGCTATCCCTTTATATTTTTTTGGAAAATCTTTGAGACGAATTACTAAAAACAGTTCTGTTCATAATGAATGAATTGTTGGTATTGTTCTATTACTTTTCGGGCTAGTTTTATTGTTTATATATTTTAAAAATATACTTTATTTATTGTTTGTTGAATTTCTTAATGATAGAATCTGTTGCTATTAATATATTACTTAAAGCTGAAGCATTCCAATTTTTGAGGGTTTATTCCTTGAGTAGGTAATAAGTAATGTGTTATACCGGAATTCTTCAGTATTTGTGTGTGAGTGGCTCACCAAAAGTACGACTAATGTTTGGCACAGGAACGTGTGAAAAGTTGATGATTCAAATAGTGTTAAGCTTATTTACGAGTAGTTGGTTTGTCCTGGATGGACTGGGACTGTCATTAAATATTTTCATCTTTTTTTCTCCATGTTTTTTATTAGGTAAGTTAAGTTCATTACAGAACTCAGACTGCACAATGAATCCTGAAACTGATGAAGTCCTTGGACTGCTATCAAAATCCAATTACAAAATCCTGATGGAAAATTTATTAAAGCAGCTTCCTGGTTTAGAATCAAAGTTTATATTTGAGAGTAAACTACTCTCATCAACAATTGCTGCCCAAGATCTTAATGCTTCTTTTGAATATATAACTCATTCCGAAGATAACAAAAATATAGAATGGTTAGATGAACAAGGGATAAGAGAAGTATTTGATCAAATGAAATTGATAAGAGTTTTAGGATCCCCTTTTGAAGCAATAAGATATAGTTCATTTGTTTTGAATTCAGCAGTTAAGGAAGTTAAACAAACTTCTACTAGATTGGGCCAAAAACTCGATCTAGATGGGCCAATTTTTGATCAGCTTTGTAGTATAGATGAAGAGATTTCAAAATCTTTTGAATTGATTGATAAACAAAAAATAGCTTCACCTAAAGAGATCAGATTATTAAATGAGTCTTTATCTTTAATTTCAAAAATTTCAGATGTTATCAAGCCAAACAGCTTGAAAGCTTTAGAAGAATTGTTGAATACTGCCCAGTTCAAACTTCATGATTCTTCTGATTCACGTAACAACGAACCTAACCGTCCTTTCAAACGTCAAAAGCTGGCGCTTTGTGATCTACTTTCATAATTGACTGTGCTACTTTGAATTTGACTTTTGTTTGTATTTTATATGTACCCTGTGTCTTTGTTTTAATCTTTAATTGTTCTTCTGATTGTCGTATGCCTCTCTCAAAACCGATCGATGAGCAATTCATTCTTATTTTGGAAGCTCATTGCGCTAATTTCCTAGTCACTAAAATTCGATTTCTATTCAGTATTCTACATGTATGACATAACCTAACCTACAAGAGCCATGGGCTTTAAGTAGACCTTCAGAATAATTATGGCAATCCCAGAATCACCAATAATAATAGTTGGGGCAGGAATAGCTGGTCTATGTGCTGCTCATCAAGCAACAGAAAATGGAGCAAATGTGATATTGCTAGATAAGAATTTATCTACAGGTGGGAATTCAAGATTAGCTAGAACTGGAATAAATGGGTTTCAAAAAATGACACATAATTTCAGTCTGGATACACCTGATGTTTTTAAAGATGATTTAATAAAATGTGCTAGCAATGATGATATACTGTCTCTGAATGAGCATACTAAACAAATGATCGGTCTATTATGCGATCATTCCACTGATTCTATAGATTGGTTAGAAACTTCTTTCAATTTGAAATTTGATAAAAAAACTAAGACTCATGACAGTACATATGAACGAACTTTAGCCTTTCAAAAAAATGGATTTCCTGGATCTGTTATTTTGCAGGCTTTATTAAATGATTTTAAACTGAAATGTGAACAGTTTCCAGGGAAATACATGTTGTTAGATAATTCCAAATTAGTGGATTTCATTGTATCCGATAGTAGAGATGAAATTATTGGTATAGTACATGAATCAGCTGGCTTGAACAATGTGAATTTATTTGGTCTTGTTATTTTAGCTACAGGAGGGTTTGGATCTTCGTTAGACTTCATCAAAAATCATGCATCTAATTTGACTGGTTTTGCAACTGCAAGTGCAAATTCTTGTAATAGTGAAGTTATTGAGCTAGCTTTGAAATTTGGTAGCAAATTAACTAATATGGAAAATTATCAAATGACCCCAACTGGCTTGGTTCCCTTGAACTCAGACACTACACACATTAAAAGTGTAAACATATGTCCCGAATCAATCATCAATGAGGGAGTGCTTATTAATGATCAATTGCAAATACTCAATAAGACTGGAAATTCCAACGAAGAGATTTGTAAAACTATGGCAAAAGCAAAACGCAATTACTTGATTTTGAACGACAGCAGTATATCGTCTCAACAATCAACTTTTAAGAGTTTAGAAAGAAAAGGATATCTTAAAAAGCTTTCTTTATCAAATTTAACTTCAATTTATTTTAATGGTTCATTGGAATTACCAGATTTATTAAGGTCCAGAGGAATCTCTACAACTGAACCTTTAATTATTCAGCTAATGCCAACCGTCTTATTACCTCTAGGAGGCCTAAAAACCACAACCTCAATGGAAATTGAAGGATTAAACAATTGTTTTGCTGCAGGAGAGATCATTGGTGGTGTACATGGACTAAAAATGATTGTTGGAAGTTCGTTACTTTCTTGTGTTGTATCTGGTAGATTATCTGCTCAAAATGCTACAAAGGTATTACTATCCAAACTTTCAAACACCCAAAAAATATCTCAAGCCAGAAGTAGGCTTACCCAGTTGAATAATCATTTGAAACCATTTTCTTATACCCAGTTTAAAATCCCAGAAACTGAATTCACTTTGGATGAGATAGCAAAACATAAGGATATAAGGGATTGTTGGTTAGTGATTAAAAACGTTGTTTTGAACGTTTCTAGCTTTATTGAAAACCACCCTGGAGGAATCAATTCAATGTTAATCAATGGTGGTTGTGATATATCTGATAATTATGAAATGCTACACGATGATTTAATGATTTTCAATTTTGCAAGGGATTGTATAATTGGTAGAGTTAAAGGATGCGTTCCTTATCTTGAGTTTATGGATGGT
This sequence comes from Ambrosiozyma oregonensis (nom. inval.), assembly GCA_003706315.3. NCBI lineage: Eukaryota > Fungi > Ascomycota > Pichiomycetes > Pichiales > Pichiaceae > Ambrosiozyma > Ambrosiozyma oregonensis (nom. inval.). Next base: position 200,919 of record PPKY03000010.1, read on the forward strand.
GAATAGTTTTGCCAAATTTATTTATTTTTATATTTATTCATTTATTAGTTCTGTTGTTTTTATAGAATCAAAAAAAAAAAAGAAAAGAAAACCCACAAATAAACTGTGTTATATGGAAAATATGAAACATACCTATTTATTGTTACTAAGAAAAAAGTTTAGTAGGAAATATTAATATTCAGAGAAAAAGTAAGACTAAACAAAGCATAATTATAGTAGAAATGTAATAGAAAAAGGTGGTTCAAAAAGACCACCCAAAACAAAGTGTTCCAAACCAAACAAGAAAATAAATGTGATGATAAAGAGATAACTTGGTAGAAAAACCCACAATGTTGTATTAGTTAGTGAGAAAGAAACCCAAGTAAAAAACAATGATAATAATTCTGAATAAGAAACAAATACGATATTGCAATTATATGAAAAAAGGGCAGTAAAAGACAGAGAGATTAATTAAAGTGATCGCAAACAACAACAAAACTAGCGGAAGTCCAAGGCATAATAGTGAAATAACCCAAATCCCACAAGACTAAAAGGTTGAAACATAAAATTTAAACTGAAACTTCTTGAAAAGAAATTGGTAAAAATATAATTGAAGCAGAAACACAAGTAAAAAAAGATTAATTTAAAGGCAAAGACAAAGACAGAAAAATACTCAAAACAACAAAATAAGCATATTGAATGACTCTAAGAAATAAAGCGGTTAATAATCAGAGAAAAATAAAAACTGGAAAGTGAAAACAACTTGAGGATATAGATGAAAAAAAGGTTATTCATTTCATAAACATTAAATGTGACAGCAAAGATTATAAAAACCGTAAAATGAAATAAGGCAAAACAACAACAAAAATATTATATAATAGTAATGGCAATATTATATATTAGCAAGACGAGAAGAGGTAGATAGAAGGAGTATAATAGAGAAAAAAAAGAGCAGAATTAAACAAGAATTGAAAGAAGTATAGTAATAAGAGCAGCATAAGATATAATAATATGATGAAATATGAGGCAACTATAATTATACTTTTCTATGATGTTTGAAAAATGTTTCCAAAAAACTCTTTTTTATAGTTTGAAATGTAAAGATGGTGAGATTCATATGACTGATTATTCATCTCTATTTCTTAACACTTGAAGGTTCACTTTCTTCAAGTTCTTCAATTTTGTGGGAAGAAGCTTTTGAATCAGAAGCTTCACTGTGTTCTTCTTCTTCATCTTCTTCATCATCTTCTTCTTCTATTTGAACGTCATCTTCTGTGACCCCTAATGATTGTAAAATTGAGGAAGCAGAGGAATCCAAATAAATTATATTATTGCCTGTTGAAATGTTAGTTGCATTTAGTAATTGTTGTAAAATGGCTGGTGGAGTGTAACCTTTATCTTCATCTTCTTCGTCGAATCTAGAGGTGTTATTTGAAAGTGTTGATCTACCTATTGTGGCATCTTCTCTTGAATGGCTTTGTAATTTGGTTTCTAGATCAACTTTATATAAATCCATTGATAAATCATCAGGAGTTGGTAGCTTCTTGAAATCTTGATCGCTTATTCTATTGGCAATTCTTTCGTACCAAGAATCAAGAGTCTCTGCGTCGCGTAATAAAGCAACTATACAAACAGACATATTATCACAACCTATACCGGAACCACCAGAAGTTGGTGCTAAACAAGTGTCCATCATCTGTTCACAAATTTCAGTAAAAGATAACTTTTCTTTGACTCCTCTTCTAACAAAATCAACAACTTGTTGTGAAGTCAAACAATCCCAAATACCATCACAAGCTAAAACAACAAATTCATCATCTGAAGTAATATTATGTTCAATAACATCTGGTAAAGCGGTAACTTGTTGTTCTTCAGGTGGTAGAGTGTGTGAATTTTTAAATTCAAAGTCACCAATACCTCTACTCAAAGCTAAATTACCATTAACTCTACCTAAATCAACATAACCACCAGCGGCAACAATTCTCGCTTTTTCACCTTCGTTTGTTGGCTTGTGATCGAATGATAAAGGCTTGACAACACCATTGACTGACATGATTGTTCTTGAATCACCAGCATTACCACAGATGATTTTGTCTTTAGTGATGATAACAGAAGTAGCAGCACAACCAGATGGATCTTTTGATAATTCGTCATCTTTCAAGATAGCAACATCAGTTGCTAAAAAAGCGTCTTTTAATGATTGTTGATAATCTTTTGATTGGAAGGAGTCGATGTTGTAAAGAATTTTTGGTAATCTTTCACCAGTAAAAAGGGCGACTTTTTCACCTCCGTGACCATCATAGACACCAAAAAAAGCAACTTGTGGTTCATCAGACTTAGAATTTTCTAATTTGTTGATATTCAGAATAGTAGAATGAGAATCTTCCATAGAAACTCTCCAACCTTGCATGCAAGATAAACCATAGGCAACAAAACTGTCACCCCCTTCTTCACTGGATTTTTCGGTTACTGGCTGAGAAAGTATTTGACCCATTTTATAATGTTAATATATTTTTTTTTCGAAAAAATTAGAATGTGTAATTAACTGATTTGATATCAATATTCTAGCTGTTATAGATAAGTATAAATTAAGGGGCAATTGTAGAATTTATTGAATAGAGGTTGCACCTAATTGATGATAACTGTCAATTATTGAAGATCTATAGCTGAATATTTATTCTTTTATTGAAAAGAGTAAGTTAGCAGTTAGTGATGTAGAAAAGACTTGTATTTCAATTGTTTCAAACGCTGTTTTGGACAATGATTGGTTATCAAACGATGCTTTCTAATTTTTAATTTGACTCTGAGTCGACGTCGCTACAAATTCAAATTTAATTTGATATTGTGTTTTTTCTATTGTGTGGCTGGCTGTGTAACATTACACCAGTGCACCAGAGAGATTTGGATTTCATTCTCATCTTGCGGTTGGGGTAATTGGAATTGGAATTTATATGCAGTGATTTGAAAGAATTATTAGGAAATATATAATTATGGAAAAATGAAACAATGATAACTAGATTTACTTATAATGTGATTAGAATAAAACCGTGCATACGATGTTTCAACTTCAATATTACCCAGCTGAGGAATATTCATGGAAATGTCCCCATTCAATCTTTGAATTATTACAGAAACTATCAACAGCCTATTGATATTGATTCAAATGGACAGAAACATACAATTATTCATGAGCTATCTCATTATGCTAAACTTGACCCTCGACAACCTCCGGAAGCAGGTTCTTTGGTGGAATATGTCTTTAGAAATAAAGAATCTTCAGATTCTCAAGATGAATTAGATGTGGGGTTAGGGTTGATGATCAAGAATCAAGAATACTATTTGTCAAACAAAAACAAGCTAGATATACTACAATTGGATGGAACAATTCGAAAAGTTAATCAAGATGATATCACTTTTACACATACGGATTTTATAAATCTAGAAGAATTTAAATCAGAATCTGGATTCAATAATATTGATCTTTGTGAAGTTATGAAAAATCATATCAGCGGGACTATGAGAGTTCTAAAATATTTGGTTGAAAAAGACTTCATTGTTGAAGCATATTACAATTTTGCTCAAGAGAATAAAGAAAGCTCAATAACCCTTCCAGATATCATTACTCATTTCTTATCTATCGATAGTACAATACTAGATAATTTGAAGAGAGATGGCGTTAAAGAATGCTTGCACTTAGCTGTTCATATAATCATTATGAATGATCCTATTCATTTCCGATACTATAAAGTTGAAAATAATCCTATGACAGCAATGGACCCTTCACAACAAATATCATCTAACTATTATATTAATCCATTAACAACAACTTTCTATCTCGAATCGATTCATTCTGCTCCTAACTTAACTCTTTTGACTAAGTATCAAAGATACTTAATTGGGGGACGAATGAGTAGATTTGACTTACACAAATTTTCAACAGAAGACGAAGGATTTAGATCATTATTAAAATACATCAGATATGCAATCTTTTATCCACATCCTATTTTGTTGACTAAATTACAATCTTTACTAAACTTTAATGTCACTTCTAATTCATTGTTTGACCTTTTAGAGAAATTATATGTATACTCATCTTCAACGAACTATATCTTGTCAACTGAAATTTATGGTTTATCTAAAAAAGACGAATTATCAATAACTGATCAACGATCAATTTCATTTCCAAATGTAACAAAAGCTCCAGAAGAAAATTTAGAATTAAATTTAATGATTGATAACACTACAATTAAACCTGGAACGGTGACAAAATTTTCAGAATATTCTTTACCATTCCAAATATCTGAAAGATTGGCATTTTCATATACTCAAAATGGTATCGGAAGTTTTAGATTTAATTTTTTTGTTCCTATTCCAAATGATAAGATTTTCAAAATCAATTTGACGAGCCCTATTTCACCAATGCTAGGAAAAGATTGGCCTGTAATGCACAAATTTAAAAGATATAAAAATATTGGTCAACGTTGTCTGAAAGTATCATTTAATTTAGAGTATTTCAATCCCGATTCATTGATTAATCCAACCGTGGAAATTTCATTAGATAAAATTAATAATTTTGTTAAAGTCGATAAAAAGTTTTTTACTCCTCCAAGTTTAAATAAAATTTGGGGAAAAGACGAATTTGAGATAAAAGTTCTGAAAAGTTTTGGTAGACTGTATAATCTACTAAAACTTAAAGAACATACAAGATTAAGTTATGGATACCTTAAATTGAATCCAAATGAACCTGAGGATTCTGATTGGTTCATAAGAAACTCAAAAATGTTAGTGAACGAGTTATTAGCATTTTATGCAAGTAAAAATGAACTAGAGTTAATATATAAATATAGAAAATATAACCCTATTGAATCAAAAGACTATCGAGAATTCACTACATTTAAATTTTTGAAATGGAAATTGAATTCATACTTAACATTCAGAGATTCAACCAAATCATCGAATCCTGATGATTATTTCACTGCATATTTTTCTTGTTTGAAATATTTGGGAATTCCAAAATCTACCAATGTATATTATAAAGAATATGCCCCTTTAGGAATGAAACTATTTGCTAATTTCACTGATTACAATTTTTTAGATAGTTATATAAATACATTACAATTAGTTGAATATATACTTAAAAAAAAATCCCATTGGTTTATGAAGAAAATTCTTCCAATACTAGAAGGTAATACAAACTCATGTTTATTACTACAACAAAGATTAATGAAAAATGAAACTCTGAAACAATTGAAAAATAAACAGAGCGAATTTTACTGGCTCAATTGTATCATTTTATCTCCCCCAGATGTTGACTCAAATAGTTCATCTTATAAACCAACAGTTTGGGAGTCTGTTGCTAGATGTTATTGCTTCCAACTGGATATGAATTTAGATGTTATTGTGGATAAAAGAATAGTTAATGTTGATGAGTTATTGGTTGGTGACAAATTAATTGTTAATCATGTTGTCAAATGTGATCCATTAAATGAAATTTTAGTTATGAAATAAGATAATACTACTCATATTTTTTTTTTTTTTTTTGCATTAATGTACAAGTATAATTCTTTGAAAAGAAATAACTCTATATTTAGTATAATTTCTTACTAGCTACTCTATTGTTTGGTAATAATGAAGAAAAGGGATTAAGGTCTCTGTGTCTAAACCTCTTCTCCTTCTTCTGAGTTACACAAAAAGGCATATAAACTTATAGCTATCATCAATACGTCGATCGGCTACTCGACGTTCGAAATAGTTTGCAGTCACCATATTTAATGATAAACCCATTTGAGACTTGCTATACATACACTGATCGTTGGATAATTATTACTAACCACAGCTGATAAGTATATAAAGCAATCAAATGAACAAAATAACAGAAAAAAAAAACCAAAGACACAACAATCAGTAAATGAGTTTTAGGATTGTACAGTTAGTTTTACCTAAAAAAGAAAACAAAAAAAATTCCAAAAAGTAGAAAAGTTTCACTTTAGGAAATTCAGTTTTAAATAATATATTAATGAATGGTAGTTAAATGAGTAAATAAGGCATCAATCAGTTTATATATCATAAAAAAAAGTAAGTTAAGATATGAAAATTTAAGAAAAACAAAGGTACATGATTAAACAAGTTGAAAAGAGAAGGAAAAAAGATATGAAGACGAACAATAAATATTAAGATAGAAAAAATGGTGAGTTTGATTCATGTGTTTCATCTAACTTAAACTTTTTGTAAAACCTCTTCATCGGAAGAAGCAGCTTGGGTTGAGATATGTTGTTTAGAAATATCAACTTCACCATGTAATTCTTCGGATAATTCTTCTAAAGTCTTTCTCTTGGTTTCTGGTATCAATAAGGAAGTGAAAACACCAATCAACATGAATAAAGCAAAAATTTCCATAACATGGTTTAGCCAACAACCAGAAGCTTTACCATCTCTAGCACAGTTACGATCTTGTAAAGTACCAATACAGGTTTGGGCAATAATAGCACCAACTTTACCGGCAGCAGCAGAAATACCATGGGCAGTAGATCTATATCTAGTTGGATAACATTCACCAGGAACAATAAAAGTAGTAGTATTTGGACCGAAATTTTGGAAAAATTGTGCAATAATGTATAAACCTAATTTACCATGTTCATTAATCTTATGGTAACCAAAACCAATAACACAGAAAATAATAGTTAAGATAATGAAACCACCAACTTGAACTGGTTTTCTACCAACAAAATCCATAGTAGCAACAGAGAACCAATAACCTGGAATAGAACCAGCACAAATTAAAATTAAGTTACCAGCAGCTTGATTGTATAATTTATTGTAAATATTTTTAGATGAAGCATAACCAATAGTAGATAAAATGGAAGCAGTGTTTAAACCTAAACCATAATAGGCAACATCCAACATAAACCAAGAACCAGCAGTACCAATTAAAATTCTCATGTGTCTCCATTTAGCAAAATGAGTACAGAAATCTTTGAAAGAAGCCTTTGGTGGACCATTATCATCATTTAATTGTTCAGTTTCCTTTTCTTGTAAATATTCGATATCACCAATTTGAGCATTACCATGCTCACCAGAAACGAATTTAGCAGCATCAGCAGTAGCCTTGTCTAATTCTCTTGAAACATCAAAAGTATATCTTGGGGATTCTGGAATAGTTAATCTGAAATATAAGGCAATCATACCCGGAACAGCACCAAACCCAACTAAAATTCTCCACATTTGATCACAAGCTTTAATACAAGCAGCATCACTATAACAGTTAGTTGTATCTAAAGCATTTTTATAACCAGCAACACAAACAATAGCAACAATACCAGCTAATAATTGACCCCAACCTTGATTGGCAAAAACGGCACCCATAATGGCACCTCTCCATTTAGTAGTGGCAAATTCAGAAGTAATAATAGAAGATAATGGATAATCACCACCAATACCAATACCCATAACAATTCTGTAAAAAGTTAAAATAGCTGGGAAAGAAATAGCAGCGGAATGACCAGCAGTACATTGTAAGACAGTTGCAGCAATCATAATAATTAATTCAACACCATAAATTTTCTTTCTTCCAACAGCATCGGCTAACCAACCAAAAAATAATTGACCAATGACAGTACCAACAGAAGTTGAAACTTTCAACAAAGTTGTAGTTGAAGATGGCATACCTGATTTACCCCAAAAAACGTAAGTCATCATGGAAACACCTAAATTAATGGCGAAAATATCATAAGCATCAGTCATGAAACCAACACCAGCAACCATAATTGCTCTGATATGGTACCAGCCAAATGAAGCGTTATCAATTTTTTCTAAAGCCAATCTTCTTCTTTCTAGAGGATCAGTAACATCAGCAAAATCATTAATAAAATTGTGGAAAGCTGCGTTACCACCAGCAGTTTTAGTTTGAGACATTGTTGTGTATGTGGTATATATTTAGTGAGGGTGATAGAAAGTGGACACAAGACAATTGAAGGACCAAAGATCAGATTTAAAATGGAGTTAGTGATGAATTAAAGATAACTAATTTAAAGGGAAATCAAGTTGTATTTATACAAAATAAAAAATTATATATTAACTGGGTAAATTGAATGAATTTGGGTGATTTTCATACGGTACCATAGGATATGATGCATCCCTGTTGTTGAAAAGGCAAGAGATCTCATGCTTAAACTTGAATGCTATGGCATTCAAATTAATCTATCTTTATTCATCCAACATTTGGGGGGAGTTTTTCAACAACGCTAGTGATACACGTGTGCTAGCTAGTTCTATGCTATAGTTAGGTTGCTTCCTTAAAGTTTCGAGATCCGGATAAGATTTAAAAAATATAGTGAGAAAAAAAAACTTATATAGTCAATGTAACTAAAAACGGCCAGCCAAATGGCGAAATACATCCGAATTTAACGTCTAATTCCTAATCCCGAATAGATTTATTTTCAAGTTTTTTTGTTTTTTTTAGTATGCAGCACCTTAAATTTCAGCCAAGACCTACTCCATACTGTTTTCTTGGTATACCTTTAATCTAAAGACTTGATCTTTATCATCACCATTACACTCTCATATTATACAATACTTACTCCAGTATTCACTCAGTAGTGATACCCATAATTGAAAAGAATTCTCCATTCCTACAAATGAAAACCAATTTAACAAGAGAAGGTATTCCAGCCTGGTCATGGGTGGGCCACGTGCGTGAGATCGCGGTTTAGCGGCGTATTGTGGTAGCACATTTGATTTTTTATCCTTTTTATATTTTCTTTCACTCGTTTGTGGATCCTCCTCGTAGATATCTTTTTATGTACTTACTTTGCTCAGCCGGTTGTCAGTTTTTATTACTCTATGTACCGACCACATGGTGAACGGAAACCCTTCGCTTTCTTTTCAACGTGTTCAGTCTCATAAGAATTGGCTGTGTTGTGCTACGATAACTGGGCTCTATGTCTTACGATCAAATAAGATGAAATGGAGATATCACATTAGATACGACGGTATTAGTTCCGGCTACAATGTCGGCAACAACGATCTTTCTTTACCTATATGAGGAAGTTATTTATGATTATGCAGGGTGCATGTTTTTTTCACGCTAGGACAAAGTTCAAGTGACAATAAATAACTGTTGAAGTTTTATGAAAAAAGTATTTCTTGGCAACTTATTTATTTTTGTTTTCCAAGAGTTAGTTAAAAGGGGCATGATGATCGGTGATTGTATTTGTTTAATAAAACTTCTTCATAAGGTTCTCTTGCATGTTTATGTTTTGATGTTTGATGATGTACTTGGATTTAAACATATATCTTAAACTAAGTTTAATAATGATATTACAGATAGATTCTGATCAAGATCAAAAACCTATTAAACAATATTTTAGCAGAGGATGGAAAATAAATTAAAAGCGATGCCGTAACAAACTAACACAAGACAAAAAAATAAAAGAGTTGTAAACCTATATAGAATGATAACAGATATGGACATAACAAAAACAATTGAAAACAGCTAGCAACAAAAACAAGTGACTTTGGAAGAGAAAAAAATGGAGTAAAGTAAAGTAAAGTAAAGTATAAACGTCATTCATACTAGAGAGAAAATTATTATTCTTTCATAGTTAGAAAAAAAGTAAGTTAAAAGAATTGAACAGATATATATTAATGTTTAAAATAAAATTAGACCTTTTGTAACAGTTCTTCGTCAGAAGAAGCAGCTTGGGTTGAGATATGTTGTTTAGAAATATCAACTTCACCATGTAATTCTTCGGATAATTCTTCTAAAGTCTTTCTCTTAGTTTCTGGAATTAAGAAAGAACAAGCTAAACCAATCAACATGAATAAAGCAAAAATTTCCATAACATGTGGTAACCAACAACCAGAAGCTTTACCATCTCTAGCACAGTTACGGTTTTGTAAAGTACCAATACAGGTTTGGGCAATAATAGCACCAACTTTACCGGCAGCAGCAGAAATACCATGGGCAGTAGATCTATATCTAGTTGGATAACATTCACCAGGAACAATAAAAGTAGTAGTATTTGGACCGAAATTTTGGAAAAATTGAGCTAAAATGTACATGGCTAGTTTACCATGTTCACCAATCTTATTATAACCAAAACCAATAATACATAAGATAACAGTTAATAATGTGAAACCCATAATTTGAACTGGTTTTCTACCAACAAAATCCATAGTAGCAACAGAGAACCAATAACCTGGAATAGAACCAGCACAAATTAAAATTAAGTTACCAGCAGCTTGATTGTATAATTTATTGTAAACATTTTTAGAAGAAGCAAAACCAATTGTAGATAAAATGGAAGCAGTGTTCAAACCTAAACCATAATAGGCAACATCCAACATAAACCAAGAACCGGCAGTACCAATTAAAATCTTACCATGTTTCCATTGACCAAAATGAGAACAGAAATCTTTGAAAGAAGCTTTTGGTGGAGAGTAATCAGAAGGAGCTTGAGCTTCTGATTCTTGTAAGTATTCAATATCGACAGCTTGAGCATTACCATGTTCACCAGAAACGAATTTGGCAGCATCAGCAGTAGCTTTTTCTAATTCTCTTGAAACATCAAAAGTATATCTTGGGGATTCTGGAATGGTTAATCTGAAATATAAGGCAATCATACCTGGAACACAACCAAAACCAACTAAGATTCTCCACATCTTATCACAGGCTAAAATACACTCTGCACCACAAGAAGTTGTATCTAAAGAGTTTTTGAAACCAGCAACACAAACAATAGCAACAATACCAGCTAATAATTGACCCCAACCTTGATTGGCAAAAACGGCACCCATAATGGCACCTCTCCATTTAGTAGTGGCAAATTCAGAAGTAATAATAGAAGATAATGGATAATCACCACCAATACCAATACCCATAACAATTCTGTAAAAAGCTAAAATAGCTGGGAAAGAAATAGCAGCGGAATGACCAGCAGTACATTGTAAGACAGTTGCAGCAATCATAATAATTAATTCAACACCATAAACCTTCTTTCTTCCAACAGCATCGGCTAACCAACCAAAAAATAATTGACCAATGACAGTACCAACAGAAGTTGAAACCTTCAATAAAGTTTCAGTTGAAGTTGGAATTTTTCCTGCCCAGTAAACATAGGCTAACATAGAAACACCTAAATTAATGGCGAAAATATCATAAGCATCAGTCATAAAACCAACACCAGCAACCATAACTGCTCTAACATGATACCAGCCAAATGAAGCGTTATCAATTTTTTCTAAAGCCAATCTTCTTCTTTCTAGAGGATCAGTAACATCAGCAAAATCATTAATGAAATTGTGGAAAGCAGCATTACCACCAGCAGTTGTAGTTTGAGCTTGAGACATGTCGTGTGACTATAGTAGAACGGCTTGATTCAGGGATTGACAAGGGTTTAAAAAAGGGTCTGTTAAGGGAGAGGAAAGAAGTATTGAAGAGGAAATGGTCTTATTTATAGGGCCCTGGTGAACCCTTGAGCAATTAGGGTCTTTTACAGTCATATTACAAAAAATCCTTATGGCACGTGTGTGTTGGAGAAAGCAGGAAGAGCTCGTGTGACGAATGAGAGCACCAGCCAAGCGAAATCAAATTTAACGGGAGCCACCACCCACGTGGGTCAATGAGCGGCTTGGCACGTTCTGGGGAATTTCCACTCTTTTTCCCTTTCTCTTTCCCTTTCCCTTCCCTTAAATTACTACTCAAAGACTGTTAGCTGCTGCCAAGTTGGCTGAGTCCTGTCTTTTTAATTTTGGACCTGGTCTTGGATCTTGGATCTGTCGTTTTTTGTTCTTCACTTGAAGTTCTTGGTCCTGTCTTGTCAGGTCAGGTCAGGTCTCACGATTGTAATCACCAAAAAAAAAGACAGAACGCCTGTTGTTAAAAGGTACTAAACACACGTCAAACAGCTCAGTTTCCGGTTTATCTAACTTCCTACTATAAAAATTTCTAGATTCTTTTCGAACTTCCGAAATTCAAAAATGCCTTGAGTTTGAATGACTTTTAGCGTGGTACAACAGAGTAGACATGTGTGTATGTTAAGAGTCAAAATGCGAGTTCAACGTGGGTGGGAGAATACCTGGTCCAACTACATTTCTGAAAAATCCAATATTCACCGGCTCATGGATTGATTGAAATGTTTACTTGACTCGATTGCTAAGAATCAAAAAGATAAGAATTAATGATAATGAGGAGAAAGAAGAACCCTTTCCGGTGATCCTCTCTTATTACAAGTACTTTCATATTTACATCCCAACTCATCACCTATCACTCATCAGAGATCATTTATCACTAACCTATGTAGCTTGATCTCATCTGTTTTAACTTGCAACGAACGTCATTAAGCTCTAGTTTCCCCAATTAGTGGTCTTTATCAATCAAATTTCTCCATTGTTTAAAAAACAGAAAAGATTGAAAAAAATAAAAATAAAAAATAAAACGTGTAGCGGCTCAACTCTCTCTCTCCAGCACAGCCGTGAACCACGTGAGTCAAGTTCATTTAATTCTCATTTTCATTTTCATTGTAAGTAAAATTGTAGTTGAGCTTTGTTGAAAAATGCCTGGAAAAACAATAGGCAATTATAAGAAATTAGAGATCTCATAACAGTAAAAATTTGAAGATTACAGTAAGAATCATCTATTCCGATCTAGAGTACTCAAATAAATAGAACAATGCAACACGATTCAAAGCTTTTTGTAAATAAATCACAAACTATTATAGAAATGGTAGATCTACAAACCGGAAACCCCTCAAAAATTCATACGATGATCATTAGGAAAATATATAGATTATTTCGAAATTTCTGAACAAAAATAGCAAAAAAAAAAAAAAACGTCAAACTTACAGCATAATACAGATTAATTAAATTGAATTAATCCCTGAATATACTTTATCCATATAATCAGGTCACTTGACGATCATATAACATTTTGAATATTATTTTTATATTCCAATAATTATATAATTATATTCATTTAAACATTTAAACATCCATTCACAAATTTCATTTTAATATTATAAATTATAGATATACAACATACATTTCATTTACCAATTTACTCCTTTAACTAGTTTAAAATGTAATTATAAAAAGTTAATTTTATATACATCTTCCAAGAAATCTTAGAATTTTGCCATGAGTTCTTGGTAGAAGTTTTTATTTAATTGATTCAATTTATTCAATTAAACAACCGTTCAATCCTATAGCTGAGAGTGTATAATTATTCTTACAAATGTATTCAATTTCAAGCATTGGGCATAGTTAGATACTTAGATGGTTTTATGGTTATATGGTTATTATGCACTTAACTTGATCTCCAACTTTAACTCACCAAACGGTATTGGTAGCGGTAGCTCTAGTAATTCAAGCACGTGGCTGTACTCTCTCATCGATTTATCTTTACCTTTACATACATGACTACATGTATTATAATTATCTCTTATTCTTTCTGAATTTTAACCCCTGTAATATATTTTATATTCCGTAGTACTTTATTTGAGTACTTTAATTATTCTTTAAAATTTAATAAATTAATGAAATCTAAACGATTTGTTATCAGCTTAATATATAGTACACTAAGTTCTGTCGCTCTTACTTTTTTTTATGGTTCCTTTTGGGTTTGATAAATAGGAATAAATTCTGAAAAACTAGTTTTCAAAACTGCTCGATGAGCCATGTAGAAACAAATAAGAGAAAAAGTTAATTTTTCCGGAGGAAGAAAGAAAGAAAAGAAGGAAGAAAGTAAGATGAATTTGAAACAAAAAGGGAGAATTGTTCAATCAGTCCATTGAGAGCTTCTTCCCTTTCTTACTTGATTGTAAAACAAAAAAGAGATACAATTTAATATATTATATTATGATCTAGTTTGATATTCCATGAGTGTATTGTACTCGTTTATAGTTGATACTTGCTTTTAATATGGCTCTAATTATTTATCTAGTTGCTCTGAATTATTGATCCTTGAAAATCCGTCTAGTCTGGCTAATCTTTTGTTATTTTTTGAAAATAATCTTGATTAATCAAAGATTTTTAAAATTGAGTTACTATAATAATTAATCTTATTAATTGATAGTAATAAATTTGATGAAATGTCTTTTTTTGTTTTGGCATTTATAAAAATCAATAAGGGTTCCTTTTAAGGGTCTACCTCCCGCCAAAACAAAAACACGGGCAAATAACACGCCACACTGTGGCAAATGCACATTTAGAAGTTTTAAACAACTGATAAAGAAAGAAAAATATATAGGATTAAAGATCATTGATTGCTTGATTATATGATTCAAACAACTGAATATAAATAACATTTGTTCTTAGAAAATGATATCCACAAGACCTAATCAAAACAATACAATAACAACACCTACATCTACATCTACATCTACATCTACAACTACAACTACAATTTCTAATAATAATAGACAAATTTGTGAATTTTTTAATAAAATTGGTGCTTGTAGACATGGAGATAAATGTGTGAGGTCACATCTTCGACCAAAAAGATCAAATACCGTTGTATTTTTAAAGATGTATACAAATCCGAAGTATATCCTTGGATTGAAAACACCAGATTGGAAACACACACCACACCAACAACAATTAATTAAAAATGAGAATATTAGTGGTAATGGAACTGGTGAAGTTATTGATAATTCTTTAAATGAAAATGAAATTCAATCAAAGATTGATAAATTATATCAAGACTTATTCACTGAGTTATCATTAAAATATGGTGAAGTTAAGAATTTAGTTATATGTGAAAATGTTAATAATCATTTATCTGGTAATGTTTATGTTACATTTCAAGAAGATAGATCAGCTGCAAAATGTTATAAAGATTGCAATGATCGATGGTTTGATGAACGTCCTTGTTTTGTAGAATTAAGTCCTGTTAGAGATATTGAAGATGCTACTTGTCGTAGTTATGAAAAAGATCGTTGTGATAGAGGTGGTTTATGTAATTTTATGCATGTTCGAAAACCAACTCGTTCATTAGAAAGAAAGTTATTTGAAAGTCAAAAAAAATATTATCAAGAGGTTGTTTAAGTATTTGTATATTAAAAATTTAAATATTTTATTTTACTTTATTAACTAGTAATTGATAAAACTTGATTAAAAGGTGTGAATATAAAGTTGAGCTACACACGACCTCAATTTTTGTTATTGTGAAGAGACACCTCAACAAATTGATTGATGAAATAAACCATTATATTATATATGATTCTTTATAATTGAATATACAAAACAATTTTAAAATTTGGATATATATTAAAATATATATATATAAACTAGAAATATCAACAAATAGATAGTTTATTCACAATGACGAGTTCAACTTCAAGATTACTTATAGATAGTGATCTTTCACAAATTATATCACAAACATCAGATCAATTATTTGAAAACTATCCAATACAAAATTTAAATCAATTAAAACTTAGATTATATAAAGAAGTTAATGGTAAAAGTAGTGATTTAAGATCTTTAGTTGGAAATAAATATAGAGATTTATTAAAAGTTGCTGATGATATAATTGAGATGAATGAGTTAACAAAAATTGAAGATTCAAAATTTAGAGATTTAACTTATAAAAAATCGAATTATAATAGTTCAAAATTACCAAATCTTATTAAATTTAATAAAATTCAATTGATTGATCAAGTTCAAGTAATTAAACAAAAAAATAAGATAATTGTGTTAAGAAATTTAATTAATGAATTAGATTGTTTATATTCCAAATTTAAAGATTCATTATCTGGATTTTATAATAACACTACTAGTACCACTACCACTACCACTACCACTACCACTACCACTACCACTACCACTAAAACTAATAATAATAATAATAATATTAATAATGCAAATGATTCAACGCAACATGATAATATTGATGATAATATATCCATTGAGTTTTTACAATTGTCAAAACTCCTTTATTTAATAGAGTATCATTTCAAATCAGAATTAAACACAAATAAAAATGAATTCACCAATTGGAAATTTAATTCAATAAAAGAATCATTTTTAAACGATATTAAAGATTCACTTATTAATTTATTTGAAGATAATGAATATGAATATGCGTTGAATTTATTAACTTCATATGTTATTATTACACAACAACTACCAATTGATTCATTAAAATGGTTTTTGAGTATTAGATCAGATTACTTTAAAAAATCATTAGGCAATGATTTCATTGATGGATTACATTATATTTTCAATACTTTGAATTATTTAACAATTTTAAGATCAAAATTACCGAATCTGTTAACTAGATTAATTTATAGTAATTTAAATTCTAATTGGGTAAATCAGACTGAATTCAAAAATTTTTTAGAATGGTTAGATTTATCTACTGATTATAGTGTTAAATTTTCTATTCCTATAACTGAACTGAAAACAATAAATCAGAATGTTCTTAATGAATTAGTTAATAATTGGAAATTAAATATTGGTGAATTTATATATGAAATAACAGGTGAACGATTCAAGGGTGAATTAGAATTAAGTGAATTGGCCTCTGGATTACATTCTTTATTGGCTTCATTTAAATCATTTAGTTCACTAGTTGATATAACTTGCTCTAAAGGTTTTTTAATTGATAAATTACTTGATTGTTGGAAATTAAAATTTGTAGAATTGTTAAAAAATAATATTGACAAATTTAATGAAATTTCACTTAATGTTTTAAATAATTTCAATGATTTGACAAAATTACAAAATATGAAAAATAATGGGAATCATGGATTAAATCTATTTAAAAATAGTAACTCAAATACTGATTATTATACAAATTTAGATACCATTAATACTACAAACTATAGTACTACACCTGATAATGATGGTTTGGTGCTGAATAAATTAAATAATTTTAAAACTGAATTAAAAAGTATTTTAAGTTCATTAACATCGCTTAATAAACTTTCAATTATTTTAAAAAAACCTGTTTTATCTATTGATGATTTTGAAAATGATGAATTTTGGATTGATACTAGTGATAAATTAAGTACTTTAGTTAATGAATCAATTGAATTCACTATTGTTAAAAGTTTAAATGATTCTGTTATTACATTTTTTAGTGAAATTGAGAAGCTTTTAGATAACCAAATTAAACCAATTCAAAGTTTTTATATGATTAGAATATTAATGCAATTTGAAACTAAAGATGTATTTGGAATTGCTTCTAGATTTGGTGAATTAGTTAATGATATGTCAAATATTAAATTTGTTGAAATGGATAAATTTGTAGGTCCATTAATGACTAAATTATTCAAACCTTTAGTTAAAAATGTTTCTTCTCCTTATCTATCACAATTAAAAGATATAATTTCAAATAGATATTCTAATAATAATGCAAATTATCCAGAAGTTAGTCTATGGGAAAGTGAAGATGATGGTAAGAAGTTAATACCAAATTCTTGTTCTTTAAGTTTAGAAATGTTGTTATATAAATTAAGTAATGATTTGATTAGTTTAGATGGTGAAGATTATTCTGATGTATACGTTGCTTCACAATTCAAAAAGGTTGAAATTGAATTGATAAATGAGTTAATTAATTGTGTTTTCAATAATGTGCCTAATATCAATAATGAACCAGTTGCTGAGCCAGTTGTCGAGATTGAGACTGAAAAAGAGGAAGTGCAATTCAAAGAAAACAAAGAAAGAACAGATGAGATAGCTCAAGAAGTGCATTCTACAGAAATGAACCCTGTGGAGTCTGAACAATCTTCAGTTTCCGAATCATTGACAGAAGACAAAGATGATAAACCATTAAGCAAATCACAAAAGAAAAAGAAAAAGAAAGCCGCTGCAAAAGCCAGAAAAGATGCTGAAGAAGCAGCCATTAAAGCTAAGCAAGAAAATGAAGCAGGAGCTGAAACAGAAGTTGAAGCCGATATCAAAGCTGGGGCTGACAATGGTGAAAGTAAGGTTGAAACCGAAGCTGGAGCCGCCACTGAAATTAAGGTTAACGAACCTGATATTGAAAATGACGAAGAACAAACCTTAAAACAGGAACCTTTGCCTAGTTTATCAGAATTAAATGAAGAGCAAAAAAGGGTAGCAGCATTATTGACATACAGTGACTTTGTGTTTTTGAACAATTTCCTTCCTCCAGAATCACGTGACTCATTTTCTAAATTCACAACTACAAATATCGATGGTGATTCCGAATACTTGGCTACTGTCACCAAACTAGTGGGAGAGCATTACAAGAGTAATCATTTGATGTTTAATCCTTTATAATTACGTAAGATATAAATATTTTTTTTTTTTTAATTTATTTCAAACGCAACTTTTTTTTTGAAAAAAAACAAAAAAAAATAAAATAAAATAAAAAAAATAAAAAACGTCACCTGTGTTTCTATTAATAGCTGCGCCCCTGCTTCTCTCAATAACTGCAACTGGAACTGAACAATTCTTTGTTTTTTTGCAAATTAAATTCATAAATTCATATTGATCAGCAATAACTAGAGCACAGTTAATCACAAACTAGAACTTACATCAATCAGTCTGTATTTCCCTCGCACGGTCTAACTGAATAACAATTCACAGTTGAAACAACCCATAAAAGCTTCTTTCAAAAGGATCTCACTCCTATAAATAACACAACCGTTCAACATCATTAACTTCTAAATTTAATTTAATTAATTTTTTTCAGACTTCGATCAAATCATACACTCTTGTCATGGGTAGAAGAAAAATTGAAATCCAACCAATTGACGATGAAAGAAATAGAACAGTCACATTTGTCAAGAGAAAAGCTGGTTTATTTAAAAAAGCTCACGAGTTGGCAATTCTTTGTAAAGTAGATATTGCTGTTTTAATTGTTGGTCATAACCACAAAATCTATGAATATTCATCTAATAAAACATATGATGTTATTGAAAAATACAAAAAATCAGGTCGCCCTTATGAATCCAAAAAACCTTCAGATTATGGTAAATATAAATATGAATCAAGAATTGCAGCAAGTTTAAATTCTTCCAACAAGAAAGGTCATCAAAGACAGAGATCTGAACCTACAATTTTAAGTAATGATTCTGACTCTGAGGATGATGACTCTGAGGATGATGATTTAGAATCTGATGATGATAGTAATACAACTAATAAAAGAAGAAAGATTTCTCAAGCTTCAACCATAGGTACTCCCTCAATTACAAATGTAAATTCAAATAAACAAATGCCAGCTTCGTTTCACAGAAAAAGATCGTCTACTTCGTCAACTTTTAATGCCAATAGTCCAAGACAAATTGTTAATAGTACCCCAAGTAATTCAAAAAGGTCACAAAGACCAACATTAAGTTTACAAATCCCAACTACTGATAAATCTTCTTCCGATTCTGCCGTCACTGTTACTGCTATCCAATCTTCTTCATTAGATTCAAAGCAATCAAAAAGTGAAATTAGTAGTAATAAGAATAGTGATAATAATAACAATAACAATAATAACAATAACAATAACAATACCAATAAAAATAACAAGAACAACAAGAACAATAATAATAATAATATTAATATTAATAACACCAGCAAAGCTACAAACAATGTGGTATCTCCAAATTCAGGAAGAGATCAACGTAAATTAATGATACCATCATCAACTCCAACAAATTACCTCCCAGGGCTTAATATTTTAACTCAATCTGGTGATAATATGGCCCATGTCGTTGATAAATCAAATAATTCTACACCAATTTCCGCCACTTTACCCCATGGTTTATTCTCTTCATTGCCACAAATGTCTCCCTCACAAATATTGCCAACACCAATTTTCCCCTTACAAACACCAAACCCATCACAATCACAATCTCTAATTTCTCAAAATGGAGGAAATACATTATCAATGATGCAATCTAGTGCTCTGCCATTGCAAAATACTCAATCATTGTCTACATACTATGCAGGTCAACAGTATTCTGCTAAATTTGGTCCAAAATCTGCTAATTTTGGAGGTCTAGGTTCATTTCAGCAATTCCAACCTAATTCAAATGGTGATACTCCAATTTTACCTTCTGGTTTACCATCAAAGTTTGTTGACCTGTTCCCTTCTCCAAGTAATGCTTATTACTCACAAGAATGGCAGATTCCTTTAGGTACAGGTACAACTCCACTGCCATCATCTGCTCCTCATTTATTACCGATGATTAACACCAATAACATAAATCAACAACAACAACTCCAACAACAACAACAATTGCAATTACAGCTGCAACAACAACAACAACAACAACAACAACAACAACAACAACAACAACTGCAACAACAGCAGCAGCAGCAGCAGCATCTACAACATCAACAGCAATTACAACAAAGTAATTCAACTTCTAATTCTAATACTGCTATTAATTCTTCATCATCTTCAAGTACTACCATGACTTCATCATCAGTAGTGGGGAGAATTCCTACCGCAAACCCAAGCAATACCACTTTACCAGGTATTAGACCTACAACAGCGCAACTAAGCAACTCAAATGCTCCATATCCAAATAGTAACATTCTTACAACTCCGATTAGACAAGCTTTGAGTAATAATAGGCAGAGTACTACCAGCTTAACTAACAACAATAGTCCTACACCAGCTGGTCCTCCTATATTAAATCAAGGCAGTTCTATTATAACTAGCAATCCAGGTGTTAGTGCTGATGGAACAGTTAAACTTGAAACAAATAGTAGTCCTCTGCAAGTTATAGGTCAGTCTATTTTCCGACAGGCACAACAAGCACAGCAAAATCATGATAATGTTAGTTCAGGTCCTGATGGTGTTAAAGATGATCAGAGAACTGTTAAATTTGAAGATAGAGTTAAAGAGTAGTTTCTTTTTCTATTGCACTATATTAGTTGCTTCATATATTGGTTATTTCTTTGCTTTTTATTTTCTTTGCTTTTTGAAAAAAGATGTTATGAACTCAAGATTTCTAGTTTTTCGATTTACCTATGATAATACTGTGTTGTTTTACGTTTGAATTCGTCAGATTTGCGAATACATCTTTGGAAGTTTGTATCTTTAAATTGGTACAGAAATTAGTGATTCCAGTCTTCACTATATTGAATTTTGGTTTACAATTTATTTTTGTTTCTGACTTTGTTTTATTTTTCATTTTCTATTTTCATTGCATCATGTCTTTCATTCAGATGTAACTTTTTATATAAATCTTCCCACTCTATAATGCTTGATATATTAGCTTATTTTATTTTGTTTATTAGATACTTCTGTTATTTCTCCTTTTTTTTCTTTTTTCTCTTTCTTCATTTCATTATATTTTTGTCTATTACTTCTTTTCTTGTTTGTCTTCTATTGCCAATTGATTTTACTTGAAACCTTTACTCTTTTTTTGTTTATTTGTTTAACTTGAGTTTTCGAACTTTTTTGTTCTTTTATTGTGTTTATGTATATTAAATTTCCCCATTCTTTTATAACTGCGGTTCTCCGATCCAATTAAATGAGAAATTCCATAAGCAAAACAAATTAAACCTGACAATTAACCTTTGATAATGATCTACAATATAGTGCGCATCCGGCTATATTCCTGGTAACATAAAAAGCAACCATAACTAATCACGTGCTCTTACAAAGGGTTTACAGCCCTGTGCTTGAGTCACGTGCCAAAAACTTTAAAACACTCACACCCACGCACCTCTTTTAATATCCAGCCCAAGCCGCACAGTTACCTTTTGCGGTCGCTGGCTGTGCAGAGGCCGTGGTCGAGTTACTCGCTCAGCGAGTGAGCCAGCCAGTGAGTGGGAGAGACAGAGACAGAGAGTGAATTTTCACTTTGTTAAATTTTTAAAGGTTTTCAACTTACATAGACACTCTAATATCATATAGGATAAGGCATATTTATATCACATCATGAAGGTATGTCAACTATTTTACATTGAAATAACAACCGGAACAGAATAGACAGAGGTGTATATCATAATTGAAACTAGTTGTTTGATCATTGAAAAAAAAAATACACTGTGAAAAATTTGTGAATTTGATTAAATCAAATTATAAGATATATATATATATATATATATGATATACAATCAAATGTTTAATAGAATATTTAAAGTACCATTTTATATGATATTACTTGATGAATTTGATTTTCAAGATCATTATCTAAATTTAAGTGGGAAAGTTTATTAAGAACTCAAATATATAAGAGAAACTTTCAAGTTCTTTTGCTTTACCTTTTTCAAGCACATTCAAGTATCATATATTCATTAATATGAATACTTTCTCAAGCACAGATTTAAACTTTTAAATATAAAAAAACAGAAATTTAAATGATTAAACATTCTTTCAATTATCAATTATAAGGCACAATTTTAGTTCTTTGACATTTAATTATTTTATATAGTGTATTCAAACATTATCAAAAATTACTCATTGCTCATATCTATTCTGTCTTTTCACTAATACGGCTCAAGTTCAAAAATATATACTAACTCGTTTTTTTCTTTTTATTATAGTTAAACATTGCTTACCCAGCCAACGGTACTCAAAAGTCCATTGAAATCGATGATGAACACAAATTAAGAGCTTTCTACGAAAAGAGATTAGGTCAAGAAATTGAAGGTGATAACGTTTCCGATGAATTCAAAGGTTACGTTTTCAAGATCACTGGTGGTAATGATAAGCAAGGTTTCCCAATGAAACAAGGTGTTATGATTCCAAACAGAGTTAAGTTATTCTTATCTAAAGGTACTTCTTGTTACAGAACAAGAAGAGCTGGTGAAAGAAAGAGAAAGTCTGTTAGAGGTTGTATCGTTGGTAACGATTTAGCCGTTTTATCTTTAGCCGTTGTTAAACAAGGTGAAGCTGATATCACTGGTTTAACTGATGTCTCCGCTCCAAAGAGATTAGGTCCAAAGAGAGCTAACAACATCAGAAAATTCTTTGGTTTATCCAAGGAAGATGACGTTAGAGATTACGTTATCAGAAGAGAAGTTGTCAAGGGTGATAAAAAGTACACTAAGGCTCCAAAGATCCAAAGATTAGTTACTCCTCAAAGATTACAAAGAAAGAGAACTAGAAAGGCTTTAAAGATCAAAAACGCTCAAGCTCAAAGAGAAGCTGCTAATGAATATGCTCACTTATTAGCTGAAAGATTACACCAAAGAAAGTCCGAAAAGGCTGAAATTAGAAAGAGAAGAGCTTCTTCTTTAAAGGCTTAAATTCAAAAGTAATGTATCATTAATTTCTCTACTAATTATTTACTTTTTTTAACATCTCAATCCTTTAAAATTTATGTTTATCTGATTTTTCTATAATCCCCCTTTTATTTTTCTTTTGTTTTATCTAAAACATCAAACCCCCCCAACCATCCACCACTCCCTCCATTTATTTGTTAATTACCTTCCAAATAAACTTATCTATATAACATTTAAAATGTAAATTGATCAACTTGTTGTAATTATATACTTTTACGGTTTTATTTTATTTTCTTAAAAAGTAAGTAAAGATTACACTGTACAATACATAAGTAAATATACAACCAACTAATATCTTCTTCTCTTTGAATCTCTATCGCTTGATTCTTCAGTTAATCTCTTAACATTTTCATAAACTTGATCAACATTAATATTTGAACCATATTTAAACTTTGCATCATACCTTTTTTTTTCTTCTTTATATTTAGGATCTCTTAGTAAAATATTAATATGTTGTTGAAATTGTGATTCTGGAATTAATCTACTAGTTAATGGACATTTCAACATTCTTTCACCACTTGATGTATAACCTGTATTACTACTAACACCACCTTGACGTAAATGTTGTAAACGTGATTCACCCTGTGGTCTGATCCTCATACCTTTTGGAACCTTCAATCCAGTACCCGTTGGAGTTGTAGAAGTGATTGTTTCCGCAGATGTTGAATTCGTATTATAAGTTGGAATTGAATCATCATCTTCATCATCATATTGTGGTTCTTTTTCATGTTCTTTTTCGTCTTCAAATTCATGAGCTGTTTCAGTAATCAATGAATTTGCTTTTTTTTGTAATAACGATCTAACTTCTAAATCTGATTTATTCATAGGTAATTCTAATTGAGAAATATCATCTAATTCAGTGAAATTAATAGTTTGTAAAATAACAAAATCTTGCCAATCAATAGAAGCAAATTCAATTCTTAATTTCTCTTTTAAATCTTCTTTTTTAGCATTTTCTGTTTCTTTAGTATACGTATATTCAGCTCTATTAAAACAAGAGTCAAGTAATTCAAATGTATTAAAAGGTTTTGATAAATCAGCTAATAGTTTTTTTTTACAAGAAATAATATTTTCATAATTTGATAAATATCTTTTAAAAATTGAATGCATTGAATGTTTATCATCAAGAAATTCAAATTGAATTGATTTTTCAGTATCTTTATTGACATATTTTTTTAAATTTTTCAAATATGATTCACCATTAACTGCTACTAATTGTGCCACCATTTTAATCATATTTAAATCTAAACTTGATAATCTAGGTATATCATCAGTTAAATAAATAAGTTCTTGAGGATCTTCTATTGATTCTACAATGTTAATTTCATTAGTACTAGCAACACCAATACCGTCATTATTACCAATGAATTTATTTGAATTTAAATCACCAGATTTTAATTTGTTCAAGTACCATTTATAATAACTATTATATGGATCATTATTATGTAAAAATTGAAATTTATTTTCAGTATCTTTAGACTGGTTTTGTCTTATTCTAATTTCAAATTGTGGTCCATTTTTATTAACATAACTTGCAATTTTCTCTATACTTTCTCTGACTTCAGGTGGTGGAATTGTAACATCTGATGGAATTTCAATTTCACTAGACATTTCTTAGCCTACGATATTTTTCTTTTCTTTAGTGTTTAATTAAAATTACTTACTATTGAAGATGATGATATTTTTTTCTAAAAGTGATTTCCTAATTAAATATAACATCCGTACACAGGATAGAAAAAGGGAAGATAAGTGTAGTCACGTGCAGTGTCATCATCAAATGGTTATCTTAATCCTTTCTAGTTTTTTTTTTTGTTTTTTCTATCAATGATTTTAGGTACTTGAGTAAATAATAAAATGTTTTCTTTAATGATAGTAATTAGTTTATCAAATAACATAAGATAAACCAAAAAATGAATAGACAGTATACACCATCACTATCAAATTTCTATCCACAACAAGAACCAATACCACTTCAACAGCAAAGTTATTCAACAGCTAATTATAGATTATCAATGATTAATCGACATATTTTATTTGAAAATCATTCTAAAAATTATAATCATACAGCAGAATGGCCATATCTACCACACAATGAAAGAGATTTATATTTTAATACAATTCAAAAATTCGGATTGAATCAAAGTCAAATGGTTGATTTAGTTATTGAACAACAAAAAGAAAGAGAAAGGGCAAGAGAATCAAATCAAAAATGATTTTATCATAATTTTAAATAAATAGAATTAATTAATAACTAACTTTTTTTGATATTTCTTTATTATACGGTTTTCTATTAGGTTCACGATCAGTACATGGGTTTCTTTGATTATCTATATCGGTTTTTTGGGTTCTCTTCATAATGATAGTTTTTGAAAGAAATAATTGTTGATTAATAAAATATTTTTTCAAAAGCAAACATTTACTGCATTTTTTTCATATATATACTAATATTTGCTTCAAGCATTTACATTTACATTTACGGAAAATATAAGGTAATAAAGCATTAAAAATATCAGTAATTTCAAAAGTTATACAAGAATTAAAGTGATTTAATAAATAAATAATTAAAAGGAATTGTATAGTATAGTAAAATCTATTTATCTTAAATAGTTCTTGATGTAGAAGGTTCAAAAGGCATTATTAAAGCCAAAATACCAATTAATCCAATGATAGCACCACAAACAAAAATAGGAGTACTCGATGAACTATCATTTGAAAAAAAATAAATAACAGGAACTAAAAGCCCAGCTACTCTATTAGCAGCCAAAGCTAATGAAGCACCAGTAGCTCTATTAATGGATGGTAATGCTTCTGGAGTGTAAGCATATAAAGTACCATAATAAATGTTAATGAAAATATATGATAAACAAGAAACAACAACATTAGCAACTTCTGTTCTGACTTTTGTATAACACATCAAAATAATCATTGAACCAATACCACCAAAAGCCATTGTACCTCTACGACCAACACCTGGAATCAACATAAAATAAGCTGCAATAATTGGACCAAATATAGAGAAAAAACATTCAATTGTTGCATCTCTATAGATTTGATAAGTTGATGATCCAGTATCTGCACCATGTGAAGCTAAAAATGCATATAAAAAATTATTATAAATACCATAAGTAATACCAATACCAAACCAAGAAATAATCAATAATATATTTGATCTTGCAACTGTTTTATTAAGGAAAAGTAATTTCATATGATGACCAATTTGAGTAAATGTTTTCCGAATTGATGGATTCTCCATAAAGTTTTCATTAATACTAATTTCACCAAGATCTTTTAGTTGTTGGACTGTTAATGAACATTTTCTCTTATATCTTCTAGCAATATCTTGTAAAACTTCAACAGCCTTTTCATCTTGTTTTGTGGAAATTAAATGTTTTGGAGTTTCATGTAAGTTAAAAAATAATATTCTAGCCAATCCCATAATTAAAACAATACCTGATCCAGTATACCAACAATATCTCCAACCCCTATTTTCATGCATTGGACAATCACCTTTAATATCACAAGAAAAATTTGGAATAAAAGCCCATGCAATCAATTCACAAATTGTTTGACCAACACCCCACCAACAAGCTAAAAAAGTATTCAAATGTTGCCATTTATAAGGTAAAAATTCCAATAATAAAGTAACATCTAAAGCTAAATTACCTCCCAAAAAGAAATTTGATAGAAACATATTTAACATATACATACCCAAACTTGAAGAGCCACCAGCCATAAAACCAAAAAGTGCACTTAATATTAATGAACAATTGAATGCAATTTTTCTTCCAATTAAATCAGCAGAAAATCCAATAACTAAAGCACCAAAAAACAAACCAGCATAACAGAATTGAGTTGAAATTGGATAATCATAATTATATTGATAGTAAACAGCATAAGATTGAACTGCAGATTGAATCATTGATATTAATGAATCTGCTGCGTAACCAAATCCAGTTAAACAAAAAAGATAAAAATGATATCTAGTAAAACCAATTTCATCAATAGCATCATTTATTAATTTATACTTTTGAGTTAAAATTATATCTGAATCTTTTAAATAATTTATCTCTTCATAATTAAATGCAATAATATTATTTTGAGAAAATGATGAGATTGAGTGAACATCAGCAGTTTTCTTTAAATCACTTGTAGACCGTGAGTGTGTATTTATTGGTGAATTTGACATTACTAAAAATCAATAATCAATTAAAGTGATGGTGATTTAATACCTATGCGACAGAAAACAACAACAAAAAAATAAGGATCAAGGTTTATTTATATAAATTTTTAATGGGAAAATGAATAAATATTTTAACTATTTTAATCAAGTTTGGGGAGCATGTGGTGAGGTTTCACATGTGACGAGAAGAGAGGATCCCAAGTTGTTGGAAACGTGCCGGCCAATCAAAACTACAAATTCTTTTAGATATAAAAATAAAATAAACCGTCTGTTTGTCAAGTAAAATAATGACAAAATTTATCAAAAACTAGTCTTTAAAAAAATAAATAATAAGACAAAAGACTTTCTGGTAGCAAGTAGCAAGTAGCAAGTAGCAAGTAAATGTGAAAGTGTCAGTTGATATTCTACTCAGTCACTAGGACACTTGTTCTTCCACTTGAACAAGTGATGTTTTACTCGTGTGAGCTTAGATAGTATGTAGTTGTATTTCGTGTTATTTCGTGTTATGTTATTTCGTGTTTTATGTGGTGCTTAATTAACAAACAGGCTTTGCTTCACGTGGGCAGTTTTTGGACCAACAAATTTTAAAAATAATTGGCACGTGACCAAAAAATGTTTCATTGGTGAATATTTGATTCACAACATTCACTCTGTTACGCAGAGATTTTAAAGCTACTATTAGAGAAATTGCCGGTTTTACTACCCGGTTTTGAATTGTTTGTTTATCCTTTATTATTTGACTATAGATATGTTACAATGTTATAAGATTCATTAAGAAGGAAAGGCAAAATAAAAAAGTAAAAGAAACTTTTATTTGTATTCAATTTAAAATAAAAGTGTTTTTATAAATGAACATAGAGATAAATTGGATAATAAAAGGAATAGAAAAAAAAGCATAGTAATCATAGATTCATAAAAGAAAAGAAAACAAAACCCAACAAAGTAAAAACAAGTACAAAAAAAAAAGTGATTTGTGTGATATATATAATGTATATATATTCAAAATAAATTAGGATAAGTAAAGCTTAAGGTAGAAAATCAAGAAAAAAACTATTTATAAAACAAGGATATTAGAGATGAGTATATATTCATTCAATAATTGTGTATATGTGATTAGTTTTATAACTGTGTTCAGTGATAGTGAAAGTGATAGTGATAAATATATAGTGCTAGTAAAATAAGATATGTGTAATTGGAAGCAATAAAAGGTAGCAAAAAGGAAAATAATGGAGATATTGTTTATAAAAAAAGACTCAATTTCAAAAGTGATTCAATAAAGCAAATTAATAGCTAACAATATTCTTTCTATAAATGTTCACCAAAAACAACTCCTTCATCATCTTCTTCTTCGTTTTCGTTACAACCAATATTACTGTTGTCAGAATCAATTGAGTTAACCTCTGGTGATGATATAAGAATATCAGTAGGCGTATTCAAATTCAAAGGAGTCATTGGAGGCATTATTAAAGAACTAGGTAGTAAATCTGGTGACTTACCACCTATAGAATTAGGTATTGATGTCTGTCTTGATATTTGATACATTGGTGTAGTTTGAAGGTGAAGTTGTTGAGGATTTTGATTTTGTAATGAAGTGGTAGATAAGTTTGAAGTAGTTAAAATATGTGGATAGTTTTTCGATATATTTGGGTTAGCTGAAGATAATTTAGCAGTTTGAATATAAGTTGAAGTTTGTGATTTAAATGACCCTGGTGGCGATGAATGTGACAGATAAAAGTTTGACGGTGAGTTAGCTAATGATGTTGGATCCAATAGCGGCGAATTTGGTGCGACATTGGAACTATTTTGATTACCATTGACATGATTTTGTTGTTGTTGATGTAATGATGTAGATGAAGATGAAGGATTATGTTGATGATGATAATAATGTGAAGAACTTGTAGGGCGAGTAATTTGGATTGGACCTGGATGCCCTGTTGAAAAGGATCCTGTTCTACTGATTGTAATTGGCCTACTTGGGATGTTTTGATACAATGAATTTGATCCTGATACACCTGGTGATGTGAATGAAACTCTACGATTGATAGGTTGAGATATAGATGTTGAGACCCCAGATAAATAGGATAACTGAGTAGATGAAAGTTGTTGTTTCTGGTGAGAGTTAGATAGTCTCTGTTGATTAACGTTTTTATGCACAGGTCTATTATTTGAATTCACGGTTGATAATAAAGGAGAAGTTGGATCATTTTGCTGTCCATTTAAAGATAATAAAGAAATTGTTGAAGATGAAGGTAAAAGTCTACCTCCAACTTCTCTTCCAACTGAAGTAGCTAATAATTTAGGAGATTCTTGTATATTGTTATCATTATTATTGGGAAGTATTGAAATTCCTTGTGGAACCAAAGAAGAAGAAGTCATTTTAGCGCTGGATATCACCTTATTGGTTTGTTGTAGGGGAGTATTAAGTATTGTAGCAGAAGTAATTGTATTAACACTATCACTTCTAGAATCATAAAGAAGTGCAGAATTATAAATTATTTGATCACCGGAATTTGTATTATTCAGAGTACGTTGTGAATTTGAGTTTCTAGTTAATTCTGTTGAATCTTGAATGTTGAGGTTTGTAAAAATTTGAGAAACAGATGATGAAACTTCATCAGAGACTCTTTGTGAAGAGTCTGAAGAGTCTGGTTTCTTTGACATACTGAGCTTGTAAAATAGTAATAGTAAGAGTCTATTGTAGTTTTACTAAACCGATATGTAACTATTGTGATAGGAACAAGTATTGTGATAGGAACAAGTATTGTGATTTGTTTTTAAAGATCAAATGTTAAGAAAAAGGTCAGGTCAGCCCAGAATTGAACTTTTACTTTTTTTGTTTATCAAACAAAACAGACGCAAATCGCAAATTTTTTTTTCCACTTTTTCCACTTTGGCAGAATTAGTAGTTACAATAATATCAGAAGAGGCGGAAGGTCGGGTTTGGGAAGAGTTTTTGTAATGAGGATAAGGAAAACCTGTCATAGGTTTTAGTTAGGTGATAAATATCCGGAATTTCAAGTCATGACCTGTTAATTCTTTTATTGTTGGCCTTTTCCTTTTCCTTTTTGTATTTTGTTTTGTGTTTTGCTATACGAGCAAAATTCTTATCGATAGTGGCGCAGCAAGTTGAAGGTGCTATGGCGGGTGAAATCACATTGTATCAATTATCAATTATGATATATACAATACAATACTTGCAATAAGTAAATAAATAAAATAAAGTTAAGTAGAAAACAGTCATACTCTCTTATCATTCCCCTTCTTCATCACTGTCCTTATTGTTTCCTAGAACAGTATTCCAGCCATCTTGTATAAAATCACCAACTTCCTCTACTAAATCTTCAACTTCATCACTCAAATTATCAGTCATGTCATTTATTGTTTCTCCTATATCTTGCCATTTTCCTTTATGAGATTTTTCATCGTCTTCATCTTCATCTTCATCTTCATCTTCATCTTCATTGTCATTGTCATTGTCATTGTCATTGTCATTGTCGTCGTCGTCGTCGTCGTCGTCCTCCTCCTCATCATCATCATCAGAATCATCCTCATCCTGCTTATTGTTCTTATTTTCATCATCGTTGTTGTTACTACCATCGTTCTCATTATCAGAATTTGCTGTCGTTGGATTAGCCATTTGAGATGTAAATGAAGCAGAAGTGTAACTAGAAGATGAAACATTTTGATTCTCATCATCAGATCCTTCATATTTATCAGAAATGTCATCTTCATCATTTCCCCAAAGTAAATCGACTGTTGCATTCGCAGTTAGAATATCAATATCAAAAGTAACATTTGGATAAACGAATTCATCAGTCCAATCATTCATTAAGATATTTTCCTTTTGAATATAGCTTGGATTAAATGTACCATTATTTGGAGAAGGTGTAACACCAATAGAATCACAAACAATATTGTAAACCTCAGTATTTGAAAATGGTTTTAATTTATAGTTTTCACCCAAGTTTTCTTCAAAATAAGGACCAGTTGCTAAAAATAAAGATCTCATTAAAACTTCATTTTTATCATAACCATGTACCCCTTTTGGACCATAATGTTCTTTACCTCTCATATTATCTTTTGTAGTTATAGAATATCCAATTTTTGGAACGACCCATATTGGAGCAATTCTAGAACTATATTGAGAATTTTTACCACCAAATAATTCTTCTGAAACATCTTCTTTTAAGCGGATTTCAAAATAGTCTTTCAATGGATGACTCTCGTATGATTTTTTCATTTTCTTATAGATATCATTAATTTTGTATTTTTCAAATGGTCTTAATCCAAATAATGGCCATCCATCAAAATGTTCAATTTGATTAACATCAATTAAATCATCAAGATAAATTAATCTATCATCAGATGTTGGACTCATTCCATGATCTGAAACAATCACAACATTAACTAAATGAGTAAGACTTCTTTGATGTAAACCTAAATATAAGTTTTCTAAAAATGCATCAACATAATGTAACTGTTCAATTAATTCTTCACCTGCAACACCAACTGCATGGCCAACACTATCTATATTAGGAACATAACTTAAAATCAGTTCAGGTCTAGTATCTATAGGACGATCAATCCACGTAAGTAAACGTTCAACTTTATTAGATAATAATTCAGTCCCATTGAACTTATCAATTTCATTAGCATTCATTCTTTCAGGACTTAAGTCTGCTTCTGAACCGGGCCACATATGAACAGCTGTTTTTAAACCTTGTTCACCAGCAACAGACCAAATTGGATCACCACCCCACCATTCTTTTCTCATCGATAATGATTCATTAGTACTAACGTACAATTCATTCAATGATGGATCAAAGAAATGATTAGATATAATTCCATGATATAAAGGTTTTAAACCAGTAACCAAGGTCCAATGATTAGCAAAAGTAACTGTTGGATTTGATGCAATCATATATGGAGGGCCATAACCTTTATTAGCTAATAATGTTTGCATAAATGGTGTATTTTCATTTGAAATGTAATGTGGATGGAATCCATCTAATGATATGAGAATAGTAGTTGGATTGAAATCATGAGTTCCATTATTCAAGATAATCTTTTTATTGTCATCCAAAGTAGGTTGTGGTTTAGAAACTGCTGAATCTTTATCTGAATCAGATGAAGAAGGTGGACTTGAACCTAAACTTGGTGCACCAAAATTATAACTGAATATTCCTAACAAAACTAATACAATTATTAAACCAGCAAACGTTAAAATTGTTTTTCTATGCTTCTTTTGTTTCTCCTTCTTTAACTCAAAATTATCTAAATCTTCCAAATCTGCAAAACTAGTGTTTGATCTGTTACGATCATTTCTATCAAACATTTCTATATTTTCCAAATATCCATAATCTGCTGATCCATTACCACCATTAACTCTAAATGTTCTTTTTAATTTATTTGAAAGATTATAAAAGATTGATCTTGTAGTAGATGGCTGAGGTCCATCAAATAAGTTCATATCGATGGAAACATTGTCATCATCATAGAGATGATTACCAGCTTCATCACTAAGATCATCATCTATTCTAAAGTCTTCGTCGTTTGGTAAATCTAAATTTGTGACGGGTATATCCACATCAAATGAGCTGGTACTGCTTTTATCAACCATTGATTCTTGTGTTTTCTTGTGTTTTCTTGTAAATTATCAATTAAAATCTTGACAACTAATTCTATTCTTCTAATAAAGATAGAGAAAAGAACTAATCGCGCACAGAACAACTCGCTTTTTTTTTGTATTAGAGTGTCTTTCTATTTTTAAAGAGGTTCTTTCCTTTCAGAATAATTCATTTAAAAATTAAGTATATTCACTATTTAATAAAAGTTAACAGTTAAGAGTGTAGTTTACTATGATATCATCATAGTACAGTTCACTTGTGTCCAGAGGGATTAATGTTTTACGCTTCACCAGTTATACCACTAATTTCACTGTAATTTTACACTTTAAAAGTCTGAAAATTCACTTGACTCTGTAAATAATAGATTAAACTATTACCTATTATAAACACTAGGGTGTGTGTAATTAAACAGTCCAACCTTATTTGAATAACAATTTGCGTTCCTTTGCTACTTCTGTCCCGGGCGGCTCATCCATTCTAGATCATTTTAAACACAAAAAGTGAATTTGAATTTGAATTCAATTTCTTCTTGTTCACATTACTTCCTGTTTTAATGTAATGGTTTACTTAAATCAGTCTTTAATATGAAAATACTACTTTCAGCAGCAAGGTCTGAATGCAAGCTTACTGGTACGTAGATAACATATATATATATATTGTGTTTATTGACTAACAAAATGCCATTCCGTACCTTATCGGAATTAAGTCACGTTAAACCTTTTAAATATACTAACATCTTTTGGAAAACCAACTTTACCTTAGAAATATCCTTGGATGATCAACTTCGACCAATCAAACAGAGTCCAACACGATATGAGTCAAATATTCCACAAAATATGGTTGAGTCAATAGCTAGTTTGGAATATGAGGGAAAGAGATATATTGCCATAGGAAGACATTCTGGCGTAATTGAGATTTTCAAAGACAACAAAACGACTAATGATAATGATAATGATAATGGTAATGGTAATGATAAAGATAAAGATAAAGATAATTATAATGATTTAGAAACCCCGGTATCTGTATTATATGATAACATAAGACGTGAATCGGATACTATAATAACGATTAAACAAGTTCGAAATTATGTAATAGTTGCTTCAAATCGAGGTTTAATATCAATTTATTCAATTGATCAAATATTGCAAAATGACAAATTAAGTGCTTTTTCTATGATAGTTAATGAACCTTTAGAATTTTGTGTAAATTATCCTGATAATCCATTTAAAGTGGTTGTTGGTGGTTATGATACTTGTTTGACTGTTTATGAATTTTCAAAAGAATATCATGATTTCATTGCACAATTTAGAGTTAAAGAAAACATGTTGAAAGTTTGTAAATGGATAGTTAGTTTGAAACATTCTTGGAGAGGTAGTAAAATAGGAGATGATTTCATTTGGTATAAAGATTGTGTTGTTTTACAAGATGATTCATTTGGAAATAATGATGGTGATGATGTTACAATTTATGGTGTTAGTAAATTCGGTATGCTATTCAAATTTAAACCTTGTCTAACTCCTGTTTGTGTTCATAAAAGTTTAGTTTCAAATTATTCTTTGAGGAGCATTATGAAATTGAATAATAATTTCTTACTCCTTCTTGATTCATTTAATTCAATATTTATTTATGATATTGTTGAAGAAACGATTGTAAAGAAATATTTCGTTCCATTAATAGGATCAATATCAGGTGTTGAACTGGTTAAATTAGATTCTAAAGTTGGAAAGTTTATGGTAGTCATTGGTTCTGGAGATGGTAAACTAAGATTATATATGTTAGACCTTGTTGATATGTCTTTAAAGCTAATGAGTTGTTCAAATATTGGAACAATTGTTCCTTCAGTTAAAGTCATTATTAGTGATGAATTTACTCATCTTGATTTGAAATTTTTAAGAAATATACCTTCTCTTTAAAGTTTCATAATATACCCTTTTCTAATTTATTTGATGAATTTAATTCTAGTAATATCACGTGATGTATTACACGTGATTCTCGTTTGTTTTTTTGTTGAAGCCGCACTGAAAAATGAAAAAAATATAAAAATTTCAATTTTTTTGCTGATTATCAAATCACAGCTCAATACAAAGTAATCAAAAGTAAACAGTAACTTTGACCAAACCGTATAACAAAATCTATTAAAAATCATGGCTGTTGGAATTAAACAAAAAGGTCCAAAGACTAAACAAAAGCTACCTCCTGAAAAAGAACGTTTTTTACAGTGTTGTGGTGATATTTCATTAGAATTAGTTTCTTCACTTTCTACATCCAAAGATATCAATTTAAATGGATTAATTATAAGATATTCAAAAAAATATAAGCTTAAACAACAACCAAGATTAACAGATATTATATCTTCAATCCCTGATCAATATAAAAAATATTTATTACCAAAATTAAAAGCCAAACCAGTTAGAACAGCTTCTGGTGTTGCTGTTGTTGCAGTTATGTGTAAACCACATAGATGTCCACATATTGCTTACACTGGTAATATCTGTGTTTATTGTCCAGGTGGACCAGATTCAGATTTTGAATATTCTACTCAATCTTATACTGGTTATGAACCAACTTCCATGAGAGCTATTAGAGCTAGATATGATCCATATGAACAGGCAAGAGGTAGAATAGAACAATTAAGACAATTAGGTCATTCTATAGACAAAGTTGAATATATTATTATGGGTGGTACTTTTATGTCATTACCAAAAGATTATAGAGAAGAATTCATAGTTCAATTGCATAATGCTTTAACTGGTTATAATGGTACTGATTTAAATGAAGCTGTTAAATTTTCACAACAATCATTAACTAAATGTGTGGGTATAACAATTGAAACTAGACCTGATTATTGTACAGAAACTCATTTGAATGATATGTTAGATTATGGTTGTACTAGATTAGAAATTGGTGTTCAATCAGTGTATGAAGATGTTGCTAGAGATACTAATAGAGGACACACAGTTAAATCTGTTTGTGAAACTTTCGGATATGCTAAAGATGCAGGTTATAAAGTTGTTTCACATATGATGCCTGATTTACCTAATGTTGGTATGGAAAGAGATTTAGAACAATTTAAGGAATATTTTGAAAACCCAGATTTTAGAACAGATGGTTTGAAAATTTATCCAACTTTAGTTATTAGGGGTACTGGTCTTTATGAACTTTGGAAAAATGGTTTATATAAATCTTATAATGCTAATATGTTAATTGATTTGGTGGCAAGAATAATGGCTTTAGTTCCACCATGGACTAGAATTTATAGAGTTCAAAGAGATATTCCAATGCCATTAGTTACTTCTGGTGTTGAAAATGGTAATTTAAGAGAGTTGGCTTTGGCAAGAATGAAAGATTTTGGTACTTCATGTAGAGATGTTAGAACAAGAGAAGTTGGTATTCAAGAAGTTCACCATAAAATACAGCCTGACCAAGTTGAATTAATTAGAAGAGATTATTATGCTAATGGTGGTTGGGAAACATTTTTGTCATATGAAGATCCAAAACAAGATATCTTAATTGGTTTATTAAGATTAAGAAAGGCTTCAAAGAAATACACTTACAGAAAAGAATTCAAAGGTCAACAAACTTCTATTGTCAGAGAATTACATGTTTATGGTTCCGTTGTTCCATTACATTCTAGAGACCCAAGAAAGTTCCAACATCAAGGTTTTGGTACTTTGTTAATGGAAGAAGCTGAAAGAATTTCTAGAGAAGAACATGGATCTGCTAAGATCAGTGTTATTTCTGGTGTTGGTGTTAGAAATTACTATAATAGATTGGGTTATGAACTGGATGGTCCTTTCATGTCCAAGATGTTGTGAACTAATATATGGCGTTTTACTTTTTACTTTTTGAATACTTTGATTCTTACCTGTTTTTTTACTAAATAGTGTGCATTTGCATTTTCGTTTTTTTTTTCTTTTTCATTTAATGTTTTTTATAAAAATACTTTTCATATTGAATTTAGTCTAGTAAAAATAAAAGTTGATGAATGATGAATGATCAATCAACTTGATTCTTAAATAGTGTGATGATAAATAGTGTCACAAAAGTTTCTTTTTAGGATTAAATATCAAATGAAGGTTCTATGCTTTTACAAACCTCAACATAATCAATTAAATCTTTTTCATTAATTTTATGCTTTCCTGAATAGAATAACCTCCACTGAGTTTCAGGAATACAGTAATTAGAAGATGATCTTTCAAAATACCATTTATTCACAGGATTATTTATTCTTGATCTCCAAAGTAATTCATCAGTAAAATTAACTAGCATTGCTTTGAAAACAATATCAGCAATACCAGGAATACCTTGTAATTTTTTCAAAACAGCAAACTTATCTAAATAAGCAATTTTCCTTGTAGAATCACTAACTGGTGTTTCCCATGTAATTATAGCAGCACCTTCATAATCACCAGCTATAACTAATCCAGAAACTTTTCCATTAATTCTATTTAAATAATGTTCTATGTTCAAGTTTCTTTTGAATGAATCGTCAATTAATAATTTTAGCTTTTGTATATCAATTGTTCCTTCTTCATCCAATTTTCTCAAATCTAGTCCTTCTTCCGATAATAAAAGCATGACGGGCATTCCTCTTCTAATTATTGTGGTGTTTAATTGT
The DNA here is from genome assembly GCA_003706315.3 of Ambrosiozyma oregonensis (nom. inval.). NCBI lineage: Eukaryota > Fungi > Ascomycota > Pichiomycetes > Pichiales > Pichiaceae > Ambrosiozyma > Ambrosiozyma oregonensis (nom. inval.). The sequence goes on from PPKY03000010.1 coordinate 238,522, forward strand.
GGAGTCTTCTTTAGATTAACAGGTAATGAAGATGATATCGTTGGTCTATCAGTAAGAATATTATGAATAATTGGATTTGTGGTTCTTTCTAATTTTTCTAAAGTAGCAATTTTGGGTGTTGTAATTATACCTGTAGCATTAGGGAGTAAATTTAGAAATCTATTCATACTATCTAAATTATTCACATGGATATCTCTTTCTTTAGGTCTTAAGTGACCAATTCTCAATTCAACAGTGATATCATCATATTCTTGTAATAAATTGATAAAAACATGACTACTTTGAAATCTTTCAACTGAAGGTATCCCACCTAACTCATCAATATAAACTATTTTTTCAATGGTTAGCAAATCTGTATCATTCTTAGCTTTATACAATTCATTTGTCTTTTTCAAACCTGTTGCGAGAGATTCTATAGAACTGAATGAATCAATTATTTTCTCTTGATTATCTAATTCACCTGTACCGATTGGGTAAACTATGGGCACAATTCCTTGAAATAATGGAACTGTTATCATTTCAGGCATATTTATATTCACTTTACCATTACCATCAATCTCATAAAGACCTCTAATTGATCTAAGTTTCAAACCACAATTATCTTCCAAAACTTGGATCAATGCATTTGATTGTTCCATCATAGTTCTAGCAATAAAAAGAGTATGATTATTAGATTCTCCAAGTTGATAATCTTGATCTAAAACTATGACAGGGGATGCTCCTAATTTGATTAATTTATTTAAAGTCTGACCAATGCCTTTAACTGTGGTAACTGATAATTTTCTTAATTCTCTAATCTTAACAACGACTAATCTAATTGTATCAGTTAATTGAACTTCACCAGTAATACCAGGTTCTGAAATATTTGCAAAAGCAATCAAATCAGAATCAAGATCAGCATCTTTAGTTAAAACACGTTCTATAAGATTTTGGTATTTCTTATTGTTTACTATATTGATAGTTGATAAATTTTCAATAACTTTACTTTTATTTTTATAAATATCATTTTCTTCAAGTAAAGGATATTTAGAGAGATAATTTTTAGCTTCTCTTTTAGTTGCAGTTGAATTTAGAATAGTTAAAATTAAATCTTTTTTCTCTGTACTAGTAGTTTCATGTCTAGTTATATGTGATCCAAAATCAATAAGTGGAAATTTTGAAGCTGTTGAGATTGATCTTTTCAAAATAGGTGATAACTTCACCTTAATTCCCAAAGTCACCATAGCTTGATTGCAGAAAGTTTTACTGTTTGATTTAACAATGGTATTTGACGTTAATATATGTTCTAACCGGCCTCCTTTCATAGGTAACTACTAACTAGGTCAAACTAGGATGTTAGTCACTTTTTTGATAAATCTTCCCCGGATCGGAATATTGCATTTTTGGAATTTCTTCCGTGCACCATGAGAGAAAAAAAATTTTGAAATTCCGGTCCCTATTTAAACTCCTAGTTTTATCAAATACTTCCTGGTATGTATCATATTAGGATTGTATTTCAGAATTCAAAAAAACTAATTACAAAATTCTGATTATTCATTTATTTAAACTTCTGGGTAAATATAAATTAAGTTAAATTAAATTAAATTAAATTAAAGTATTTGTTAATTAATTAACTTTCAGAAAAAATATATTTGAAATAATGTTTATTAATAAATGATGATTTTTAATAAATGATGATTTTTAATATTAATCAATAATTTTTTTATTATTCTTTTTATATTAATAGTAAATGAAATTAATTGAAGTGGAGTAAATTGCAATATTTGCTTCAATCCCGTAATATTACTCAAAATGATAAGAAAAAATGATATTCTGTAGGGATCAAAAATGATTAACTTTCACAATATGCATTGAGCGTAATTTCTATTGAACTACAAGTACAAGTATAAGTACATAGGAATGAATTATTAATTATCTTTAACTGTTTGTATTTTTAAACAAAATTTTATTTTAAAAAATGCAAAAAAATAAAAAAGAAATAGTTTATATAAAGCTTATACAAGGGATGATTCAAACTGAGTATATATACACAAATTAAGGAATAAAAAACTAAAAACAAATTTACCTATTCTTTCTTTTCAGCCTTCATTTCTTCTTCAACTTTATCAATATATTCTATTCTTTCAGTTAAATGAGGATGATTGTATGAATATGCTGAATATAACCAATCAACTGAAATTGAACTTAAATTTTCCTTATGTAAATTAATTAAAGCAACTTTTAATTCATCACCGTAACCTAATCTGGTTGCATATTCATCAGCTTGATATTCATAAGTTCTACTTAATAAATTCATAGTAAATGAAACGACAGCATCTAAAGGTTTTAAGACATCACCAAATAACATAAATCCAACTAAAATTGGAAATTCAGTGTAAAAACCAAATGAATTAAACAATGATTTATTATTAATGAATGCAGCAAACATTGTGAAAATACCAAAGATATGAACTTGGTTAATAACTAATAATTTAGTAGTATGCGACAAAAACCAATGTCCAATTTCATGACCTAAAACAGCAACAACTTCTTTAACGTTTGAAGATTGTTCAATTAAAGTGTCATAAATGACAATTTGTTTTGAACCCCAAGGTAAACCTAAGAAATAAGCATTTGAATGAGATGATCTTTTGGATCCATCAATGACGAATAATTTATCTAATGGGAATTTTTCTTGTTTTGCTAATTTTTCAATATCAGTTTTCAATTCACCTTCTTCTAAAGGAGTTAATTTATTGAACAATGGTTGAATAAATTTTGGATACACAACGATCATAATGATTTGAACTAGGAACATGAAAATTGTTAAATAGTACATGAATTTATCACCAAAATAATCAATAACTTTTAAGAAGCCAGCTAAAATTGGAGCACCAAGTAAAGCACCAATAGCTAGACTTTTAACATTATCAGAAATCCACATTGAAATAGATAACTTATTGAAACCATATTTTTCTTCAACGACAAAATGCTGATAGTATTCAATTGGTAATCCTAATAAAGTACTTAAAATAACAAATTCACCCATGAAAACCAATGATTGAGTAATTGGTCCAGACATTAATTTAGGCCAGAATGAAACAGAACTAATTAACTTGGTTAAAACAGTACCGGAACTAAACCACATTTTTGGTAAAAGATCATATTTGAAAAAAGCTAAATTTTGAACGAAAGAGTATAAATCAACAAATAAGGAAAATTTTAGTTTTGTAGTTGAATAATTTGATGATTTTATAACAGTTTCTTCATCAATTTTGGATTTTAAAATAGCTGGTATTTCTTTATTACTAGATTTTTGAACTGTTTTCAATTGTCTTAATTTTAAATATGATTCGAAGATAAAGTGAGCAGCTGAAAAACCAATGATTAAGGTTTTCCAATCAAATCCCGGTTTATCTAAAATACTTGTAATTGATTCTCCAAAACCCATTGCTATATCTTTCAACTTTGTGATTTGGAAAGTATTGGGGTTTTCGAAAAGAAGTTGTTGTGTGAATATTTTTTTTTGTGGAGACGTGTTTTTTGTTGAGATTTATCGCCACTAGTTTCGATGAGATTACGTAACTACAAACAAAGTTATTTCAAATTTTTTAACATATTACAGTTCTAATTAACATTTTTAAAATATCAATGAAATATTTTGTAAAGAAAAATATAATAAAATCATGAACACAATCGTTTCTATATGTTATAGGAGAATAAGATAATCACAAACAGATTTTTAATCAAGACAAGCTTGAATTAAAAAAAACTATTGGTGATCAAATTTTTAAATAAACAAAAATATAAGAGAATCATTTAAACAAAAACTTTAAATAAAAGTATAAGTGGAAGTGAGGATAATAAAAACTGTAAGAACAAATTCGTAAACAAAATAATATAGTAATAATGCTATTGTATTATGAACAAAAGTTAAAGTTGAACATAAATCTTTTTTTTTGAAAGTTGGTTATTAACTAAGTTGATTATTTAGTTTCAGCAGCCAATTTTTCAGCCTTGGCAACAACATCTTCAATACCACCAACCATATAGAAAGCATTTTCTGGTAAGTGATCGTATTTACCAGCTAAAACATCCTTGAAAGAGGAAATAGTATCCTTTAATCTGACTAAAGCACCTGGAATACCAGTGAAAACTTCAGCAACAGCGAAAGGTTGAGATAAGAATCTTTGAATCTTTCTGGCTCTTTCGACAGTTAATTTATCTTGTTCAGATAATTCATCCATACCTAAAATAGCAATAATATCTTGTAAAGACTTGTAGGCTTGTAAGGTTTGTTGAACTTGAGTAGCAACATCATAATGTTCTTGACCAACAACAGCAGCATCTAATAATCTGGACTTAGAATCTAATGGATCGACAGCTGGGTAAATACCTAATTCAGAAATACCTCTAGATAAAACAGTAGTAGCATCTAAATGGGCGAAAGTAGTAGCTGGAGCAGGATCAGTTAAATCATCGGCTGGGACGTAAACGGCTTGGACGGAGGTAACAGAACCCTTTCTTGTGGTAGTAATTCTTTCTTGTAACAAACCCATATCAGTGGCTAAAGTTGGTTGATAACCGACGGCAGATGGAATTCTACCTAATAAAGCAGAAACTTCGGAACCAGCTTGGGTGAATCTGAAAATGTTATCAATAAATAACAAGACATCTTGACCTTCTTCATCTCTGAAGTATTCAGCAATGGTTAAACCAGTTAAAGCAACTCTGGCTCTAGCCCCTGGAGGTTCATTCATTTGACCGAAAACTAATGCGACCTTGGATTCCCCTTCTAAGTTAATGACACCAGTTTCTTTCATTTCTCTGTATAAATCATTACCTTCTCTGGTTCTTTCACCAACACCAGTGAAAACGGAGAAACCACCATGGGCTTTAGCGATATTGTTAATTAATTCTTGAATGAAAACGGTTTTACCGACACCAGCACCACCGAATAAACCAATCTTACCACCTCTAGCGTAAGGAGCTAATAAATCGACAACCTTAATACCGGTTTCTAAAACTTCAGCTGCAGTGGATTGCTCAACGAAAGCAGGTGGGTCAGCATGAATTGGGTTTCTTTTCTTACATTCAATTGGACCTCTTTCATCGATTGGTTCACCAACAACGTTAATAATTCTACCTAAGGTACCTCTACCGACAGGGACACTAATTGGAGCACCAGTATCTCTGACTTCTTGACCTCTAACTAAACCTTCAGTACCATCCATAGCAATTGCTCTGACAGAGTTTTCACCTAAATGTTGAGCAACTTCTAAGATTAACTTAGTACCGTTATTTTCTAATTCTAAAGAGTTTAAAATAGCTGGTAATTGACCTTGTTCAAATTGAACATCAACAATGGCACCAATAACGGCTCTATATAAAACATTGAAATTGATTTAATTGATTAGTTAGTATTTGAATTGAATTGAAAAAAGCGTGCGCGCGCTAAAAAGAGGAAATGGCGGTTTCTGATTTGACGACAGTGTTGGGCGAGGGAAATCACTCGATCAAATACAAACAATTGACAAAATAGGGTATCAATCAAGTAATTAATTATATCAAATAATGATAACGTAATTGAAGATAGAAGAGTGCTGTGAGGTATTTGTGTTTAAAAAAATAGTGTAAAAATTGAAGTGCAGTCAAGTGGAGTAAAAAGGGTAAAAAAGCAATTTCCACTTTTCAAACTTCAATTGCATAAACTCAATTAAATCAAGTATATTAGACTAATTGTAACTATTCCATTAAATTGAAGTCAATCAGAAGCCAATTGAATAAAATTTGAAAATGAGAAAGAATTGGACATACCTAACTTTACCAACGGCTGGGGTAGCAGTGGCCAAACCTCTGTTTAAAGCTGAGTTAGCTTTAGCTGCCTTCAAGGCAGTTCTTGAAGTAGTAGCGAATAATCTAGCAACCATCTTATATGTTAATGGGGGTAGAGAAATATGTGTTCTTCTTTAAAAGAGAAAGAGAAGAGGTATAAACTGAAAAGAAGTGAAGCGTCAGCTATTAATATTTACTCGTTGCACTCGTTGAAAGCGATTCCAGCGCAGCGAGCGCAAACGACGCTTTTCATTGGCTGAGAGCACGGTGCACGGGTGCGGTGCCGCGTTGGTTTTTATTGGACAAATTGTCGTTTTCAACAGGGGATGTCGGGGTTTATTTGGGTGAGGTGAGTTAAGTTAACAGGGAGGCTTTTTTTACAGAGTTGGTGGTATATTTCTATCTTATATTCATATATCAACAATTCAGCTATACTTTGTTACTCAAGAGTAAGATTCAATGGCTGATTGGGTGTAAATGTAGATGAACAGATGTCCTCCAAAAGTTTCAGATATTCCACTAAATTTCCGTCAAGCCAATATGCCGTCATGTTATATATACCATTAAATACAGGTGAACATTTTTTGGGGTTCTTTCTTTCATCACCAATCTTAGCTTCTCTAAAATCAAAATATCGTCTGAATTTGTTTCCATAATGAACATAGTTCTTCTCTTTCACGTCATTAGAAATTTCAAGATTGGATAAACTCTGATTAGCTGTCTAAAATATATTCAAAATTTAATGTTCCTCTTTTTTATAGATTTGGTAGCACCGTCCTATTATAAAATGGCGATTCGAGTTATGGAAATTTGACTGAGGAGGTATCCAAACTTATGTTAATTTATTCGGTAAGCTATATATACATTTTGCTGAAGTAACAGCAAACAAACAACAAACTTAAAGGGAAAACACGGATCTACAAATCTCCAATATACAGATTAAAATCCACCCCCACTACCCAAAAGTTCTAAAACTTTGGGTTGAATATCTACACAAATATACTTTTGTAAATCTTTTAAATCAACTTCATGATATAGAGTACAGCTTTCACGTAATTTTTGTAATTCTTCAGGAGGTCGTTCAACCAACTTGTCTAGTTTATTTCCCAAACATCCTAAGCATAATACAATCTTACCATAATTATCATTTTTCATTCTTTTACGTCTCATTCTTGAAAGCATTCTAGTTTTAGTTTCTTTCAGAGAATTTGGAACTTGATCAATAATCAGTATACTATCATCACCACTGGCTGTATGTTCTCTCACAAATCGAATTTCTTCTTTTTTAGCTGCTATTCTTCTGGATTTTCTAATATTTTCTTCATTATTATTGGTTGTAGTACTATCTGTTATTGATCTTGAATTTGAACGAAGTCTTTTTTTAGTTAGTAGTCCATCATTTATAATTTTTTCCTCTTCTTGTTTAATTTCAATTCTACTGTCATCAGAATTTATTGATTCATTATGAGGATGACCCCATTCTTTTTGGAAATCTCTGGGAGATTGATTTGGAGTTGGTAATTGAACGGAGCCTGTACTATCATTCGAAACAATTGCAACTGAAGCCAAATCTTGATTCTCTGAAGTTAATTCAGTTTTCACATTGGATTTTGATAGTGATTTCAATTTTAATTCATCTTGATGTTCGTTTTCTAATTCTTTTAAAACATCGATTTCAATCCATTTAAAATTAACAAATGATTTACAATCATGACAAATAAATTCATCAATTTCTTCAGCTTCAACACTAGCTTTTCTCATTCTGGACATTCTACGATTTCCTGTTTCTCTTAATACCCTTTTTTCGAGATTTCTTTGTATTAATTCTTTAACTAATTCATCGTAATCAACTTTTTTTTCAATGGTATCTATAAAATTATTTAAATTAGGGTTAGTTAATGCTGTTGAATATTCTCTAATTTGTAAACAATAATCAGTGAATGAAATTTGTATCATTTGTTTAATTGTATCTTCAGTAAAATCATTTTTTTCTTGATTTAAAAGTATATCATCCATTATATTTCGTAATAATTTATAATAATTAAACACATTTTCCTTTTTAACTAATTTATATTCATTAATTGATTCCTGACCATAATTAAGCCAAAATGGCATTGTAAAATTAACAGCTTCATTAATATTAAATCCACAATTGAAGCCAGCATGATAAACTTTTGGAAATGTAATTGCAAATTCATTAGGCCCTTGATTAACGGTATATATTCTCAATTTTTTACCATATTTTAATTTTGCTAAATTTACTAATTTATCGGGACTCAATAAAGAAACTAATTGATGTAATAAATCAGGTTGTTTTTTAAAATAATCTGGTGAAACATCATGAAAAATTCGTTCGAATAATCCACATTCACTAGCTGGTATACCATACCATTTTTTAGTTGAACCAGCATGACAATAATTTGCACTCATTGTATAATGATCTTCTTTATGCCAACAAAAAGTTGAAAACATTGATCCAATGTAAATCCATGGAACAGTCATACCTGATATTTGATCTCGACTTTCAGTTCTAACATAATTTAATAATGAACCTGAAGAAAATGGTAAATTACATAAATTAAAAGGATGATCAATATATTCTTTATAAAGTTCTTTATCAATTAAAGAATTATTTGCAGTTGGGAAACCAGAAATTTCATCTGGAGATTCATTATGTATATCAGCACCATATCTGACTTCAAAATCATTTTCACTTTCATTTTCAACCAATCTCCAAAATTCTTTTTCTAATAAATTGATACTAGGATTTCTATTCCCATTTAAATGTAGATCACAATAATCATTTTCAAATTCTTCACAATGTCGTTGAAATTGATCAACAGAAAATATTGAACTAAAATCTTCTTCAAATCCATAGTCACCATTAGAGCCAATTAAACATTCATCACAAAACCAATCTTCTTTAGGAACTTTATTTAATGGAGGATTTAAACATTTCATATGAAAATTTCGTTCACAGTCATCACAAATCAGTATTTTCGTAGGATCTTCTTTACCACCACAAACATCACATGAACTTGAAGAAGATGTTTGTTGTTTAAAATTATCAAATGCTTCATTAATTGGATTTGCATGTTTTTCAATGACATGATTATTTTGATCATCAATATGTTTTTCTAAATATTTAACATATTTCATTAAATTTTTATACATGTCTTTATTAATAAACATAGTCTTATACATTTCATAAGATTCATTAACATAAATATCATATAAATGAACTCTTTTACCAGTATTCAAATTAACATAACCTGTTTTTAATGGTTTAATACCTTTCATTCTAAAGAAATTATTTAAACCATTTAACCAAAATTCTCTTGATCTATTTGTTAAATTTAATTCACTTAAAGTTTGTAACCTTGTATGAAATTTAAAAGTTTCTGGATTAATTGATAATGGTGGTATCCAATTTTTTGGAGGTTTTATCTTTAAAATACCATAATAAGTACCTAATTTAACAATTTCTTTTGAATTTAAATATTGAATAGGATTGGTAAACTCATCCTTTGTTGGATATAAAGTAGGAGCTTCTTGTGTTGAAAACATGACAAGGTAAAGTCAAAATTAAATGAGGAATATGAATAGGAAATGAAAATGGAGTTACCGCAACTAATTAATTAGAAAGGGAGATAAGTAACAGAATAAAGCAAAATGAAGAAAAATGAAGTCAAAGTTGTTGAAAAAAGACAATATTGGAAGTAATTATGGAATGATTTGATGACGAATATAATAAATATAATAAAGGATATTCAGTTGATTTTTAAAAAACACTGGATGATAATGAACAAGTTAAAGTTGTTAAAGTTAAAGATTGAAGATGATTCTGTTGAATGTGAAATAGGCATATTACCTGTAACTCCGAAAAATAAGTGGGTCCAATTACCTTATCAGGAAATGTACTTACCCATTTGGGTAATCGTGTTAATGAGATGCAGGAATTGTGGTTTGAGAGGTAGTGCGTTAAACAGTTGCGGAAAGTTGTATGGTGCACGGGTTGTTATAGAGGGCAACATTTGCTTTTCTGCACAGGCTGTGCTGTCTGTGTACGTAAATACTTACGTGATACAAAAGATTACATAAATACATTTACACAGCCTTCCAAAATATCATTTTCAATTTCAGGTGAAAAGCTGAAGTTGAAATAACAACAACAATCAATCATCAATTATAATCTTTTACATACTACAATAACTTAATAATGATTGGTGGTGAAGGAGAATCTTTTGATTATGATGAAAACAAATTTAGAAAAAAACCAACAAAGAAATGGACTTTGTTATCTTCAAAATTATTAATACAACAGAAACTTCATCGTTTTAAACTTCAAATGTATAAAAAAGATAAACTTACAATTCTTAAATTAATATTATTTGTTGTTTCATTTATATTTATCATTAATTGGCAAGTTAATAAAGAATCTACTCCTTACGTTTATGGTCATAAAAAAATTAGAAATTATTTTGATATTAAAAATACTCATTATCATGATCTTTTAAATAACAGGATTACTAAAAAGCATGATAATATTGGATTTGGTACTACTAATTTAGAAAAAAGAAGAGATAAGCCAGGTACCCCAGGTAAATTAGCAGATCCTGGTATTTTTCAACATGATGATAAAATACTTGAAATTAATAGAAAATCATCTAAAAAAACTGGAATTTTTAGATCTTCAAAACCTAAAAGAAAAATATATATAATTTTAGGGAAATCTCCTGAAGTTGGTATTCGACATCAAAAATCAAAAGAATCTTGGTTAAGTGAAAAATTATCAATTTTGAATAAAAAGCATTATGCTGAAAAACATGGATATGAATTAATTTTAGTTAATTCATTAGATGATAATGTTGGATTATATCAAAAAAGATATCAACATGAATATAGAGAAGGTTGGGAAAAAGTTGATATTTTAAGAAAAATTATGAAATCAAATACAATTGAAGATCCAAAAGTCGAAGAATGGTATTGGTATTTAGATATTCATACATTAATTATGGAACCAGATAAATCAATTGATGAAATTGTTTTCAAAAATGAAGATTATTTCTATCGTGATTTACAATATTTTAATCCACATAATTTAATTGTTGATGAAGAATTAAATCAATTTTTATTAGGTTCAACATTAAAAGAAACTGAAAGTTTAAATTCTGTTGATTTATTACTAACACAAGATTGTAATGGTATTAATTTGAATTCATTTTTAATTAAAAAATCAGATTGGGCTAATTTATTATTAGATTTATTATGGGATCCTGTATTTTATCAACAAATGCATGCTCAATGGGCAAAAAATGATAATGGGAAAAAGCAAGGTTTTATGCTTAAAAAAGATGATTACGATTTGAATGGTTATATGAATGATTTAGAAGAAAAAAATTGTTTAGAATATTTATTCAATACACAAAATTGGGTTAGATCGAAAATTGGTTTTATGCCAATTAGAACATTTAATTCTTTATCTAAAGATTTTTGTAGTCAAGATAGTGAAGAAATAGATGATGAGTATGGTTTATTGGATAATTATGGAACTTCCAAAAAGCCATCACAAGATTATTTAGATGACAAATCTAACTTTCATTATAATGAAACAAATAGAGATTTTTTAATTAATTATATGAATTGTGAAAAATTTCATAATTGTTGGGAGAGATTTTTAGAGTTCAGTGGATTATATGAAGATTTACACAAGAGTTGGTATCAAAAAATCTTTTAAATCTTACCCTCTTTGTAACATATATTTAAGTACATTGTTGTTATTCTTTTATTTTACATTAGTCAATATTCAAATAAAAACAAACATAAAAACAAAATTAAACCTCGATAAATAAATAAACCCTAAACAAATAAATAAAACCAATAATAAGCAACAATTAACCTATTTTGTTCTAAATCTCCATCTTTTCCTTTCAATTTCAGAAAGACCTTCGTTTCCATTAACAATTACCCTACTTATGTAAGTTCCGATAACAGGCATCATCATAAAAGAGTCAGCAGCCCAATCACCAGGGCAAACAATTAAATCCTGAATATCAGGATGTTCAGATAAAAGTAAATCAGAATCTGCATATTCTGTTATCCAACATAATTTTAAATCATTGAATACTCTTTCTTTTAATTCAGGTAATGTTTCCTGTAAATATCTACGAACAAGTCTTTCGCTTTTCATAAGTAATGTATCATTTTCCATTACTTTACTCAACATACTACCAGCTATAACTTCTGTACATACTAACATTTGTTCTTTATTATCTCTTGGTTCAAAAAAAAATCCTTTATCATTGTTAAATATTATTGGAGAATCTCTAAATTTTTTAACTTCATCTTGAGTTAATTGAACTTGAGCAGCAACAAAACACCTTTCTTCTGTTTCTGGCTTAAATGGAAATAATTTACACATTTCATTTCCCGATACGCAAAGAGTATATCTATCAGCAGAAAAAGTATCACCTGAGCTAGTAAATATACCTATGACTTTGCCATTTTCACATAAAAGGTCAGTAACATCACCTTGAGGACCTAAAGTAAATTTCACACCTAAATTGATACATTCTTTGTATGCCATAGTTAAAGCATCATGAGAGTCAACCCAACCTTCATCTTTTCTTAAAGAATAAGCAAACCAATTATTTAAACTACCAGTAAGAACTGGAACATGTTTTTTAATTTTATCAGGAGTATCTAATAAAATCGCATCAGGATTGTTATTTAAATATCCAGCAACTCTTTCATTCAAATAATTTAAATCACAAGAAGCATAAAGAAATCCAGTTGGATGATAGCAACTTTTCAAAATTGGATCAAATTTCCAAACTTGTTTAGCTTCATATCTAATTCTAGTATTTAAATCTAATTCTCCTTCGTATTCTAAAGTATGAAATAATTGTTGTGGCATTCGTTCACCCTTTGAATTATCTGATGGAATATCAATTGATCTATCCAAAACATTAAGTTGTTTATAACCTTGTCTTGCAAGTGATAGAGCTGTTGATAAGCCAAATATACCAGCTCCTATAATAATGATTTTAGAGTTTCTATCCACATAAGTCAGCTGGTCTTGATTTATATAATTAAGGCCCATTTCAGGATAATATTATAATCACCTATGAATTGGAATTGGGTATTGTTAATATTATATCCTCAAAAAAAAAAGTGGAATAATTGTTTTCTTTCTATGGGTTTAAAAAGATAAAATTGTGTGATGAGCTAACTCTTCGTAAATATTCTCTTCGCAAATCTTTCTTAAATGTATATCTTATAAGTTGAAATATTGTCAAATAAAACTATATCATAAAAGAAAGTTTACCATTAAATTATTATTCCAAAGTTTCCGATAAGCATCAAATTGAATTTAAATACGACGTATAATAGATAGCATAATGTCTTTCAGTTTTATCAAAAACTTATTCTACTGTATATTAATCTCTGAGCATGTGCTATCAGCACTATAATTTACACGTGACGCTCACTAAAACTACAATATATATACATGCAACCATGAATTGGCCTGTAAGTGTTAACTGATTTTTTAAAGCCATTTCTATAGCCAAATTCAACCTCCTATATCATTCTACTATGTTCTATCATCCTATCAAAACTATATATATTTATTTACTTTGAAAATTGAAAATTGTTTAAAAATTTACGAAAATTTCCCGATAAGCCTCTGTGCCGCTTATTAAAAACTGAATAATTGATGTAAGCCATCACGTAATCAAATTTGATTATATTTTTCTGAATCAATAATTACAAGTATATTTCGGTAAATAGATCGGTTCAAGTTTTTAGGTGTGTTTTTTGTCTTTTCTTATCCCCTCCCAGGCTAGATATCCTGCAATTTATTTAAGGTTAATAAATCGGTGTGGTAATCGAAAAATTTAGTGGTGAATAATCAAGAATGGATGAACTTTTTTCATCAGACCTTAAATCAAGATTATCAGATTTATTAAAATATATAAAACAAAATGATATACCTAAAGATATCGAAAACTTTTTCACGAGTATATCAAAATCTTTCAGAAACTCGTATGATACAAATTTTTGCAATTTATGTTTCACTTGTCATAATGATTACCAATTGTGTCCATTTCAACCTAATCGTGAATTAAAAGACAGATTGACATTTTGTCCAATACATAAAACAGCATCAAAAGTTTTTGTAAAAGGAAATATTATTCAACATTGTATAAGATTTCATTGCAAAAATGGTATTCCTGTGACTAATGGATATGTTTTTCAAGTTTTATTTTATTGTTGTGTGATCTTTCCAACTAATTCACAGTTGACTGATTGCTTGAGTTGGTACTTTATTATTAAAGGTAATGGAGATATTAGTTTGATTAACGATGATGATCTTAATAATTTGAAAAAACAATTTGTAAATACGCTGAAATATTTATTTTTAAAAAATAATATGGAAAAATTAATTGAACAGATGATTTCTCATGAATCTACTATAAATCTAAGCGATGAATTAAAAGGTAGATTAATATTTTGGAAAGAAACTAAAAGTTTTGGTAAAGGTTATAAAAAATTCATTTTTGATATTAATGATTTAGTACAAGTTGAAAAAATTTCACAAGAAATAATTGATGTAGAAATTGAAAAATCAAAGTATAGTTCAACGGATCATTTATCTAGAGAAAAATATAATTCCATTTCCAATGTGGATTGGTTATGGACTGCTTATGCTTTGCAAACTTATGTTTCTTTTAGATTTTATAATAGAAATAAGATATTGGAGAATTTGAATAGTGGATTTAATAATTTAGATGTTTTAGATATTACTGATGGAGCTTCAACTTCTGTCAAATCTTCTACCTCAGGGCCCATCTGTTTATCTGATGATGAAGTAGATTCTGGCTCAACTGAAAAAATTGATACTGAAAAATCAAAAACAAAAACAAAATCCAAGTATAACCTTAAATTAAAATCTCAGAAAAAAATAGTAAACGAAGAGTCCAGTCCTGAAATAATGAAGGATGAAGATATTTTGAGTTCATCTAGAGATGAAGACCACATCGGAACTGAAAAGACAATTATGGATAATTTATCATCTAAAAATCATATAGATAAGCACAAATTTAAAAGCCAATCACATTTCTTAAAGGAAGAAAGTTCAGGCCTTTCTCTGGACCCTGTTTTTGTTTTCCCTAGAAATAATTCAACAGAAATGTTTTTAGAAAAACACGTGAAAAATACTCTTAGAACAAATAATCGAATTTCAAAACTACCTGAGTCTGCTGAAATTTTAACTGAGACTTTTCCAACTGAAGAAAATTCCAATATTATTATGTCAAATTCTTCTAAAAAATCAAGAATCAACACTAAAATAATTAAGCATAAAGAAAATAGTAAGAATAATTTTTTAACTAACAACAATAATGAACCCATCAATGATACAAATGGCAAATCTGATCATTCTAATGATCCTGAGACTCAATCTGAAATAGACCATCAAAAAGAGAATAATTCAAATTCTAAAATTTCAACAAGCAAAAAGTTACACAACTTGTTTGAAAAATGTGATTCAGGTAGCCCAAAATTACAAGTAGGACCCGCAAAAACAGGTCCACTTTCAGTTTCAAATATACAAAGTATAAGCTCTACTTCCCATAAGCGAAATAATGAAGATTTATCAGCATCATATGTTAGAACTGCAAAACCATCTTCCATGAGACTTCATAATTTAGTCATAGAGTCTCCGAAACGTAGTAAGAGACAGAAAATAAGGGTTGATTTATCTGATTCAGCTAGTGGTGGTTCTCATTCTGAAAATGATCATGATGAAATTATTGTTGCTAATTCTCACTTGTCAAATATATCTAACAGAAAAAAAATTAACAAGTTAACGAAAGTTGATGAAATCAAGTTCCCTAACAAAACTTTCAAAGCTAGTGTTCAACAATTTGATGAGGGTATTGCTGATGATGAACGAGATGATATTTATTCTGGTGAAGAAGATGATGTCATAGTGATACAAGATTTCCGGACTCATCACAGTCCTAGAAAGAATGCTCCTAAACGAATTACCATGAATGAGGTTGCATTTGCGACACCAAAGCCTAAATCACAATCTAAAACCGAAACAGAAGAAACTATTGTAGTGGATAGTGAATCAGAAGATGATGAAGATTATGGAGAATATGAAGTTGATTTAAGTCAGAATGATTACGATGATGATTTTGACCCAAGTCAATATTTAAAGTCTATAATTTCTGGTAAAAACAACATGAGTTTTGCAAATTTAATTAATCTGATCAACTTTACATTGGTAAGATATCCGAACCCAAATGTTCAAATTATCAATTCAAAGATTACCTCAACTTGCAAAAGAAATACATACTTCATATACCCCTACTCAATACAAAATACACTTTCAATATTATTTGGTGATATTAAATTAGATAAGAATAATTCGGATAATAAAGTTTCATTAGTTTTCATTGGTCCTGATAAAGTCAAGCCTTTAATTCTTGAGAAAATTAAATCTTTAAAGATGAATAATGTTGTGTTTAAAGATATGAAAATTGGTATGATGAAAAAGTTTCCTATGAATAATCCAGCTACTCTTTTCTTAACTTTTTATAAACTTTTAGCATTTTTAAATGATGGTAAAGGTGAGCTTGATGAATATTCTTTGTCTGGAGTTCTAACACAAATAATTAAAGACCTGAGAATGAAGGATATAAGGGAATCCATCAGAGATGTGATTATTCAAATTTCTCAATAATTAATTCAGTGCATTTGTTCATGCTTTTTTATCGTTATTTTGTTTTTAGTTTTTAGTTTTTTTCGTCATTTTTAGCATGTGTAAAGTAATTAATGCCTTGACATAGTGAATATTTCTCTCACTTCACATTCCACTAAACATTTTTTTTTATTGAATTCCTATAGTAGAATAGTTTCCAAGAAAAAGTGTTTGGCCTTATCATCCAATGAAACAACAGGTAGCTGTTTCTTGGCATAGTTTTGATATCATTTCTAAAGAATAAGTCAAAAAAAGAGGCTGATTCATTTATGAATCTTCATTGATTTGGTAATCAAAACATTATCTTTTGTCTGGTCTTTGTGGTATTTCGAGAGTTACCAAGTGTAATTGAAACCAATTCCCATGTTTTTTCATCTATGTATGATAATAAAGAAATGTGCGGCGTATTTTTTGAACCTTCAAAATGGCAGCAAATTTAATTCAAATAAAACTAACCTTCCAATTCCATCAAAACCAACCTGTATTATAGGTTAATGTTACTCAATGGTTTTATAGTTCTCTGAAACATATCTAAATGGCTAAGTTATTCATTGATTGTTGCTTCTTACAGAGGCAGGTTTGGTAATATTAACCCGAAGCCATCGCTGCTCATCATTAATCAAAAGATAAGACTTGTCTTGGTATTTCCCACCTTCTTATCTTCAGTTACCACATGAATTGCTCCATTACAAATATAAATAATAGTTAAAACCCTCTTTTTCAAAATTTGTCTTAAATGTTTGAAATAACTTTTTGGAGTATAACTATTTCATCAACTACATTTGATTATGGGTTTTGCTAATTCTGGGCTAGGATCCGCTGAATTGATCATGAAAGCAAGACGTGATCTCTCAACACTAGCAGAAGAAACAGAAACTTTTGTGTAAGTTAATTAAAAAATATCATTATTTTGTGTATCAATTTTTTTTTACTAACCAAAAAATAAACATAATAGTGCTGCTGACATTGCTTATATTTTGATTTGTTCGGTTATGGTTATGTTAATTACTCCAGCCATTGCCATGTATTATGGGGGTACTTTGAAACGTAAAAGTATTATACAACTTTTATTCCAATCTTACATGGTTACTGCAGTCATTACAATTCAATGGTTTTTGTTTGGATATTCTTTGGCAGTATCCCAATCATCATCTAGAGTTATGGGTAATTTCAATTTAGGTGCATTACAGTCAATTAATGCTGGTCCATTTCTCGAAGGTGGTACAATCCCTTCTATGCTTTATTTTGTTTTCTCAACTTTTTTCCCAGTTGCTACCTGTCAAATTTTTGCTGGTGCAATAGCTGAAAGAAGTCCCGTTTTACCAAGGTGAGTAATTTTTTTTATTTGCTCTGCAATATCTTGTTCAAAAAAAAAACCCATCCATACTAACAAAATTTATCTATTAAAGTTTGATCTTGAGTTTTATTTGGACCACTGTGATTTATTGTCCTGCTGCCTATTCTAGTTGGAGTCCTTCTGGTTTTTTATATAGATTAGGGGAACTAGATTTTGCAGGTGGGGGTCCGGTTCATGTTGCTTCTGGTGTTGCATCGCTTTCTTACTCTTTTTATATTGGACCAAGAAAAAATTGGAAAGATCCTAAAACTAATAAGAATTACTTGCCTCAAAATCCAATCATCACTTTTATTGGAGTTACTATTATTTGGTGTGCATGGCTATGCTTTAACAGGTACGCTTTCGAACTTAATTACTCTTTCATTTACAAAAATACATGAATACTAACATATTTTACTTTTTTAGTGGTACTTTACTGGCCGTGAATACTAGAACAGCTTATATAATGGCAAATACTCAAATTGCTGCTTCTACAGCTTCTTTAACTTTTGCTGTCATGGAAAAAGTCCAATCTGGTAAATGGTCAATTATTTCAGCCTGCGAAGGAGCAATTGTTGGATTGGTCAATATCACACCTTCATGTGGTTATATATCACCATACTGGTCTTTGATTACTTCAATATTTGTTGCAGTTGTTTGCAAATTGCTTTATAATTTTAACGAATGGGTTGGCATTGATGATACTTCTCGATCATTTGTTGTCCATGGTATTGGTGGTATGCTAGGTTCAATATGTACTGGTGTTTTTGCTTCACCTTACATAGCAGGCTTAGACGGTGTTACAGAAATCGATGGTGGTTGGATATTTCATAATTGGGACCAAATGGGTTATCAGTTTGCTGGATTTGTAACAATTTCAGTTTGGTCTTTTGTTGGTACTTATGCTATTTGCTTTGTTATTGATAAGATTCCTGGTTGTAAAATTAAAGGATTGACTGAGGCCGAAGAGATTGGAATGGATTTCTACGAAATGACAGAAATTGATGGTCTATTAACTGATATTTCAGATATTGATATATATAGGAATGGTATTTCATATAGTGAAACACCTGTCATTGAGGCTTCTTCTGGTTCGGGATCTGAAGTACATGAGACAAAAGGCAATAAAACTCATATTAAATCTGAAGAAATTGTTTAAATTCATATATTGTGAGTTTATGTTGAATTTTCATCCGTTTGTTTATATACCTAACTGAATTATATCTAATAAATTTATAGTTATTTCCTTCTGCTTTTTTGTTTTCATTTTTGTTCCACTTTTAACCTTCTTCTATTTAGTAATAAATTTTATTTTGTGGTTCCAAATTGAGTATCAATAGTAATACAACTAGATTATTGGTTTCTGGAAGTACTTCGATAATTCTGGATAGATTATTCTAGGCTGATTAAGTCAATGGGAATGAATAATGTCGGAGTAAGAGAGATAAATCTCCATCAATTATTTATCCAACAACGGGGGGTATATACCTTCTATTGATATGATATCTTGAGAACTAAAATGTAACCGTTGTTTCCAACCTTGGATATTTACTCCTTTAGTAAGTGGTATGAGTTAACATACCTTAATTGACTATATGTTTGATCTTTAAGATTTCGGCGATAAAATCGATAATCTCACCGTATTATAAAATCTATATATTACACAAAAGATAAATTGCAAAAACACTTCACCTTTTATACAAAGATTGGATAAAGAAAAGGTTAGGAAATATTGATTTTTTGAAACATAAATGATCCTGAAACATGGATGACCCATAACCTGAAATTCCAGGCAGCAACCTGAAATTTGTGACAATAATGATTTACAGTAAATACTTTAATAAGACATACATGAAATTTGATGACTTATTTCCGATAAACAATAACAATAATAAACAAAAAACTAATGATAAAAGATTAACCAGCCTTTTGTGGATATGCGGCACTGTGAAGCATAAATGTAAAAGGTAAAACTATAAATAATTGTATTAACTTTGTTTTTCATAAGTGGGGCCATAGCTCAATGGCAGAGCATTTGATTCCAAATCAAAAGGTTGCAAGTTCGATCCCTGTTGGCCTCATTTAATTATTTAATTTTTGTTTCTCATGTGCGCTCGCGTAAAGTTTTCTGAAACGCGTTGATTTTCAATTTCAATTTCATTTTTTTGAGATCAATGAGCTGTTTAGTAATCATTTTCACTTTGCGTTTCAATTGTATCTTTTTCATAACAGAAACTGTAAAAGAGTTCTATTAAAACAAATAAGATAATATTTTTCTAAGATGGCATTTTTCACAGCTAAATGGTTAAACTACTCAAGAATTGGGTTTCTTGCTTTCGTTTCATTCAAATTATTGGTTGATCCAAAATCTGTTGTGGAATACAGTGGGGTGTTTGTGTTAGGTACTTCAATGAATTTACCTTTGTTAACAGTTAACGATAATTCACCAATATATGGTTCATTAGCTGTGTTGTTATTTGTCATGACATTTAGTGATTTCATGCCTTTACTTGATAATAATTTTCAATATTTTGAACTTGTTGTTCCAATGAGATTATTCTTACTTTTATGTTTAGCTGTTTTCACATGTATGGGCGATTCTGTTTATATATGTAACTCATTAGTCTTTTCATATTGTTTTGGTGAAGCATGGATGCATATTTTAATTTATTCCACTTTAAGAGAAGAGAAATATAAGAGATTACAAGATGCACAAGTTGAAAATAAAGAATTACAAGAAAAATACATAAGAGGTGATTTGACTTCAGAACAAGAGCAAACTGTTGAAAAAGATTTAGAAGATAAAGAATTAAAGAAATTAATGGAAGAGTTCCAATAAGTTAAATTATCAAATCAAATTTTTGCTAAATAGTTAGAAAAAGGGCTAAAGGGTTAAAATCAATAAAATAATTAAAAATGCATTGAACCTAATCATACAATGGTTATATCATTTTTGTTCTTATGCTGTTTTTATGCTTGACATTATATAAATGGCTTTCTGTATATATAACCTAAGAAAAATAATTATATTATATTTATTTACGAACAAATATAAAAAGAAATGTAATATTATTTCTTACCTAAAGCTGATGCAATATTAGCAGCTTCTTCAACTGCTCTGCTAATACCGGATCTGACACCTCTTTCTTCCATAACTAGTAATCCACCAATAGTTGTACCACCTGGAGTACAAACAGCACTTTTCAATGCTGCTGGATGTTCACCAGTTTCCAAAGCCATCTTAGCAGTACCTTCCATAACCTTAGCGGCACATTCTCTAGCTGTTGCATAAGGAATACCCATTCTAACACCACCATCAACTAAAGCTTCCATCATCAAAAGACAAAAAGCTGGACCTGACCCGACTAATGCTGTAGCAGCATCCATATTTTTTTCTGGTAACTTCAATGGTAAACCAACTGGACCAATTAATTTCATGACAAGATCTTCATATGATTCAGCATCACTTGAAAATGAGACAACTGCTGTACCACAACCGAATTTAGCTGGAGTATTGGTCATAACTCTAGCAACATATGGTGATAAATGTTTAATTTGATCGATAGTCCAACCAGCCATCAAAGAAATGACTAATTGATTACCGTTAAAAGATGATATCATTGATTTAGTAACAGAGTCAAACATATATGGTTTTAAACCTAAAACGATAACATTAGCTTTTTTAACAGCTTCAGCATTAGCAGCACCAAATGACACTGAAATCTTATCACCATAAGTTTCCTTTAATTGTTTAGCTTGTGATTCTCTTGATACACAAGCTGTAATGGATGCTGGATAAGGTTGGACTTCTGATTTAAGAATTGCTGATAAGACTGCAGTTCCCATAACACCACATCCAAGGATAGTTAAATTGTAGCTTTGTAAGTTGACAGGCATGTATGATAATGTAAATATTTATATATTAAAACTGCTAATGGCCAATCAATTGAAATTGATAAGATTATACATAGTCAGAGTAGTTTCCTTATTTATTTGTATTAAAAGATGAAGTTGATTTTTCAGCTCGGTGAATGCACAACATGTTTGTGGAAGGTAGTAGCGAGATAGTAATATTGTTACGACAGAGCAAATGTTGTTGCAAGGCTCACCGAGAAAAAAAAATTACTATTTAAGTATCTAAATATTTCATTAATTATATATTTCATTAATTCTATCACTTTTATTTTCTTCTATTATTTTTAGTAAATATTTCATTAAAATTAGCAATTTCTATCTATAATTTTAAATACTTTTTTAATATCAGTTCTGGGTATCAAGAACCACTCTTTATGAATACCACCTTTTTCATTTTGACAAGCTTCACAATATAACTTACCAAATCCATACAAAGCTCTAAGATCAGAATGTATTTTTTGTTCTGAAATATAAGCAGCACCAGAAACAAAACCTTTCATTTGGTAATTGAATTTCTTATAATTAGTCTTAGACAAATCAAATGTTTTAAAACTTTTAATCATTATTGAAAACTTATCACTAGTAGCAATAATAATATTATTTAAAATATTGGGCGTTATTAATTTAAAATCTTGGTGACATTGCTCCTCCCACTGACTTAATCTTTTCTCTGGAGTTTGTGTTGTAAAACCAACTTTTATTAAAATATGATGTTTTGGATCAAATTCTGAACTTCTTAACCTACCTGCCATTCCAGGCATACTTGATTCTTCACCTTGTCTCAACCATTTTTCTTTAGTTGGCTTTGGTGCTATCAAATGATTCAATGTAAATATGTAAATATAACCAGGTTTAACTTTTTTACCAGATGATTGATCTGGAGCATTTGTCGACATGTAAACAAACGAACTTAAGTTAGTTGTTTTTATCGTATTGTTTTTAAACCCGTTTGATTTTTTAAACGATGGTTTTAATTTTGAAGGGGTAGGTGGTGAAAGATGGTTGTTATTTGAAGGACTTTGGTTTTGATGATAATGACAAAATAGTTCTGTTGAATCCTCTGAAACATGTATTTTGCATCGATCTCCTTTCTTAGTAACACCATGACACTGACTCATGATATTTTCTCCTTTTACTTAATTGGTTTATACTTTGATGTATCGCTTTGGTAAAATATCATTGAAAGAAAAATGGAAGTTAGGTATTAGGTATCAGGTCTAAGATGGATTCAGAAGTGATTTTGAAATCAAAACAATAGATCTCTTTGCGGCTCTGTTTCGAGTTTGACGATTTTCGTGATTTTTAGATTAAATTGAATTAAATTACAAGGTATAAATTATAAAGATAATGCGAATGCAACTGTTTAACCAAAAACTTCTAAGCTATTTTTCCAGCAAACTTCAATCAATTCCTGTTCATCCATTTTTTTAACACCCGAAATAATTTGGCCAACTTGACCCACTAAACATGGTTCGTTACGTGATTTAATCAAAGGTGATAAATATTTATTTTCATTATGTGGATTTGAAATAAACTCATCAAATTTTTTGGATTTAACAATTGGGATTGGAATGTATTCATTGAATTGTATAGAATCTTTCGTTGATTTTTGATTTTGCTTTTGATTTTGATTTTGATTTTGATTTTGATTTTGTTTTTGCTTTTGCGTTTGCTTTTGCGTTTGCTCTGGTTTTTGTTGTGATTTACTAGTACTATTTTCTAAAGAATCATCATCAACTGAAACATTTTGATTAGATTTGGACACTTCAATTGGATTAAGTGAAGTTAAATCAGTAACGTACTCAAATGGGTAAAATACATTAGGGCATTTTTTTAGGTATTCATAACTAGCGCTAGTCCTCTTAACTTCACACCAAGGAGAGTCTGTTTCGATCAATAATCTATCAGTTGGTATAACCTTAGCTACATTCAATCCTATTTCCTCTCTTAAAGAGCAACCGTTTAGGCTAATCCAAGATTTAGCAGTTTTAATACCATCTCCATTAAATGTATTTAAAAGATGAAACATTTCTTCAGGCTCACCAGTAAAACTATGAATACATAATTTTTTATTTTTTAAAATCAAACCATCATTTCTTGTACCTTCAACAAAGGGTTTTAAAATGGATATGAAATCATTAAATGCATTACGCATATGTAAAAATAAAGGTAAATCAAATTCACAAGCTAATTTTAATTGTAATTCAAAATAAAAAATTTGTTTTTCTTTTGGGGTATAATGAAGTCTATCATAATCCAAACCAATTTCACCAAATGCCTGAATAGTATTTAAATTATTTTTTATCAAATTACGAAGTTTCATCAAATGGTCTTCAGGAGAAACATTTGGATTAGATTCAAATTCTAATACTGTACAAGGATGAACACCTGCTGTAGTTTTAAGTATTGGATATGGTTGGTAATGATCTTTTTCTTTTGATGATATATCAAGCTGAGACTCCAATTGTTTTGTCAAATTCTCAATATTTTCATCTATATTATTTTTGTATAGTTTATTTAATTCATTATAAAATTTTGCTAATTCAATGGATTTTTCACTTTCTTCAACTGAACTACCTGTAACTAAAGCTTTCTTAACATTGAATAATTTAGCTCTTAATAACATTTCATTAATATCATTTCTATGATGCTGAGAATCTCTATAAGTTCCTGAAAACATTGGGTCTGTTAAATTTAGTCCAATATCATAATAACTTGGTTTATAATTGTAAATTGTATTTGATTGTGTTTGACGAAGTGAAACAAGTCTGGGTATTGTTGATGTTAATGATTTCAAAAGGGTTTGTTGTGAGGCAGTTATCATTTCCTGATCTAAAACTTGCATTATATAAGATATCAAATTGATTATAATAATATGTTTACTGGAAAAGAATTTGAAGTTGATATTAGTTGGAAGATAGTCAATAAATACTCTTTAAATAAATAAATAAATATATATCTATATATATTCCGAGCATCCGTACACCAGGAGAAATAATTTCTATACCGTAATAGATATTTTATATCCTATCATATTATTAAAAAAAAGGTTGTAAATCAATAATCTATAAATACTTTTTGTAAATATCTGATTCATAAAATTGATTCAAAACTAAAGAAAACAATTGAAAAGTTGTTTTAAAATCATCTAATTCATTATAAATTTGACAACTAAATCTAATTAACATAACTTGATCATAATAAAAAGCAAATGGAACAAATGTATCATATTTATTAATTAAAATACCTTGAATAAAATCTTTCATATCATTATAAAAATCATCTTTTTTTGATAAATTTTTCTTAAAATAATTTTTTTTATCATCATTAAATGTTAAAACAAGATTAAACATAAATGTTGATAACTGATCTTTATCATTTTCATTTTCTAAAATTGATAAAGTAAAAGAATCATTTGAATTTTTTTTATAATCATTTTTAAAATAATCAATTGCAATCTCTCTTAATTCATTACAATAGTTTCTAATATTAGTTAATCCACCACACGTTTCATTAACAAATTTTAATCCAGAATCAATTGATAAATAAGAAGCATAATTATTTGAACCATTATAAATAAATTTTTCATAAAATTTGGCATTATTGAAAACATGACTGATAGGAAATGGTTGAATTAGTTCTTGATATTTTGGATCAACATATAATAAAGCTGAACCACGAGGCAAATAAAACCATTTATGTAAATTAGTTACATAAAAATCACATTTAATTTTATCTAAATCAATTGGAATCATACCAATTGAATGAGCACCATCAATACAACTAATAATATTATATTTTTCACATAATTTTGTAATTTCAATATATGGTAATAATACACCTGGCATTGAAGCAACTAAATCAAATAAACACATTTTTAACTTAGATTTCAATTTAAATTTTTCTTCGAATTTAAATAAAATTTCATTTTTTGTTAATGGGAATTTTAATTCTAATATAATCAAATTTAAATTAAATCTTTCAACAATATAATCAACAGTATTTTTACAAGCACCATAAATTAAATTTGTAATTACAATAGTATCATTTTCTTCAAATGGGAAACTTCTCATAATAATATTAATACCAGATGTAGCATTTTGAATAAATGCAATATTTTGATAGTTTGTATTAACTATTGTCGAAGTTAATTTTAATGCATTTTCAATTTTTTGTGGTAATTCATATTGTAATAATTTATCAGGAAATTCCATATCTTGTTTAATTAATTCTAAATATCTATTATTGATTTCATGTGGTACACCTCCAAAAGATCCATGATTTACAGGTAAAGCTTTCGGAGTATACTGAAAATGATCTAATCTAAATTGTTTCCCAAAATTTGGATTTAAAATACTCATGATCAATTATTATCAATATTACTTGGCAAATACACTGAATAACTTAAAAAAATCAAGTACTCGATATATAAGAAAGAAATTAAATGATTTTTGTAATCAAAAGTCGGAGATTTAAGATAAAAGAGAATCGGAACAGGGCCGATACGAGCCGCATTACGGAGTTTTACCGATTATCAAAGATTTCGAAATTGTTTATCTAACCAAAACAAGTGAAATTTGAGATATTTATACAAAAATGGGTATTATTCATTATGTCTAAGTCAATGTAAATTGAATTCGGCGAATTTTTATATAATATTCAATGAAAATACTTAACATGTATTAAAAATGAACTTAAATTTAATCTTATTTTAGGAGACATTAATATGAATTTGAAAAATGTACATGTTTTTCTGCTATTAAAATTATGAGCCATATATGAATGTATGTATAGTAGTTAACTGGGCCAATCTAGTGTCTGGTGGCTGGTGACTGGTAAATAGACAGATACCTTATTTGTTAAAGTATTTGTTAAGTATATATATATATGAGCTTGTCGACAGTATCTGATAGCCGATAAGAGCCCAATAAGAACCCGTGCACAGAGACCAGATCTGCCATATTGGATATATCTATTACCCACCTCACTAATGTAGCAAATCGGATACTTTATTCCGACCGAAGAGCCGGGGTCATTGATTTGTTGTACCGGATTCCAATGCTAAACAATGTTCAGCTTCAAATTAAATTGCTGAATTGAATTTTGTAGTCAAGAATTAGTAAGTTAGAAGTTAAAAGCCAGAAAACTAAAACATTAAAAAACCTAAACGCCAGACCATTCCTTAGGGAGGGCATAAATTAAAATTATTGAATCAAAAAAATAACCGCCACATGGAGAAATTTAACTCCACCGATAATTGGGATATGAAATCTGGGGGAGTTGAGTTAAGTTAAGTTATAATTTCAATTGGATACATTGGTAGTATAGCTGTTTAAAGTTTGATTGCTAGTTTATCAACGATTGATTGTTGATTTTTTTGATTGTTAATTGCTGTACCTTGAATGTTGATTGGAAATAGGAATGAACTATCCCACTTTAGACCACAAAGGACTCATAATATGATTCACAACTCACAAACTGATTTAACCAAATCAGGAATGGTACAGCGGTAGTCAATTGGCAAGTTTTTTTTGGTTGCAATCGTGCAATTACGTAATCAATTACAATCGTAAAAATGCTCATCGAAAAATTGTCACTATTGATCAGCCCATTTTTATACATCCACCCATAAAATCATCTGGCAGTAAATCACTAACGAAACAAAATCAATTTAAAGGTTTCAAATATTATTTAATTAAATTTTTTTATCTTTTAATTATGCATGGGGTAAAACAAAACAGTAAAAAGACTTAAACTATGTAACTTCATTCTAGGATGAGATGATGATGAACACATCCCATCGAGGTTTCTCTTTTCTTTAGTTGTAAGTTTTAGTAAGGCTAAAGCTTTAACACTAAGCTTAACTCATTTAGACTTAAATGCCAGCTCACTAATCTAAAAAAGACTTAAAATTGATGACGTACGTACTTTAAGTTCCTCATTTTATCAATACTTCGAAGTTATATATATATATTTATGTATGTACCTTTGTAATCGAGACTTAATCAACAGTGACATGAATCTTAGTTTTTATGAGATGAACCCCCTAATGGGTTTGTATTTGTCTTTTTTTTTTCATGAATTATAATATTATATAAACTTCTGTTGTGTTAAAAATGGACTAGTGTATGATTAACTGATTAAACAAACCAAAAAGCAAAAACCGACCTCAAGAGACCAACCTCATGCCATATTTCTATTGTTGAAAATTATTAAACCTTACTTTTTGTATTGTTCCAGAATTAAAACCATGCAACTTATAAAAATATAAAAATATATAAATATTTAACTTTTAATGAAACATGACAACCTAACCTACATTTCTTACAACACCCAGCATATAGTACACCCTTCTTTCCACTTTTTTCTATTGCTTGCTTCCTTTTTTCCTTTCACTCCTTTATTCTTTCTTCCTTAGATTTGGCCCCTCCCTTTACTTTCTCATGTGCAATTTCCTCGGATGAAACATTGTACTGTAGCGGTGTTAATATGCCTTCTTTAGCATTACCAGCGCTGATCTTATACTCAAACGATCAACCTACTCTTACACTCAATCATATTTTGTCTAGAATGTTGCTTGTAGTGTGTAAGTTTTTTTTGATTATTTGATTATTTGATTATTTGATTATTTGATTATTTGAATATTTGATTATTTGATTATTTGATTATTTGATTATTTGATTATTTGATTATTTGATTTGTTGATTTATACCTTCAATTTTAAACTTAGATTTTCATAGGCTCACTTCATTTAAGGACCATAAAGAAAAATGATAATTATTAAGCGCTGAAAATTCAAGGCAGAATTTAATTTATGCCGCTGTGGGGAAACCAAAGCCAGGCTTTAATAAAAAAACTAAACAATAGACTCTAATGAATTAGAAGTTTTAATTATAATAAATATTTCATTATCCGCTAATGAAATACAATTATATAGATATTCTATGATAATGTTTTTTTCTATTGTCTAATCTTAACAGCTCTATCTTGTCGCTTGTCGATAGTCCTTCCGGAATTCGGTATTCCTAATTAGTTTTTTTCTATGCATTCTAAAATACCATTCCAATAGAATTTAAAGTTAGCACCATGGTATTACCAGTACTAGTACTAATATTGAACTCATTATCCAAATTTGGAATATTTGATTTTATCTTAGCCGACAAAAAGCATATAAACACACCCGTACATACCCAAATATATATGTATATAATAAATAATATGTAATCTTTTTAAACAGTGTAAGGATGTACTGGTAATTATTCCTATTTTGGGCTAGTGTTATACGGGTACTAACTTCAAATTGTTCAAGTTGGCACGGCAGCTATTATGTTTGATTTGCATACATATATATATACAACTATATATAAATAAATATTAAATCATTAGCAAGCTGGAAAATGTTAAATTTACTTTAGGTAAGAATAGATTAATATGAGATTGGATTCATAAAGTTACAGCTTTTTACAATGACTTTTTCTTTTATTTTCTATTTCGGTTTTGTTTCGGTTCCGGGTTTAAGATTTGATTTCAAATTGATTGTTTTTGAATGGATGATTGGATGGATGAATGGATAGAAATATCTAAGTAATAATTTAATTAATCATTCATTACATATATACTTCTTAGTTTAGTTTTCTTTTTATTCGGTCTTTTCCTTATCCTGTAAAACTCGCCGGTGTTTGTTTAATTATTAATGACTAAATGAAATGAAATAAAACAAAATAAATGTTTGTCGAAAACGGAGAAAGCAGGGAAGACAATATTAATTTTAGTTTCTGTGAATATATTTACTACATTAAACTGATTGATTATATTTTGTGAATTTAATGGTGTTTTTTCCTAATGGTATTTAGTTGTTAATTTTTTTCGCCTCATTTATAGGCTTATTTACTAAATGAAATTCAATAAATTTAGTTTACTTAAATTTGAAATAAAATTATTTATATTACAAACAAACGTAAATACATTAGAATTAGTGTATAAAATCTTGTCGTTAATGACAAACAAAACAGAGACAACTTGAAATTGAATTTAAACAGAAACAGAACAAAATAGGCAATGGTATAGTTGCAGTTCAAAAACTGTTTATATTTCATGTACTTTTTTCCATATTAATTTATAATTCATTAATTCAAATAAAACTAATGGCGTTTCTTTACTGAATACACCAGACTCATAAAATTAACTATCTTGATGAGATGATCATTGAAATAGATTGCTTGAAACGATTAGTAATAAATAGTTCTTGAAAGGCGTATGTGTGTATATATTCGCCTATTTCTCTCTCTCTTTCTCTTTCTAAATGAATACCTAGCTAATTAGATATTAGATCTAGCCGTATTGAACCTTTTCCTTCCAGAGTTTTGTGTGTGTGTGTGGTTTTAACTGTAGACAGCATTAGTTAATATTAAAAATCAAGAAAAGATAATAGTAGTAATTGTAATAATACTAATAATACTAATAATAATAATAATAATAATAATAATAAAAGGAAAAAAAAAACCCAAGATAATAAATCTTTTTCTTCTGAAAAATTAAAAAAGAATAGATAGGAAACAAAACAAATATAAAAAGAAATCAATTATTAGCACTGATATAAGAATAAATTCTAACTAATCAACGATTAAACGATGAATAAATGAAAACAACAAAAAAGATATGAAAAGAAAACCATAAGATAAATTAAATAGCAAAAACCAAATAAAATGAAGTACCTTATTTGAAACGAAAACACAAAACTAGAGAGAATGTAGTAAGAGAGTAAAACGGTAAAAAGAGTCAAATAAATACAAACAGGAGGGGAGGGAAAATAAATTTACCTTCTTTTTCTTCGTTTTTAAAAACTTATTGAAAAAATAATAATGGTAAAGAAAATAAATAGAACAAATAAAAACAAATGAACACATAAGCACAAACGTAAATTAATTTGTTGCTTTAATAAAAAGAACACACACATAAAAATTGTCCATAATAATAATAAGCAAAAAAAAAAAAACACAGAAAAAAGGGTAAACTCAAGTCATAAATAGTAATCTTTTCTTAACGTCATTTAACTTTAACCAAAAAACCAAATAGCACAAAGCAAACATCCCACAATGTTCTTTTCCTACATTAAATCAAATCAAAATGAACCAGATCAAGTCAGAAAAAAACTTAGTCCAATAGCAATATAATAAATTTATCCAGAAATTTATCTTCACATCAAGTTAAGTAGGGGTTCAAATGAACGAGTACAATCAAAAAAAGGCGACCCATTTATTGTATCATTTATACACATGATGATCAACATCTATGCAGTGAATGTACAAAATGAAAAAAAAAAACATAATCATAGAACAATATTCCATAAACAATACTAACACAATAATAAATGATTTCAATTAAAATAAAATCAAATCAAATTAACTCAATAAGCTAGCAATACTTAATCTTCTCTTACCATCACTACCATCAAATACTGAAACATCATTAGTAGAACTTGTTGAACCATCTGTAACAATATTCAATTCATGAGCTGTAGCAGTAGAGTTATTGGTGTTCCCAGGAACAGGGTTCCCATTTAGAGAAGTTGCTGCATTAAGCAGAGATCTAAATTGTCCTTGAGTGGCATTTTCATCCAGCCTGTTTGAAGCAGGTTGAGATAAGAAATGTTGTTGAGGATTTGGAAGATTCTGATTAGGAGTTGGTGTTGGAGTTTGTGCTTCAGGAGAAGTAAATCCTGTTTGTCCTTGTCTCTGTGATTGAGATTGGTAGTATGGTGATTGAGATTGAGATTGAGATTGAGATTGAGATTGAGATTGAGATTGAGATTGAGATTGAGATTGAGATTGAGATTGAGATTGAGATTGAGGTTGAGATTGAAATGATGCTGAAGATGGTCTATTTTGATATTGTTGTGGCTTAGATGGGTATGCCTGTTGTTGTTGAACTGATGGAACCGTTTGATTTGGACCAATATTGTTCAACAAATTGTTTAAAGATGGCAGTTGAAATTTCTTTTGAGCTTCAAATGGTTGAGTTGTTTTAAAAATAGGTTCACTTGATGTAGTTGGACCAAATGCTGGGGATTGTGGATGAGAACTCATTGCATTTTCTTGTTCTAATAATAAAGGTAATGGTGGTTGGGGCAATTGAGAATCCAATAAATTTAATCTATTCAAAATTTCTTGATTTGTTTTATCATTTAATAAAATGCATAATTCATCAAATGATAATTTTTTGGAAGAACGATCTAATAATAATTGATCTTGTTCTAATGTCCACTTAGTTGGTTTTTTTTGTTGTTGTAAATCTGGTTGTAATGGCATAGGGGGGAATGCTGATGAAGTCGATAGTGCAGGTGTATTGGTAGAAGTATTATACTGGGATGATGGGACTGGGGATGGAGATTGAACAAACTTCGGATAGGTGAAAGAAGATTGTTGTTGAACAGGAGGTGGAGGATTAGGATTATTATTATATGGTGAATAACCAGTACGACCATATGATGACCCACCATAATTAGTAGAGATTGGAGGAGATGAAGAAGAGATTGAAGTTGCTTTAGAATCATCAGAATCAACCTCACTTAACTCATCAGCAGATAAATCATCATCAGAATCATCATCAGAATATTCATTCTTATGAGCTTGTAATTGTTTTAACAAGTGTTTATTATGACGATGATGACTACGACGATACTTCGAAGTTGAAGACGAGCGTCTAATCGGAGAAGCAGTACCTGCTTGAGATGGTGGTCTAGCGCTTGAAGTAGTAACTGTATTAATTGAAGTTGATGAAGAATTAGCCGAAGATAAATGATGTAATAAACGTAATTTCATATCGTCATTAGTTGAATCAATTGAAGAATTTGATCTTCTTCTGTTCATATTGAAGCCTCCACCTGGCAATACTTGATTATTTGAATTTGAAGGTTTCAGTTTGTTGACTCTGATAGAAGAAGGAGGTCTATTTGAAGTCGTATCTGAAGTAATGGATGTAATAGAAGCATTAGAATTGGTTCTTCTTCTAGGAGAAGGTAAAGCTGAATTTGTGTTTGACGTATTAGTCAACAGATTGATTGACAGTGGTTGTTGTTGTTGTAGAACTTGCTGTTGTTGAAGAAGCACTTGTTGTTGGAGGTGCTGCTGTTGTTGTTGTTGTTGTTGTTGTTGTTGTTGTTGTTGTTGTTGCTGTTGCTGTTGCTGTTGCTGTTGAATTAGCTGTTGCTGCTGTAGTTGATTTTGACTTTGATTTTGATTTGGAGGTTGAGTTGAAGGATGATTTTGATGTTGTTGAATTTTCAACTGACCTGATTTCAAACGTCTCCATCTAAATTGACAAGCATTTGAAGTTCTATTTGAAAAATAAGTAGCAATTTGTTTCCATCCTAGATTTTTGACTTCTTTTAAATGAATTAATAGGTCGTCATCTTTTTGATCCCAACTTTGAGGAGAAGATTTTGTCTCTGTCATTTATGTTTATAATAATATTTGTTGAGAATTATGATGAATTAAAAAACTTTGAGTGTAGAAGAACAAGAGTAGAAGTGGCAAAGTGAAGAGAATAAGAAGAAGGAGTGATGGCCAACCTCCATAAAAATGAATTGATCGAGGTAAAGGGATCAGGCCCGGTTGGAGAAGAAGCAGAGCATCGTAGTGGCGGGACTGCCGCATTCGGCGATTTTGGTGCGCTGCTGCTTTCGAACCCGGCGCGGTTCCGCTCTGGCGCAGGCGCGGAATCGGGTTAGGCGGGTGGGGCGGTGCTGGGTTTTTGGGGGTGTTTTGTCGACGGCCGGAATGGCGGAGTGGTAAAGTGCGGCGTGGCGGTTTTGGCCGATTTTTACAATAAAACGCGTTCGTTTTTCGTTTTTTTTTAATTTTTAATTTTTAATTTTTTTATAGCGCGAGTAAAGTATATACAACATATACTTAAAACTCTTGTCCATCAATTAATGTAATAACATCTTCACAAAATTCATCAGGAATTAATATTATTCCACTGCCATTGTTACATTGATTAAAACTTAAATAACACAATTCTTTCAATTTCAATTGTTTCATAAGTTTTTGTGAAATCCCAATAATTAATTTATTATTATTTACAGGAACAGAATTCATTTGTGTAATTGTAGATGGTGTGGTTGTGGTTGTACTTGTGTTTGTACTTGTGTTTGAATTAGAAATTGCATTAATTGCTTCCCCTGCATTACCATGCTTTGAATTTTCATCATCTATTATTGATTCAGCATAATGTAGCTTAACGGTTGGTTTACAACCAATTAATACTCTATCATTATTTTCATCCAATTCAATAGTTGGTTGAGTTGAATGTCCAATAAATCTATTATGTGTGTTAGTACCAATATTATCAATAGATTTTAGTTCGTTACTAATATCCAATTCACCATTCCCATTCCCATTTTGGTTCATTGAAGAATCAAATGGGATTTCTAATCTTTTAATTGGTGTTTCAATTACAGCACTAGAGGTTTTACATTGAGATTGAGATTGAGATTGAGATTGAGATTGAGATTGAGATTGAGATTGAGATTGATATTGATATTGATATTGATATTGAGATGATGATGTTGATGATAATGATGTATCTATTATTGTCAATTGCTCCTGTGGCGAACCTGAAGAACACGCACTATTAGTGGAACAACTAGCGGAATAAGATCTCAAATTCGAGTCTAATTCATTTAATATTGATGTATTAACCATAATTGGAAGATAATAATCATTATGTGATCCACATAGCTTATTTTGATCAATTTTAAATTTTCTTTTATCATTCCTAACTTCATTCGTATCAGTACTAATAATATTATCCCCATCGTCGGCAATAACCAATGCATCCTCTTCCACTTCCCTTTCTTTATAATTATCAATATCTTGACTTTGTTTTTTATATTTAGATTTGTTCTTAATTTCATCCTCAATTTCAATGTCATTATTATTAATCAAATCAGTCTCAGAAATAATTAGACCGATTTCCTCATTTGGTGTTCTAGTTAATGAAAAATATGTTGGAAGACTCAAAACTGAATCTAGTATTTGTGCTGATCCTGATAATGATACTGATCCTGATCCACCAGTACCTTCTGAATTTGAAATCATATTATCTGAACAACTTAATCTAGTTAAGGATTCAATAACTTCTTTAAATACTTCATATTGATCTCCATCTCTTGCTCCAGTAATTAAAATCTTCATATTAGATTTCAAAGTCATTAGTGATTGATTCAACTTGTTCTCAATTCCTTCAGAATAATATTTTTTGAATATTTGGTTAGTTTCAACTTCTAACTGTTTCCTTAAATAATGACGATAACCATGGCAATTTTGAATATGATTAATACTATTTCCAATACCATTAAATTTATTAAGATGAGGATATACTTGTGAATGTATATGTTGATGACTAACTGATGCTGAGGACAGAGATGATGTAGAGGATGCTGGGCCCGTTAATGAACTAAAAGTAAAAGATGAATTACCATTGTCATCACTTAAGCATATTTTATCTTCAGTAGAAGCAGGAGGAATTGTTTCATTTATTGTTTCCACCACTTTATCAAGTTGTTGATTAGGAAATAAAATCAGATCTCCCCCAGAATAATTACTAATGTAATATAAATCAATTGATTGTAAAGTAAGTGGAATTGTTAAATCTTGTATAATTTTGGTGGTGCTATTTTCACCTTCGTTATTAATCTGAATTATTCTATAATCATCAGCATTAGTTGTAAAGATATTTTTGATAGGATCTATCTTTGAATTATTATTATCAGAATTCATAGAGTTAACTAAATCAATTGGTTGTTTTAAGAATTTGTCTATTAATTGAATTGAGCACATTAATGTTACCATATTATCAGAGAAACTTAAATGAACAAACAATCCATCATCTTGTTCAATACTAAGGTCATTATTAAAGGATGAATCATCTATTCCATTGAATGCATCTACATATTCAGATTCTTCAGAAAGATCTGTTAATGATGCTTGTTGTATATGATCAGGTACACTTGAATATAGTAAATCTGGAGACGTTGATTCTTGATCAATCGCATCTTCGTTACTTGGTGTTGTTGAAGATATTTCTCTTGATGGTAATGGAGGTGGAATTGACTTAGGTGGTTTATTAGAAGATTTTTTAGTCAATAAAACTAGAGATGATTTTTTAACTGTGAATTCATCATCATCTTCTACTGAAGCGGTTTGTAAATGTTGTGGTTGTAAAGAGGGGGGATGTAATTCAAAATCTTCTTCTTCTTCTTTAGTAATCCAACCATTAGAAGTACGTTTACTTTTTGGATCAATGTCATTAAATATAGATGTGGAGGACAATGGTCTAAAATTAAAGCTATTACTACCGGAGTAAGAATAACTATGATGATGATGATGATGATGATGATGAGGATGATGAGGATGACCAATGGATGAACTTGAAGTAGTGCGCTCAATTCGAGAATTTCCATTATTATTATTGTTATTAGAAGAAGAAGAAGTAGTAGCCATAGTTATTTTTGATGTTGGATAAGTAGAGTAATCATAATTCAAAGTACTGGAGCCATGGCTGAAAGAGTTTCTTTTGGAAGTTGATGAAGATGGTTGTTCAATGAAACTTGTTCTAGTTGAAGATTTTGACTCGATTAAGCTTGTTCGATTAGAGGATTCAAAAATGTAACTATTTCGATTTGAAGTTTTTTCTATATAGCTGTTACGTCTTGAACTAGGGATTTCATGATTTGATAAAGTTTCACTACCAATATTTGTGGAATTGCTGTTATTATAGGTGGATTTTTTGTGTTTTGACAAGCTAACATGATGACGGAGTAATGGGCTAGTTGACCCATTATGATTAGGACCAAAAATATTAAAATTTTCAGTGGATTCTGCATCGGAGCAAGAGGATGATTTTGTAGACTTTTCATTTCTAGATAGATGATGAGAATGATAACTATGGAAATTATGATGATGTTGATATTTTTGTGAATGAGTTACATTAACTGAAGGTGGGTAAGATATACTTGATTCTTCGATTTCATCAATTTCAGTTTGTGATTGAGATAATTCATGCTCTGAAGATTTAGAATTATCATTAATGAAATGTAATAGTTCTAAGATACCTCCTTTGAAAAGCCAAAATTGTGGTTTTGGGATATTAATAATTGTAATTGGGGTGTTGTAAAGTTGAATGTCCTCTTTGCTGATCATTGTAACTCTTGAGGTAATGGAAACACACAGACAAAAAAAGTTGCAAAGACAGACGCTAAAAGAAGACAAGAATATAAAGAGGAAGAAGAAAGAAGAAGTAGAGGGGATTTCAAAATATTTTGAAGTTGAGCAGTGCAAGTGCAAGTGAAATGAAATAAAATGAAATATCATGAAATAAAAGGAAATTCAATTGAAAAGTTTTGACAGCTGTGTAAACTCTTATAATGAAAGCTTCTTTTTTTTAAGTTTATATGGATAACAGATACTGGATCAGATTTGAGGTATCTGGAGAGAAAGAGAAGAAAAGGGATCTCCAGCAAAAAAGTCCGAGGAAGAGGCCAGAATTTTCAAGACTGGCATCTTGGTATGTTATAGTATGCAAATAATTCTCATTGTAATAGTTGTGGCTATTAAAATCATTGTTGTGAAGAATAGTTGGAGATGGATTGATTGGAGTTAAAGGTGGTTGCAGTGGTAAAGCGGATCTTTGGATTTTTTGGCGGAGGTTCTTTTTAGGAGGGAGCCGCCTCATTGCTGTTTTTGGCAGCCGACACCGGTGCGGGTTGTCAGTTGGTTTAGGGGACAGGGGAAGGGGTGTTGTGTCGGGAGTCGATCGACGGGTCAGACTGTGGGTTTATTGGCGTTTATTATTCATTAAAGGGATTTTTTGCCATTTTGCCAATGTTAAGCTTTGCTTAGAGAAATATTTTGTACCTTTTCAAGTTACCCTTTTCATTTGAAAAAACATTTTATTTGGTAATTAATCATCTAATAATTAAATTACTTGGGGTTTTTTGAATACATCCTTCTCTTCTTTGTTCTTTTAATTCTTTCTACATCATATACACATACTCAGTTTTTACTTTTAGAATAGGAGATTTTGTTTTTAATCAATTCAAAATAAACTACGTACAGAAAGACACTCATTTAATATTGTAAAATTACCATCCACCTTGATAACCACCAGATTCATTAATATCTCTTTTTGACTGTCCCTGATACTGTCTACTATTGTTTCCTCCACTCAAATAAAGTCCTTGCTGAGAACTTTGGGTATAATTACCAAAGTAGTTTTCATTATTATGTGGACTACCTTGTTTATAATGACCAGAATACCCTGGACCCTCTTGCTGTGGTAACCGTCCATTTAAAGGAACATTCTGAGGTGCACCAAAACCTGGTTGTGGTGCTTGTGGAATATATGAATTTGATATTGTATTTGGTGGATAATACCCTTTCCTTTTATTATGTTTCTCTTTTTTATCTTGCTTTTGCTTTTTCTTGTAATCTTGATGCTCATCATCTGAGCTACTACTTGAACTAGAACTGCTGCTCGAACTGGAACTGGAATTCGAGCTTGAGCCAGATTTTGACCGACGATCATGGTGACGTTCTTTCTTATGATCTGGCCTTTTTCCTGGGTACCCAGATGCATACCCTCCAGCCCCGTACACTTCCTGTTGTGGGTAATAATTCTGCTGTTGTTGGTACTGACTTGTAGGGCCACCGCTTCCTTGTAGATGCTGATTTCCCGTACCATAATACGCAGCTGCACTTCCACTTGACTGGTCATGTTGATATTGATTTAATGATGCACTATGTGGTTTATTAGACGGTCTACCATATAATAAACCTTCAGTTTTTTTCTTATTTTGCTTTTTTAGAAAATATGTTAATGCTAGAGCTCCCACTGTACCTATTGCAATATTTGTTTTCAAACCTCTATTAAATGACATTTCATTATTGTTTCCTCCTTCTGTTATTCCTGCATCTACACCTTTTGCTTTCAAATATTCTTCAGCTTTATAAATATCTTCAGCTTTAGAGCTAACTGATGCTGGTTGAGTCGGCTTTGTCCAACTTGATTTTCCTGTTAAAGTGTTTACATAATAAAACATTTTTTCTTCCTGTAACAAAGATAATAGGTTAGTATTACCGTAAATTTGTATATCTAGTAATTTTTAAAAATTAACATACTTCATTCCATTGTGCTGACCATCCTTCTGGAAGATCCGACAATAACTGAGGTTTATCTTGATTTTGCATTTTTTTTATTTTTTTTATTCAATTATTTATTATCGTTTTTGGTTTGGTTCAGCTAGAAATAAGAATAAACAAATATAAGAACCATAATATATTTCAAATTTGGATAAGGATGGATGGCAAATGAAATGAAACTAACTAAAAGTGATAAAGCCACTAAGCCATACTAAAACCAAGTTAATACCCTATACGATAAATAATAAAAAAAACAAATAATTAAAAAATAGGAAAATTTTGAAAATAAAATAAAGACAAATTTATTCTGCAATTATATGGCAACACCATTTTTGCTTTTACTTTACTACATCAATGTGTTTTCGATATTATAATTGAGACTTTTCAGAGATTACTCAACTGAGAATTAGTATACAAAATTATTATACAAAACATTCTTTTTTTAAAAAACGTCAACTTTAGTCAAATTCATTCGATATCACTACCATCACTTAAACTATCACTACTTTCCTTCAGATCTTTAATCTCTCCATGTATATCAACACGTCCATCTACAGAACCGTCATGATAGTCATCTTCCTCATCATCATCCTCAGCTACAAATTCATCATCTTCTTCAGAATCTTCGTCTTCATCATCATCATCATCAATATCGTCTTCACCGAGTACCATTGATATATCTGGATCATCCAGTTCTGGTAGCATATCAGATTTAGTCAATTTCGAAAACCTTGCGGTTGGAGTATTATCATCAATTTCAATTATATTTGATGGTTCAATAGGTAGATTCTGTGATTTAGAGCTTGATCGTGATCTAGATATAGATCTTGTTGTTGCTCTAGATGAATCAAGTTTCTCGTTACTAAAACCAACAAATTTAGCTTTACCTTTATTAGACTTTGGTTTAGATTTTGATTTTAATTTTGATTTTGATTTTGATTTTGATTTTGATTTAGACTTGGATTTGGTTTTTGATCCACGTGAACCATTTAGTGAATTTCCATTAGATTTATTCAGTAAGTAATTATTTTCAAACATTCCAGGGAAGCAAACTAAATTCTTAGATAACTCTTGATTTTTAGTTACACGAGGACCAATATTTGCTCCAGAAGAAGCTTTAAATGATTCAACCGAGCCAACAACTGTTTCTCTATTGATTGGATCTGAACTAAATATTATATTTTCTTCTTCATTTCCTGGTTTATTAATTTTACTATTGGTTTTTCTAATCTTTTCCAATGTTTGAATTTCTAAGTCTCTATCGTCTTCTAAATCATCTTGCATGAAATTCAAAATTAAAGAAATCTTAGACATTAATTTGTTTCCTTTTTCATCATATTTCTCATTTCCATTGATTATATTTGGTGTCATTACATTAGTAGAAGGAGACGATGATCCAATATTAGCTGTAGTAATATTAGTTGGGGGTTGTTCATGTAACGATAATGAGGTACATTCTTTTCTTACATCTAAATCCTGATGATATGAACCTGATGGTTCTGCAACTGTAATGGGTAGTACAGAATTCGCCAATGGCACTGATGTTGACAACTGCTGATCGATTATTTTATCTTTTTCAACGCCATTCCCATCAATATTGTTCAATATTGGATCTTGAATTAGGGATTCATCATCATTTTCATCAGATTTTGCTATATTACTCTCATCATTTTCTTTTTGAACAATTGATTCATCAATAGATTCTTTAGAAGAGTTTCGAAATAATCCATTTATTTGAGCCATAGCTGATGTAAAGCCACCACCAATAACTCTATTCACCGCTGCTGACAGAACATTCACATCCCCATTTTGTTTTTCGAATATCTCTGACTGGTAGTGCAATTGTTGATTTTCTTGAAACAATGGATCTGTGTTTGAATTTTGGTGGTATATTGGATCACTTTGGATATCACCATTCGATTTATACTGAGTAGTTTCACCTTCCTTATTCCAATTTCTAATACCAGATTTTACTTCATCTTCTAATTCTTCTTCATCTTGATCTTCAGTCGTTATAACCATTGTACTAGTAGTGTTTATACCACCGGAAGGACCTAAGATGACTGGTTTCCAAACTAACTTCTCGGGATTCAGCCGAACATAATCTTTTTTTGACCAATTAACTAATACCTTATTGATAATATCAATATTAATATTGATGGAGTATTGCATTGTATCTGGATTGTATAATAATGCTTCAAGTTGTTCTAAACCCACCACCATATCGTTTTGAATCATTCCTGTTAAATTTGAAAGATCCTCAATTGATAGTCTCGTAATTGGTTGTGTTGATGTACTTATTATTTTTGCTTCAACTGATATTTGATCAGAATTATGGTTATTTGAAGATTGTTTATTTATGGAATTGATACTTGGTGTTGTGGAATGACGAAGATTATGGAACAATCGTTGTTGTACCTGCTTTTTAGGGTGGTTTTCAGGAGTAGTCTTCTCAGATTCCGGAATCATTGAATTGTTTAAAGCAACTATTTGTTTTAATGCTTTAGCTACAGAAATTTTCCAATAATTTCTATAACTTAATAAACCTAAATCACTTAATGGTTTTTCAGGTGTACCTAATTTAAACTCTCTTTTTGAAAGAAGATAACTAAAATCAATTAAAAAGTTACCATAACCTTTTCTTTGATAAATTGGTAATGTTAAAATACAACTTAAATTAAAACCAGTTGAATTCAATTTTTCTTTTGAGAAATAACCAACAAAATGATAAGAAATTTCTCCACGATGATTAATTTTAGTTTCACATAAAACATAAAACATAAATGGTTCAACATCATAATATAATGTTTTAGAATTAAGAAATAATTTAGCAAATAAACATAAGTTTTGACAATAAATAACATTCTTACGTCCATCAATTTCAAACATCGATAATTTCCCATCTCTGTAAATTTCATTACCAGGTGGATGCTTTAAATATTGACATTTTAATTCATGACGCTGTAATCTGAAATTAGAATTGAAATATTGTAAACAAAATTCACATAAATGTAACACATATTTAGAAGAATACTCTTGAGGATAAGGAGATTTATACCAAGTATCTATTTCGTAACCTCTAAAATGTACACATCTCATTTTCGAAACAGTTAAAGTTTGTAATTCATAATCTTTTTGTGTATGTTGTTCATCTTTTGTTAATCTTTTAACTAATGATAAATCAGAGTGATGTGCAATTAACTGATTACTTTGTTTCAACAATGATTTGAAATTTTGTTGGAATTTCTTATTTGGCTGTGTATAATAAGTGTTTGAATTTTCAAATGAAAATATACCACGATAAGGAAGTTCAAATTCATCTTGATTTACTTCTAAAGGATTGTTTTTGTTTGGTAATTGAGGTGGAATCAATCTAAGAATCGGTTTTTGAATTGAACTTGATCGTATCAATTTATGATTTTTCGAATTATATTTCAAAGTTACAATCAATGATTGTTTAACAGATGATCTTCTAAAATTTATTGATCTACTTTCATGAGGTGATGTTGTATTTTCAATATCTTTACCATCATCATCTATGATTTCTATTGGATCTATATATGTTGATTTTGATCTAGATTTAAATCTCGTTGCATATCCCGATGTGGGGAGAAATGGGGGTGAATTTGAATGATTTATTCCATCTAACAGTTGTTTCAAATTGTAAGTCTTTCTGCTTGTTCGTTTACGTAAAGATCTTTTCCCATTAGGAGAACCACTAAGTTCAACATCATTCTCACTATGATCATCATCCGAGATCAGTACAACCGGAAGCCCAGACACGGTAGGTGACATGCTGGATCTTGGACGAGGAGACGACCGTCTTGACATATTGCAAAATTACTGTTCAATCCCAGCAGTGTGTGTTGATAAAGGTTGTTGAAAGTTATGAAATGATAAGGTATTAGGGTATTAAAGGCTGTTTTTCTGTTTGTTTAAAAGACGTAAACAAAACGAAAAAGACACGAGCGTTACGTACGCGCTTACGTAGTCGTAAAACATTAAGGCCGTAAGACAGGAGGATACAGTGTTTTATTGATACAGATACAGAAATACATAAAAGAGAGTTTTGTCAGTTTCAGTTCCTGTTACGAAGTTGACGTTCAGTTGAAGGGATGAAACCAGGTGGTTTTTTAATTCCAGTAGAACCACGAGGGCGACCAGCACTGCTAGCAATTCTTCGTTTCTTAGGACGACCACGTCCACGTTTTGGTTTTAAATGTGGAGATGGATCAGGTCTATCATCAATGGCTTTTGGTTTTTCTTCAATGAGTTTCGAAGTTTGTGTTTCCGAGTTTGTCGAAGCTTTTAAAATTGGTGTTGAAGCTATAGGTGTCACTTTTGAAGTTGGTTTTGCACAATCGTGCTTTGGCTTAATGACTGAGAATTTCCCATTTTCGGTTGTCTTACTATTTGTAAACATATCGTTAATTTGATATTCTATGAATTGTTCACTATTAATAACTTTACCGTATTCCAATTCAGAGGAGTATAATGAAAGAAAACAGTTATAATTTAATCTTTAACAGCGCGGTCTAGCAAATAGGCTTGAATTTTTATAATATAGTACACAAAACTGGTAAAAACTCGTAAAAGCTTGGACAATAGTAAATAAGGGATTATGCGAAAATTGGATATGCTAAAGAGTAACAAAAAAAATGAATGATTAATAAAGCAAAGTGAATCATAACACATTAATAGGAAGAGGGATAACACATCCATCTACTTGAATACCTTTACTATAACCCATTGACTAATTTCAAAGGTTTTAACTCCAACTTTCCATTAGCATTATGACATAAGCCAGAAGAACTTATTGAAGTCATAACAAATTTCTTCAATGATAGAAATGACAATGTACTTTTATCTTGTCCTTGGTCTGGATATATATCTTTGGCAGATTCTAAAGAACTAGTAGTGAATCCTTCATCCACATCCCATAACAACGCTGTACAATTTTGATCGATTATTTTTGTTTGTGTTTTATTTTGATTATTACTAGATGGAGTAACTAACTGTTCTGTGGCAGACGAAGAAGTGTCAATTGTTTTTTTTTTTATGTATTCATAGTTCTCTAAAAATAATGACCTTTTCGGGGTTTGATCTTGTTCTAGTTGTTGAATTTTCAATTGTGGAGTTGGTGAATCAAAGAACACTGGATCTTGTTTTAGAATAACATCATTAAATAATAATACTGGAGATGATAATGTGCTGTCTTCATTCAATTGAACATCCTTTAAAAAGTCAGCGTTAATTGTTGACTTTGGTTGGTATGATGAATCATTTCTTATTGATGAAGGAGGAGTTAATAGTCTATCGTTAATTGGTGTATTCGGTGTATTCGGTGTGATTGGTGTAATTGGAGAATCCAGTTGAATAGAATTAGAAGGAGAAGGAGATTCTGTTCTCAAATTTGAGAAATTTAGCACTAACTCTCTGTTTATTTCATCTGAAACAGAGTCGTGTTTCCGTAAAGTGCAAGTTGAGATTGGACTTGGTAATTTCCCAACAGTTAATGCTCCATTGGATCCATAACTGTTACTAATAGTTCTTCGTCTAGTAATCCTTCTACTAAATAATTCTTCTCCAGAAATACTAGTTAT
Organism: Ambrosiozyma oregonensis (nom. inval.); assembly: GCA_003706315.3. Lineage (NCBI taxonomy): Eukaryota > Fungi > Ascomycota > Pichiomycetes > Pichiales > Pichiaceae > Ambrosiozyma > Ambrosiozyma oregonensis (nom. inval.). The sequence continues at coordinate 283,162 of PPKY03000010.1, forward strand.
TGGCGGAGTAACTTTAATAAAACTGAAAAAACTACCTTTTGGATGCTGTTGAGATAAAAAAGCTGATGCTGAATTTTTCAGACTAACATTAGTTGAAAATGATCTTGATTTTGTCTTAGGTGTGTTTGGTATTTGTGTAACCAATAATTTGTTTGAACCAAAAGTGTTATGACTACTTGATCTTAAACTATTTTTTTTTATATTAGATATTTTCGAATCATTATGTATCATCTTCCGAACTAATGAACTGTTCGAGGAAAAATTTGTATCGTAATGGTGCTGAAAAGTGATAACAACAGAGTGTAATAAAAATGTGAAAGATAACAATAATAAATAATGGCTATCTTTCATCACCAGTGTCACAAAATATGGAATAGTTCTATCACAATGAGTATGTTTTAAAATCAAGTAGATAGTGGAAAGAAAAGTACAAACAAATATGAGTGTTTGTAACCCTTCCAAAAAACAAGCGCCTCGTCGTTGTTGTTGTTGATGCTGTTGATCGAGGTGAAACCTCAAATGTTGATGTTCTTGAATGGACATCAACTTGATCAATTTATAATTCTGCATTGAATATATCTAGTAGAAAAAACTATCTTATAAAGTTCAAACTTGCTATGAGGAAAATCAAATCAAAAATGGTAGATCAAATGAAATTTATTGCTTTGTTTTGATCTTGTTTTCGATTGGAAAAGCCGCTCAAAACAAAAGGCGGTAGCTATGATTTTTCTTATCTTGGGAAGTTGCCTCAAATTCATATACCATCGACGACAAATTGAACCTCTTTATACAAGTATTTACAAATTTCATTTTACTTACTTGCGTTTCCCCTGCTAAAGGAGTAAAGAAACGACAAACGATAAACGATAGAAAAGGAGATTTCCATGCTTAGCGTGTAGAAATTGCTGATCTCTCCGACGCAGGAACGGTGTTTTTCAAAGACATGTTTAATAAAGAGCTACAAAAATTGATTTAGTTTAGTGCATAGTATTAAAAGTAGAAGCAAATAATATGAAATGAAATAAATGACTTGCAATTTGTTTTAAAAAATAGTGTTATGAATTAACAACAAAACAAAACAAAAAAAAAAAATGTATTAAAAAAAACAGTATTATAAAAGAGAAAAAGTAAAATCTAATAAAAGAGAAAATGTAAAATATAACAAGCCAAAATTTAGAAAGTCAATTTAGGAATTAAAATAAATAGAAAATAGAAAATAAAATGAGTGACTAACTAGTTGCTGTATGAACAAATGCGCATTATTGGTTGAAAGCAGTCTCCAGATATTATCCCTTTATATGCAACAAAAAAGATATTTTTGTAAACAATAATTATTTAAAACCATCAAAAACCACGAAAAAAAGAACCCCATTAAATTCAGAAATTTAATTATTTATTAGAGCCAATACTTCTATTACTTCTAACTCTAACGACATCATCTAAAATTTTCTCATAAACTTGATCTGCAGTTTTATTCTTGCTCAACTTCAGTTCCTCAGTCGGGTCTTCTAATGCATCACCAAAGTAATCATGGCCTTCCATACTGTTTAATGAAATTGGACTTGATGGACGCTCATGCTCCTGAACTGACGATGCACGACGTCTGTTTCCACTAGCAATTTCACCAGTTGTTGGAATAGACAAGCTTGGAGCATTAGTCATGGTTGACAGTGAACTTGGATGTTTTGGTGTTGTGTTGTAGATATTTGAGTTGAAACCTGCTGTAGATGGTTTACTGGAATGATTTGGTTCCAAGTCAGAATTTGAAGATGGTTTAGAGCTGTTGGAAATGGTACCTGAAACGCCGGGTATAGTTGCTTTAGCAGCTGCTAGAACACCACTGGCAGGTAACTGTTGCCTTAGTGCTCCATTAGATGCACTTTCATCAGCATCATAAATAGAATTCATCTTTGTCATATCTTTATTCATCTTATGAATTAAATCAGAAACGGATTCGATACCTTTCGCTTTAATAACAGCTTCTCTTAATTGGGGGCCGGAAGGAATTTCTTTAATTTTTAATTCGAATTTAGGTTTGTCAAGAACAATAGAAGGTGAAGCCAAAACTGGAACAGCAACTTTCTGCGACCCGCTAGTAGAAGGTTGATTGTCTTGGATTTCTTTTGTAGATAATGATGCGGTTGCATTTGTAGAAAATGGCGTTGCTTTAGTTGTTGTTGTTGTTGTTGTTGGTTGTGCTTTAGTTGTTGTGATTATTGGATTACTAGTAACAGACTTTTGAACGCTATTTTCATCAACTGGTAAAATATGATTTTGTTGTTGAACAAAGAAACCCCATCTATGGAATTCACCTTCCTCCTCTTCAATCTTTCTAGCATGTAACGAATTTGTACTTGATCTTCTCATAAACACTGGCATACCTGTTAAATGATCAATGGTGTTAAAGTTGTCATCAGCAACCACATTATGTGGTGCAATTTCAACATCCGGTGGCGCTAATAATTGATCAGAAGGTAGTAGTGGATGATCCGTTGGTTTAAATGATGGACTAGCACCGTGGGAATGAGATTCAAAGTAAGAAGACGAGTTGTGTGACTGCGTTGGAGACACAATTGGACCGGTGAAAATTAAATCAGAAGATTCCTTATGCATTGGTAATTGAGAAGATAGATTTCTCATTAATTGTGGTCTTTCATTTGATTGTTGTGCATGTTCTTCTGGAGAATGATCTTCCAAGAAAATATGTAAAATTGATTCTAAAGAATCATCAAGCAAGCAAAATCTAAGTAACGTTTCTTTACCTTCTAATGACAGCTTACCTTCTTCCCTTAACTTGAACAAGTTATTCATTGTAGTGTGAATTTCATTTCTCAATCTTATTGTTCTTTCAACTAATGATTTAGTGAAAATTTGTTTATTTTCATCATCGACATCTGAAGTATCAGTTTCATTTTCTGCACTTTCTAATAAACTTTCAGCAGCCTTTGTAATCAAAGATCCATCGAATATTAAATCTTCTTCATCACCAGTGGAAGCGTATGACTTGTTCAAGAAACGTTCTAAATTTCTCATTAAATAAAATGCCATTTTTGATGATAATTCTTCACTAATTAAATCATAATCAACATCCAAATTATAAATTCCAGAATGTTTAATAGCAGAATATAAAGTTGCTGAAACTCTAGCCGAAATTTTTGAATTACCTAATAGTGAAACATGCACCAATTTAGGACATTTTTGATATAATAATGATAATCTCATTAATTCAATTTCACTTAATTCATCAAATTCAAAATGTAATCTTCTCAATTCTGGATATTTTGGTAACCATTCTTCTAAAACTGGTAAAATTCCAGGAAATAACTGAGGATCATTACCTAAATCGAGGAAACGTAATGTTTTAACATATGATAAACTTTCAATTGCTTTTTTACAATCTTCAACAGAAACGCATGTTGAATTTAACGAGAAAAATACTAACTTGATGTTTTCTGAACATCTTTTAAAAACTGAAATGAATGGTAATAGTTGATTACCAGTTGATAAATCATTGAAACCAATATCAACACCAATACATGTGTTTCCTGGATTGGATAACCATCTAGATAAAATACCAGCCTTTTCAAAATCTAATTCAGTTGATGCAACACCTAATCTCATTGTGGATAAACTTAAACCATTACTAACTAAATTCGTGAATTGCAAGGTGGTTAATTTACATCCATTGATAACCAATTCTTGTAATCCATTTCTTAATTTTAAAGAGTGAGTAAATAAATCCCAGTCCATTTCAGATCTGAAAAAGCATAAAGGTAAATCCATCTTTGTCTTTTGTTGTGAAATATCTAGTTTATTTAAAGTATGGTTCAGTGTCAAAAAACGGCAAAGTGATTCCCATCCTTTATTATCAATTGGAAGATTTCTCAACGAAAGTTTTTCTAATGTTTTAGAATTGGATAATGAAACCAGAACAATATTTAACATAAATGAATCCATTGTAACATTGTCAAAGATAACTGTATTGATTGGAGCGATTGCTAAGAAATCAGAAAAAGATAGAATGTCAATTAATGTTGGTTTTGGATTCAACATTTTTAAAACATTTAAAGGTTTTGTTTTGCCTCGTAATTGTTTAATTGTTGCTGGAATCGGTAAAATTTCACGTAAATGGCAACAACGGGTATAAAGTAAATCCAAAGGCAAATCGGTTGGACCTTTTGATGAATCTGACTCTTCTTGGTTCTTGGAGTTATCAATGTTGGATGAAGAGCCTTCAAAATAATCAACATGTTCATGTAATGGAGTATCTATATCATCTCCAGCTTTGAAATCACCAAACGTAGAATGATTTTGACCTATCCAACTCATATCCTCTTCTTCTTCTTCTTCTTCTTCATCTTTATCTTTACCTAGTTTAGCCAGCTTCTTATAAGATGAAACTTCTTTTGCAATACGCACTGCAGCTGCATGGGCTTCATTTGCATGTTTTCTAGATTCAACTTGGGCAAGCTTTTGTCTATCAACAGCCTCTCTCAATATTTTTTCATCAACTTTATTACCTGGAGTGATTGGTGCACCAGTTGTTGTTAAAGGTGGGCTTGAAGTTGATGTAGGGGAAGATGTAGATGCTGGAGGAGGAGATATACCTATTGTTAATCTAGCTGGAGGAGCAGTTAAATCTTCAGGGATTAAAACATTACCTCTCTTAGGTTTTCTAGAAGGGATTTGTTGTTGAGGATCTTCAGATAATGTATCTAAAGCAAAGACAACTCTTTTAAAGGGTATATTTTTTAATCTTGTCTCAGGGTCCAATGACTGAGAAGAATGACTTGAAGTATGACTTGGATGTAAATGTAAATGAAGACCATGATGATGTTGTTGCTGAGAATGATTTGAGGGAGATTGTGAATGAACCAAAACTGAATGAGGAGGCTCGTTAGTAGTTGAAATAGAAGCGGTAGGTGGTATTGGAGGAGCAGGAGAAGTGGATGCATTCACTGATTTCACTTTAACAGATTTATCCTTCACTGAAGGGGTTCTTGTGACAGTTTGTTGCGGAATTGGCTGAGAAGGTTGTTTTGCTGGAGCTACATATGAAGAGTCTTTATAACCTGTTTGGGGAATAGGAGCAGAAGTTTGTTGAACTGATCTTGATTTAATTTTTGAAGATAAAGAGGAAAATAAACCTTTTTTAGTAGGAGCAGAAGGAGAAACTGGGGAAACTGGAGCTGGAGCTGGTGGAGGGACAACTGGAAGAGCAGATTTATCTTTAGCATCAGATAGACTTCTAACTCGTTTTGTGAACGAAGAACCTCTTGATCTTGTAGTTGCTGGAGCAGGAGTTATTGATTGTGGAGGAGGAGCTTTTGAAAGAAGTGGATCAATTGTTGGATTTTCCACTGAGTTTAGAGCGGAATTGTTAGGTTTAACTTGAGGTTTTGGTTTCAATTTAGGAGTTAGAGTAACTACAGCTGGTTTCAAAGAAGGTTTCAAAGGAGCTGTAACAGGTGGAACTGCTGTAGTTGGTAGAGAAGACCCAGTTGAAGTATCTAATTGAGAGTTAACTAATGGAGAAGATGAAGTTGAAATAATCCTCTGTTGTTGTTGAGCCTGTTGCAATTGAGACTGGACTTCAATATTAACGGTGTTAGTCTTTCTAGATAATTTCTTAACAGCTTTGCCTCTAAATAGCCAATCGACATCACCATTTGAAACACCAGGATCCTCAAAGTCAATTTGGTGGGTGACGGGTATATTTTCATTAGACATTAATTCAAACTAGTATGATTAAAGTTAAGGATTAAATTGGTGAAATATTTAAGTTGCAGAAACCAAGTAATCAGGGCCAATTGTTGATTTGTAAGGTTGAGATTTTGAGATTTTGAGATTTTGGAAGTTGCGACACAGACAGATAATGGGTCAAAATTCTTGGGCTAATAGGGTTTAGGCTAAAGAATGGAAGGGAAGGAAGCAGATGGAGATGGAGATGGAGATGGAGATGGCAGGTGTGTGGCCTTAAGAATTGTTAGTAAGTGTAGAAGCCAGTGGGCCAGCCGGAAAGCTAATTGGCATAAATCTGAGGTGCGGTTCGATTAAATTGATCAACTCTGAAGAGCTCAATTGACTTAGAAGTACGAAGGCGTATTGTGAGAACGCTTTTAATTATGACACAATATTACGTTGTGTTTGTCTTAGGTTGTGGTTTAATTACAAGGTAGAAAGTTTTCTAGTCATGTCATGGGTATTTACAGGTTTCTCATTGGCTGAGATGAGTCCAATTTAGAAATATAAATACGGAGCAGTATAGCCCTCCCATTTTGGTGGGAAAACAGTACTTGGGTTAGGAGTTATCTCCGAGGCAGGGAAATTCAGTACATATTCCCATTTGCCTTAAATTTTCAATCAAGTTTAAACGATAAAGACTGAACCTAATTTTGTGTTTGGTTGTTATTAATTTTACTGATGAGGGGGTTCATTTCACTTAATGTGTTCCGGGCTGTGCTGTAGATTTTGCTGAAAAGCTTTTAGTGGTCGATCGACTCCGACGACTTTTGAATTACGTCATAGTAAATCCGTTATATTGGAATATTCAGTATTATTCATTAACTATATATATATATACATATTCAATAACCCAACGAATTAAAAAAGAAGTGTTATGATGTCATGGAGACTTGACAGACTGCGTACCACTCTATTTCATTACTTTATCAAAGTTTAGCTAGACCTTTGCTAAGACTTGCTAACTTTGTTTTTTTTGCTACTCAGCGATGCCGCACTGTGTTTAATTTTGTATTATTTGCTACTCTATAATTAGATTTTATAGTCACAATATAATTACCAAAATCATCATAATAGTACATAACGGTAATTAACAATGTAATGAGAGAGTAAATATAATATATAATATATCAGCTAACATTAACATCCACAATAGTAAGAATAGAGTGGAAGATTTAAAGTAGAAAGAAATTAAACACTGATTAGACTTTCTTCTTTCAGTTCCATTTCAGTAATCATGAATTGTATGAGTTATCATCAGAATATAATAAAAAAAAATTTATTTCAAAAAAGCAAAGAGCTCATGTAAATTTTTGGTTCCCATAATTAAAGTTATTTAAGTATAGTAAGTCCAGACGTTATGACACTCGGATTTGAGAGCACACGAAATGCGGGCGCTAGTTGGCTTTCGTAGGCTTAGTACTGAGGACTATTCTGGTTTTCTTTTTTCTTAGCTATTGTTTCATGATTTCAATATTTTGGCTGAGTATAGGTAATGAATTTTTTCTATGAGGAAAGGACAGATACTGAAAACTTTTACATATATAAATTGTTAAAGTTCTCTTAATTTTGATTTCTAAAATCACTGTGAGAACCAAAGTAAACCAAATATAAATTAGTTAACTACATTTTGTTGAAAAAAATGCATATTACGTTTCAATCAAAATTAACAATTCTTGCTACCATTGCAATTGGTCTTGCTTTGCCTACAGACATTCAGCCTTCAAAAAAAAGTTTGCAAAAATCCATTACTGAAACAGCAACAGTAATTGATGATGCTACTCAAACTGATTTTCCATATTCCGATGATATTGATTCTACTAAATCATATGATGACTTTACTGATTATAGCGAGTACTATGACTATTATCCAGAAATCACTGCATCATATGATGATTATTCAGACATTACTGCCTCATATGATGATTACTTAGGAGCTACTACTTTATATGATTATGAAGATCTCGATGACAATGACGGTGAGTTTTATGGTGGCACAGATACTGAGTCTTATGTTGACTATGAAACACTTGAAGGCTTCTATGCTACCTATTCTTACGATGAAGATTACGAGACAGAAACATTTGCTGGAGCGATTGCCACTGATACTGGTTCTTATGATGACTATTAAGTTTTAGGTAAACGTCACTCTGGCTAGAGCTTAGTTATATAAATATAAATATAAATATAAATATAAATATAAATATAAATATAAATATAAATAAATTAAAATTGGGGTTTTTTTTGCTTTTGCTGTTAAAGTCAATCTTCATCAAATAGTCACTTTCTTTCCGTTTTTTCATTTTCCATTTTTTATTTTCTATATGATAATCGTTATTTTTTGATAATTTGGAATCTTGAAGTTCCCTAGTTTTACAAGGTCTATAAATTTTTTTCAATTTTTTACTTATCTTACACAAACATTTTCTCAAATCTTCTAAATTGCTTTGATACAATGGTCAATACATCTATAGACACCAGGTTTGAATTTATTTAATTGATTTAGATGCTTAAATATTAATAATAACGTTTGTAAGTTAAGTTTGTTTGAGAAACTTACTAAGTTAATTAAGGACAAAATCATCATTTGAAGTTGTAAAGTTTGAAACAATAAGCCAATTTACTGCATTCTAATAAATAGTTTTTGAGATGATATAAATTGATAATTCGTGGTAAAATACAGTAAGATTATTATTATCGGTATTTTATTTCTGTGATACGATTAAATCTATAAAAACTTCAAAATTGAGACACTAGCAGGATAGCCGCATTTGGTGACATTTTTGTAAAAGAGGATACCCAAGTTGCATGACCTTGAAAGATAACCTACGTAATCATAATATATATAATTAGCTATTTTTTTCAGATAATATGATGAGTCGGACAAAGAATCCGTTGATACGGCTGGTGTCGTGTTTTGCCCAAGACCCGGCTTTAGACTAAATCAGGAAATTCGCACCGGTAAGGTTCTAAATCCTTTTTGGGAAGTTCGCCCGTAGACTCCAAAAATGATGTTTGAAACTCTTTATATAATCTTACGTATATATACGTATATCATTAGTATCCATTCAAAATCCTGAATATATAAAGATATCATTTTCTCTTTAATGAAATGATTTTTTAAAATGTATTTGCAATAATAAGTATTGCTCAATAATATTTATAATTACAAATACTCAAAAACCAAATACAATCCAATATGAAAGTCTTAATTATTTATGCCCACCCAGATCCAAAATCATTAAACGCTTCAATTTTTAAATTTACTGTTGAAGAACTCAAGAAGTTAGGCCATGATGTCAAAACTTCAGATTTATATGAGATGAAATGGAAATCACAAATTGATTTCGATGATTTTCCAGCTCAAGCTGATTCTGGATTACCAGTTATGTACCGTTCAGGTGGTGGCTTTGCAACTAATACATTGACAAAAGATGTTAAAGAAGAACATGAAAAGCTCAATTGGGCTGATATGGTAATCTTCCAATTCCCACTTTGGTGGTTCTCATTTCCAGCCATTTTAAAAGGATGGGTGGATCGTGTTTACTCTGCCGGTTACACTTTTGGTGTTGGATACTCTGCTGAATGTCCACACGGTCAACGTTATGGTGAAGGAAAATTCAAAGAAAAACGTGCAATGTTGTCAATTACAATTGGTGGACCTGAATCTAGTTATTCTGAAGGTGGAATTTCGGGTGATTTATATGACATTTTGTTTCCTGTTCAACACGGTATATTGTTTTATCCTGGTTTTGATGTTTTACCTCCATTTGTGGTTTATAATTCTGTTGGATGTGATGAGGAGTTTGTTAATAAAGCTACTAAGGACTTATATAAACGTTTAGAGACCCTTGATTCTACCAAACCTATTCCTTTCCGTGCCCAAAATGGTGGTGATTATGATTTGGCTACTCTTAAGCTTAAAGAAGAAGTTTCGAAAAAGGATGTTAATGGCTTAAAGGTTCATCTTACTGAAACTTCAATTGATTCTTTAAAGAAAGATTTAGAAAAAATAAAAGTCTAACTTTTCAGGAAGTTTCCTCCTCTTGCTATATGATCAATTTGATCCAATCTTTTTATTCTTAAGTTTTATAACTTTGCCATTTTCATTTTCTGTGTTTATATGTTTTATGGTACAATTAACTTTATTAAATCATTACGAGCAGAAACAAATCTCTTTCCGTTAATATAACTCGATTTCATTATTAGTATATTAGTAGTTTAAGTAAATTGATTTTTTCAGTAATTAGGTAAATGGGATTCACTATATTTACCAAAGTATGATGGGGAGAGCTAAGAAGATTTAATAAAAAAAACTTGTTTATTAGAAAAATATGTTTTTGGTCTTCTTATGTTAAAGAAAAACAATCCAGGATCTTGCAGCATTGCAATTGGTGAATCTCTTTATTCATCATATCTTTGACCGTCAACCAATTATTTGAATCACCCGATACCATAAGATTCAGAGAGTATTCGTTGTTGAATTTAATCTCAGTTTTTGTTGACTTTGAAATGCCTATTCTAGACCAATGCCACCCTTCAACATTGAACGAAAATGGAAGATTCATATTAATGCATAAATGCATATTTCTGTGATCAGCATGTAATTCGATTTTAGAACCTTTGAAATTAGGTATGTCAAAATTTATTCCAAACATTTTACCGGAGATATGCTCTTTTGATTCTCTTGTTCCATCGATAATGATTGTTTGGATACCATGAGGAATACGGTTCTAAACTTTATCACTCTCGAAAATATGAACCTCAACTAGTTCTAGTTTCATCAAATGCACACAGTTTGACAAATCAAAATAGGGTAGGTTGTCTACTATACATGTTAATTCTTGAAGAAACTTTGGAAGTGAGATATTATTGTCCGCCCTTGTTGTGACATTCAATTTAAGAGAAGTAATATATGAAGAGATCGACTCAATAGTATGCTTGTCGATGCCGTACTTTTGATCTTTCTTAACCTTAAAATGTTCAATGTCCAATAATGAAACTCGTAGTTTTTTAAAATTGAAGTTAGAAAAGCGATTGGATTTAACATGAATACTGGTACAATTGAATTCAGGAAAAGTATAATTTTTGAACTCATGGTCTTCTAGTGATAAGTGTTCAATATATTTCATTTGATCCATTGGTATACGATAGTACTCAGAGTTTTCACAAACTTTATAAAACAAAGATTTGAAAATATGAAGAAGTGGTATTTGATTCTTTACGTATTTGAGTAACTCAATGCTATTTTTCATCTAGATATGAAGGTTCGTGACATATTCTCTCAATTGTATAATGAGCTTTCTTACAAAATCAAAGGAGCTTGGCAAGCTCTGATGCATTCAACTTTTAAATATGAAATTTTAAAATTGCTCTAAAACTCAAAGCTTCAATAAACTTGTTGGAATCAAAAGGGGTAAAGCTTAGATTTATTTTCAAATAATTTAAAGGTAAATTGAAACAATCATTTAGCGATACAATTTCAGATATCAGATAATCAGGTGTTTCAATTGATGTCAATTCTCTACCAAATGATGTTTTATGTTCATTTATCAGTTTTCGGAAATTGGATCTCTCTATTTGCCTTGATAGAGTTAATGAAAAATCAGTTAATGATGTATCTAAACTTAGTAATATTATTTGAGTTCCGAAACCCATTATCAATTAAATTATTTGTATATCTGATAAGTTCAATATTGTAATTTGACATCAAAGGAGAAATATCCATAGGGTTGGGAACCCCAGTTTCAAACTCTAACATGGTTTTGAATGGTAGTAAAACTTTCATTCTAAGTTTATTTTGTAAAAGTACGATTTCCGTCAATGGGTGTGGAGCCACAAATAATAAATATTGTATAAATTCTAGCCATAACTGACTTGTCCAGGATATATTGTTTGGACTGAATATACAATCAATCGAATTTGTAGTTCTACGGGAAGTGATTTCACGAGCTCAACATAATTATCAAATTGGACCATTATTGGTACAGGAAGGTAATATGGCATGAGTTTCACAATGAAAGAAATGGAACAAAAATTCAAATCTCATCCATCATCAATAAATAAAATAACTGAATGTTATAGATAAATAATTCGAACAATTAGTTGACAGCAAGATAGAAATCAATATTTTGGTTCAAATAGTTCCGTCCGCTTTAAGTTACGCCTGCTTACCGGCGATTGTTCTCAAAAACAAAAACAGATAAATAAATATATTGAATTTGTCAAACAAACAAAAAATACGAAAATACAAATAATAAAGAATCATATGAGTTGCTATAACTAAATTTTAGATTTAGAATGATATTGGTAATATCCCGCCTCTTCTAAAACATTGTTCTTAGCAGCATCCAGTCTACCTTTGGTTAACATGAAGGTTTTTGGAATTTCAGTTTCCTGTACAGAAACTCCATCTAATATCATTTTAGCAATTGCTTTTGCACTCAAGAAGATACGAGGCATACCATGACCATGAAAACCAGCTAGGATGAATTTGTTCTTACTTCCAGGAACTTCACCAACAAAGGGTAACGAATCAACTGAATAACCCAAGATACCTGTCCATAAATAGTCAACTTCTGTCTTATAATTTTTCCAAGTGTAGAAGTTCTTTTGCATAAATTCAGCATAAAAACCTGCAACATCACCTCTAAATAAAGTTGAATCATCCACATTCTTATACCAAGAATCCTTATCTGCTATATAATATGGCTTAGCACCTCCAACAATAATAGTACCATCTGGTCTATTGATTAAATATTCATGTTCAGAGAAATCTCTTGCAAAAGCATATGAACTATTTAAATATGGAGCATTCTCATGATCATCTGTAATTTTAATATGAGAGCAGGTACCCTTCACTGGAACAATTTTATCTTCAAATTCAGGGGCAACTGAAACCGTATATCCATTTGTGGCCAAAACAATTTTTTTTGCTTCAACAATGCCTCTACTAGTTTCAACAATATACGATCCATCATCCAGTGCTGATATCTTAGTCACCGGGGTGTGAGTTTGTATGTTCAATCCTTTTTCTAAGGAATACTGAAGTAATCCTTTGACCATTTTATATGGCCATAAATGACCAGCTGTAAAAGTAACAGATAATGGACAAGCCTCACATAGTGAAGTTACCTTAGCTTTCTCGCCTTCTAAAACTTGAATATCATCAATTGCTTCACTATATGGATTTTTTCTTAAAGCAGCTAAACCTTTTTTAGCGTTTGCAACTGAGTTCTTAGTCTCATGAACATTGCAAGTTCTGCTAAGAACAAAATCACAATCTATATTCAATTCTTCAATTACTTGTTTTAATGCACTCAAATGACTCTTCTCAAAATTACCAATGTTGGCAGCTTCCTTCATACCATATAGCTTTTCAAATTTTGGATATTCTCTATAATAGTCAGGTTTCAAGTTACCTCCATTACGACCTGTGGCACCTGATCCAACTGATCTAGCTTCTAACATTAACATTTTTGGGGTTGCTTTTTTTGTATCTTCACATTGTTTATTAATCCAGTAAGATGTTGCTGCACCAGAGTATCCAGCTCCAATAATTAAAACATCTGTTGTTTCTGGTAGCTCTGGTGTAGATCTTATATCTCTGAATTGATCTGCCTCTTCTTCCGATTCCCAGAAGGAAGGAGTAGGGTTTTGAACCGGAAGATACTTCAATGTCATTTTTTGAAATTTGAAAATTAAATTACTCTTGTGTATATCATGTATATTAATTAAAAGGCTTCTTTGGATGAATATAGATAGATGGATATATATATAATATAAAGAGTGAGTTCTCAGAAATAGCCGCCCGACGGATACGCGACAACAGAAGCGATTTTGGCGTGTTGGTATCGTGGATTCCGTAACTGGTTTTTCATTTAAATAAGATGAGCTGTTTTCAAACTTGTTACACAAAAAAAGTCAGGAGATTTCTTTTCCACTAATTAACAACTATCTTTATGCTATCTGAATCATTTAAGCTATCTAACAATATTGAGATTCCTAATATCGGTTTAGGTACATGGCAATTGGAAGATATCCAAGGTCGTCAGGCCATCGTACATGCAATTGAATCGGGTTATAAGATGGTTGATTGTGCTTACAATTATTTCAATCAGAAACTTGTTTCTGAAGCAATTAAAGAATCTGGAGTTGATAGAAAGGAGTTGTATATTGTTGATAAACTACCACAAACATGGCATACACATGCTGAAGAATGCTTGGATATCACTTTGAAAAATTTACAATTGGATTATTTAGACTTATGGCTGATGCATTGGCCAGCTGCTCTTAATCACAATGGAAATGATCCAAAGACACCAAAATTGATGGATGGAAACATTGATTTTGAAAAGGATTGGAATTATGTTAAAACTTGGAAATCTATGATTGATATTCAAAATCGCCATAAAGATAAAGTTAAAGCTATAGGTGTTGCAAATTTTGGAATTAAAGAACTAACTAAAATTATTGATGCAACTGGGGTCACTCCTGTAGTGAACCAAGTTGAGCTACATCCATCTTGTAATCAGCAACGCTTATTCGAATTCTGCCAAAAAAATGGTATTCAATTAGTGGCTTATAGCCCATTAGGCTCAATTGACTCACCATTGATGAAAAATGAAGAATTGCATGAAATTGCAAAATTAAAAGGCATCACTGTTTCTCAGTGTTTATTAAGCTGGGGTGTACATCAAGGGTGGCCTGTTATACCAAGATCTTCCAATTTTGGTAGAATTGATGAAAATTTAAAGTTAATTGAATTAAGTAATGAAGACTATCAAAAAATTACTGAAATTGGACAAAAAAATACTAAACGTCTTGTGATTGCTCCATGGCATACTTTTGAATTTATTGAATAAATATTTTAAATTTTATATAATAAAACATAATTTTTGTACGTTAAATCTATAATTTTAATTTCTTGGAATTGCTTTTTCAAAATGAAAAAATGACCTTATGTCAATTACGATCAATAAACAAAACAAATTGAATTAAAGAAATTTTTAAGTTATATTTAAAGCACTAAATAAATCATCTTATATGTGCCTTTACCAAGGAATTAGTTATACTCAATGGAGTAACTCAATTCTTCGGTGCAAGCATCTTTCGAAATATTCAAGCATAACTCAACTAGCTTTTCATCTCTAGCTTCAAGACTCATTCCAAATGGTTTTATCCAAAAAGTTTGAGCTTTTCTATCTTCAGCATAATCAATGTAATCAACATTTGGCATATTGCCTTTCTCGCCCTTAACTTTAAATAATAAACAAGTTCTGGCTAATATTGCGTACAATATTCTGTTGGACAAATTAACTGCAGTACATGCTCTTGAACCAGCACCAAAAGTAAAATGATAAGGTGGAATGTCAGCATTTTTATCCTTTAAGAATCTATCAGGAACAAATTCATCAGCATCTCCACCGAAATGAGATTTATCATGGTTGGCAGCTTGTGCATTCAAAATAACAGTGACACCTTCGGGGATATCAACACCTTCCCAAGTGAATGCCTTTGCAGTTTTTCTAGCTGGGATTAAAGGAATGACGGCATACATTCTTAAAAGCTCTCTAAGAAAAGAAACAGCAAATTTAGATTTTTCTTCCAGTAAAACTTTCTTGTAAGCAACTTCAGCGGAACCATAAACTTCCATCAATTCATCATAAACTCTTTGTTGCCATAAGTCTCCTTTTTCAGTTGAAAGTTGTGCCATAATCAAGGAAGCTGTGGATCCAATAGTTTCAAATCCACCTGAAACTAAACCAACACAGATACACTTAACATCATCAATGTTAAGTCTTCCAACTCCTCCACTATTAGCAAACTCTCCAACAAAACTTGCTCTTTGATCTTTGTGATCAACCGCTTCTTGAGTAAGTCTATTTAACCAAACATTTCTCTTATTACTGCAAGCAACAGCTTCCTGTTTTCTCTTGTTTTCTGGTAATAATCTGACAAATGGAACGAAATCTTGTAAGTTATTGTTGGTGGATCTAAAAGAAGAGATAACTTTAACCATATCTAAGATTTCAGTTAGTAATGGTGTGCCAATATTATCAAATCTGGTTGCATAACTCAACATAGTTGTAAAATTCAACGCAAATCTTTGAGTGTAGTGATAAGGATAAACATATTTTCCTTTAACAGAGGTATTAGAATACAAATCACGCAATAAAGAAAAACATTCAACATCAATCAACCCAGCTCTCTCTTGGATTGCTGGTGTTGTCATATATCTTTGAACATTCAATCTTCTTTTTCTGCATGTATCATTCCATGGTGAGGTTCCAATAGTTAAACCTTGAGACGTACTGACTAATTTATGAAAAGTATAGAATACAGGACGATCGATTAAAGCTGTTTGATTTTTAATAAACCATTCATAAGCTGTTGAGTATGAATTAATAAAAACCATACGTTGAGTACCAAAATAACATTGGAAAACTGGCATTTTGTATTTCAATGATAAGTTTTGTAGTGATGTTGAATGATCATCGCCCATTTGTTTTAAATTCCCCCATATTGCAACCGAGCCTGGTAATTTTGGAAGTTTCGGTATCGGTGGAGAAGATTGTTTGATAGTATATAAATAAAGCCAAATGAATATAGTAATTAGTGCAACTGGAGGAAAAAATAGGTAAGGGTGTGGTACTTCAAAAGAAGTAATTAAATTTATGATAACAGCCATATTTATTTGAACCTTTGGTGCTTTAAGTAACAACCAAAAACTTCTCAAAGGATAGAAAAGAAATGGACAGCTATATATGAAAGTTTTCAAATCTTGCTAGAACCATTCTAGTAATGATCTTATAAAGATTATCTTGTAGTTTGATACGGTGGTTGTGATCCTATTGACGGGCTTTATTGGCGACACTAAATTTATCTCTGTCGCGTTCACCGAAACGTATAAGAAATTATCTCATAGCTATGTCTTACATCAATCCATATGAGAGTGAATATCAATCAAAACAATTTGAATACTCAATAAGCAGATTTTGCTCAAACTTTAGGTTCCCGAGAATCTTAGAAGCTAAAACTCGAAGCTTGACTAAAAGCAAAACAAAATAGAAAAAAACAATTTTTGCAATTTGCAGTCATGTAATTTTTTTATCGTCAATACCTAATTATTGCTGCTAGAGACCGGTGTGGCTTATCCAATCAAATAATATCTAGTTTGTGTTTCAGCGAAGACGATAGTATTTAACTCACAATATCTTCTCATTAATATATGGATGTAATTAAGTTTAATATTATATAGATCTAAATTTGAATGATCGATTATAATTTCACAATACTGTTACCGTTTTAGAAATATAATATCTTAAAGCACTAACTTCACCAAATATTATCGAGTGGAATGATACAATGGCAGCAAGACTTTTTACATTACCAATAACTCTGGTTTTAGTATTCTTCATCATTCCACAAAATAGAAGGTTGCAAATTTGTGTAAACTTAAGGCTAACAAAAATCAGAAAGAATCACATTCCTATGCTCAGAAATCAGAAACAATGAGGTGGCATATCACATTTTATCTCATTTCTAACTTTATTGAAGATTTAATTCCTCTCTGAAAAGGTAAACAGTTAAATTTTTTTTTGACAAATAAGGGTACTCACAAATGAGATTTATGACTAACTAAAATAAAGTATTTTTAAACTAAAGATGCCAGCGCAATTCAAATATAGGTATCAATATTGAGAGACATAAAGAAATAAGGGTCTTCAGAGATAACTTAGCGCTGGAACTTAGCGAGGAACGATCCTGATTTGTTTTTGCCTTTTGGTTGTAGAGTTACTTCTCCTCAACTTTGTACTTATAAAAATGATCCTAAATTATCTCTAGCTGGCTTCTGTATCCAATTTCTTTACATAAATTTAATATCCAAATTAGTTTAGCCATTTTCACTCCTTTATTTTCTATTAAAACCATGGCTTCTATTTCAATTATTAGAGAAATTAAAGTGGTGCTTATTCTAGCTATTTTATCGAACGCAGCTCCAGTTCCTTTTGCACAAGCTGAATCTGAAGCTCTACCATGTGAATGTGGTTAGGGCTCAGCATCATCATCTTCATCTCCATCATCTGATAGCTCATCTTATGATACTTCGTTATCAGACAGTGGTAGCAGTTCATATTCATCATATGGTTGGGGATCAGGATCAGCATCTTATGATACTTCTGGATCTTCGTATGGTTCCAGTGATTATTCTGGCTCTGGTGACTACTCAGGGTCTACTTATTATTATGGTTCTGGTGACTATTCGGGAATCTATTCTGGTTCCTAGGGTCGTTCTGATACTGGATCTAGTTTATATGATACATCTGGTTCAACATATGGATCTGGTACTGATTTTACTTCATATAACACTGGCTATTCTGGATGGGGCTCCGGTACAGCTTCTTATGACACATCTGGCTCATCATATGGATCTACCGACTACATAGGTTGGGGTTCAGGGTGTAGTGACTTAAGTACATGTTCATCGACTGATTATTTGGGTTACGCAGGCTCTTCAGGTTCAACAGGATCCACTGATTATTCGGGTGCTTCAGACTCAACAAGTTCAGGTTACGATTCAAGATGTTCCTGGTACTCCATTTGGGAAGCATATGGTTCTGGATATTCCGAATGGCTTTCATCAGACATGAGATACGTCTTACCTTGTACTTGTGGTGATAGTGCTTCAATCACCATTATAAGTTTTGCTATGCCAACTGGCTGTACTGGATGGGATTGTTTTGAATCTTTTAATCTCTCCGGATTTACTCCTGAGTCAGGATGTACTAGTACAAGTTACATTTCAAGCATTATTTATGGCACCACTGATACTGAAGTTCAGGCCACTCCAACTTCAACCACTCCAACTAAAAATAGCTTTGTCAAAAATACATCATCTACTATTTCCACAACTGCCAATGCTAAGGGCACTACAACTGCTAATTCTAAGGACACTACAATTTTATTGGTTACTACACCAATTATCAGTGTTGGTACTGGCGAAACCTGTGTTGGAGAAACTTGTTCTGAAAAAGCATGTATTGGAACTTCTTGTGCTGAAGAATCTACACCAGTGACTACTGTTGATGATACTACCTCGAATACTGCAACTGTACCACCACTGAAAATATCATTAGTACTAATTCGCCTACAATTGGAACAGCTGTTATCTCCAATATTTCCGTTGGTGTGTCCACTGAAACTACTCCAACTACCACTTCACCAATCAAGGAAACTGTGTCTGGAACCAAAATTACTGAAGGTACCACTGTTCACAGCTGAACTACTTTAATAGTAGCTACTGGTTTGTCTTCTTCTATAACTGTTACATCTAATACTGGTACTACGGTAACAAATGCTGAGGGGACAAAATTTTCTATTGGCGTTACAAAAACTAGCAAGCAAACAACCACAAAAGAAACATCATGTTCAGGGGTTGGATGTATTAAAGCTTCTACTACTGAAACTTGTACCGACTGTGCCGAGAATACTATTGTTGGTACTGAAGTGGCAACCACACTTTCAACTGGTACTTCTTGCTCTTCAGGAACTACCATTACCTTTGGTGCTACTGCTCAAGCCAATGCTGCCGGTACTTCTACAACACCAGCCGAAACAGGTAAAACTCTTGTTACTGTAACAAGTGGAACCGGTGGCACAACTGCTTACGCTGAATCAGGAGAAGAGGGTAATATTGTTTCTGGGTTTACTATGACTTATTTCAGTTTAGCTTCTGGTTGTGTCTGTACCGAGTGCTTTGAGTCTATTTCTCTTCCATCGTTTTCTGTGAGCCTTGAATCAGGTTGTACTAGTATTGATTGTCTTGCAAATATGGCTCATATCAGTATTCCATCAGATTGCGAAGAATGTGCAATTGGTTATTCTTATTCAACTGCATGGTCAATTAGCTGGGAAACCACATGGGGTAATACATGGGGTATCACATTGGGTACTACTGCTGCTGTTGAAGTTGGCAATTTTGGTGAAAGTAGTGGTAGCAGTTGTGATGAATAAACTTTTCACTAGCTATTATACAGCGGGTTCTTTAACTTTCTTTCATATTACTTACTCTTTAACCTTCTTTAACTTATATTTTCTCTTTTCACAATAACTTTCATCTTCACAGATCTTTGGTATTTCAAAATCTTTTTTTTTCTGGCATGTTATAAAATCACTCTTTACTTTACTTATATATCTACATCTTCTTTACTTTTACAATATCTATCTCCATTTATTTTTAGAATATGATATCATATATATTATATGGGAAGAGGATCTCCATGATTATAGGAAAAGTATTTACTTCATACGAATAACTAAATTTTTACAAAATAGTTTTCCCCTTTAGTGGTGTTATATTACACCGTAAAAGTCATTTATTTTGGGTATCTTACCCCTGAGGCTTATTTTGAATTTATTTCTCCGCTTGTTCGTGACTTTTTCTAGTTGAATGTACCTTGATGTTCCTGATGCAGATGAAAACGTTTTAGGTCATAATAATTATTATCTTAATATTGTTATTATTGTTGTAAATTATTGCCACTCCCTTATTAAATTCTAATTATAAATATTAAAAAAGAAAGACTTTATTGAAAAAGGGCCGAGTAAAACATGCCGATAATATTAGAACCACTTTATTAGAACAATCCAGAGACCCGTACACCATTTACACTGCTATTTTTATTCTTGTTGACCTTTAAAATTTCAACTTTCCGTTTGAATAGGTCATCAAGCCCTTCAATATCACTTTTTTTATCCTTTCCCTGAAATATCCAAAAAAAGATATTCTGAGGTTGTATGAAAATTGATTTTATATGTGGTGTAAAAAAATCAACTTTGCTTTTTTATAAGCCTATATTTGAGATATAAAAGAACCTTTTGTTCCACCTTTCTTTAGTCAATTGAAGTACTCCATATAGCATTCTTTTACCGTACAAATATTAATCATTAAATCGAACAATCCAAAACCAAAAACCAAAATGCAATTATCATTAGTTCTATCCGCTTTAACTTTAGCTGCTTGTTCTGCTGCCACTCCATTGAACTTTCTAGGTAAGAGAGGTGACAATTGTGACACTACCTACTCAACTTTAACTACGAGTAGTTGCCCAATCTGGACTATGACTTTTACCAACGAATATGGTGTTCCAGATGGTGAAACCGGTGCTTTAGTGACCGCTACTTACACTGATACCGACAACTGTGCTGCCACTACTAGCGTTTCTAGTGAAGTTAATTGTCCAACCACTTGTTCAACTATTACTCAGAGTACCGTTACAACTTCATGCCCAATTTGGACTATGACTTTTACCAACGAATATGGTGTTCCAGCTGGTGAAACTGGTGCTTTAGTTACCGCTACTTACACTGATACCGACAACTGTGCTGATCCAACTACTGTTTACTCAACTCAAACTGCATGTTAAGTTTTCTTTTCAATAGATCAGTCTACTGATTTCCATTATTTGTGATAATATTCACATTTTGCATTTCTTTATTCATTTTTCATGACTTGCATTCAACTGTTTTTTTATTCAAAAATAAAAAATTTCTCACCTTCTTGTTCGTTCTCATTCTTTGTTAAATACTTCTCAGTTTTATACAAGATATTTAAATATATATTTTTCATACTTACTCACAATTATTTTATCAAGATAACTATGTAATATGTAAATTTATATAACGTAATTAATTTGCGTGAATAACACTATGAGAATCAAGTAACTTTGAACATGTATTATTATAAGAATAATCTATAAAATATGAGCTACTTCATTTACATATCAATAGATATCGATATCCAAACCAACACTAGTTTCACTAAGTATGTGGTTCTAATCATCATTCATTGGATATGAATCTAGATGATTACCTGTAAATTTATTTTGTTTCTCTTTGACTTTCCAAGCACCAGGATATAACTCAGCCATATCTTTACAATATTCCTGTAAAACCCACTCTCTATCTTCCCAATTAGATTCAACAGGTAACATATTTTCATTTTTCATTTCGTCAGAAACTTTTTCACAATCTTTCCAAACTCTTAAAACATTTAATCCCATAAACTTAGCAATATCTGCTTCTGTAGCTGCTGTTAATTCCCATAATTTAACAACTAAATCAGGATACTTGCTCACATCTTCTAATCCTTTAGGGCCATGGGGGATACCATCAAAATCAGATCCTATACCAACATGGTCCCAGCCAATTTTTTCAACTATATATTTTATATGTTCAACTGCATTATCAATGGTAACTTCTGCTAGATCTTGTCCTTTTCTATTAATAAAGCCAGGATAAAAATTAATACACACAACACCATTATTTTTTTTAACTTCTTCTAAAATAGAATCCCTAACATTTCTTTCATGATGAGTTAAAGTATAAGCTGAACTATGTGAAAAAATCACTGGAGCTCTAGTAACTTTCAATACATCAACCATTGTTTTATAAGAAACATGACTTAAATCAACCATCATACCAATTCTATTCATTTCCTTAACACAATCAACACCATAGTCAGTCAACCCTTTATCCTTTTTACCACATGTAATTGAAGAAGCTGCAGTAGCAAATGGATTATCACAATTATGAGTCAAGGTGATGTAACGAACTCCCAATTCATAATACTGTCTGACGACAGCTAATGATAAGTCACATTGATGTAAACCTTCGACACCCATAGTAATTGATATTTTTTCATTATTTGAATTCAAGTAGTTTGATAATGCTTCATCAGCAGTTCTAACAAATTTTAATTTATGAGAATATTCATCTACAATTCTTCTGACAATATCAATTTGTTCTAAAGTATCTCTAACAATACTACTTTTTAAATTGAAGTCTTCATACATTTCATCCTCACCTTGTGATTCTATATAACAACTAAAAAATTGAACTCCAACACCACCTTGCTTCATTTTTATCAAGTCTGTTTGTGATGTTAATAATGAATCAAAGTCAAATTTGACATCTTTCCCATGAAGTTCGTAATGAAGTTGAATACGTAATAAGTATGGGAAATCGTTATGGGTATCGATAATCGGAACCTTCTTGTTTAGTGTTCTAAATCTCTCTT
Source organism: Ambrosiozyma oregonensis (nom. inval.) (assembly GCA_003706315.3). NCBI lineage: Eukaryota > Fungi > Ascomycota > Pichiomycetes > Pichiales > Pichiaceae > Ambrosiozyma > Ambrosiozyma oregonensis (nom. inval.). The sequence goes on from PPKY03000010.1 coordinate 305,984, forward strand.
CAGTCGTTTGAGAAGGCATGATTATATTGTTTAAATTTCTTAAGTGTTGAAATAAGTAGGGATGTTTGGAACATAAATATATTGTATTTTTTTTTTCGACTAGGAAGAAAGGAAATTTTAAAGATAAGGATGACTAATTCGACATTTCCCATCCAAAAGCGGAATGATTCCGGAAGCCAGGTGTACAGGTGAATAACTCGATTATTATCACTATTAGACAGTATAGTTACTTTTGAAACAATTGAAAAGACTATATCTTGTTTATTTGATCAGTTTACTATACCTCAAGTCAAGATTCCTTTATTAGTAATTACAAGGCCCAATATTGACACAAGGTATTCGATTGAATTAAAAGATACTGAATATTATACATATAAAAATAATTATCGTATAAGTGTTAGTGTTATTTGTGTAACCAAATAGGAATCATACCAATAAAACTAAGAAAGATATGTTGTGTTTATCTCATAATGGGTATATATATATGAACTGGTTACAGAGCTTATAGCGAACTATAATTATAATTCAAAATTATTATCAATAAAGGCCATCACTTCTTTAGAATAACCAATAAACTCATCTATCATAATGTCTCCACTAATACTAATGTAAGTAGGAACTTGGTACTTCTTAGTGATCAAATAACTCAACTTCTTGGTAAGATCAACCAAGGTCTCCTCAGAATTGTTCAACAACGTCTGATAAATTTTAGGTTGTATTTTATTCTGGTTTCGTAGATCTATGATACTGTATACATAGCATCCTAATGCTGTATCCGAACCTGTCTTGCTGATATGTGCTGTAATTGGAATTGTGTGAAGGTGTGTGGCAATAGGATTTTGTTTCGGAATTGTGAGTAGTAACTCAAAGTCATCTGAACCAAATTGTGGATGTACTATGGTATTTATGGTTTTCGTGGTACCTGACTGTGTAATTTTTGTTTCTTTGCCATCCATAGTGTTTGTCAATCTGTTTGTGTTTTCAACGCTGTTTATCAATTGAAAGTTGGAAAATGAAGTCGCAATAATGAGATCGTTTTTTCCGAGGCCCAAAACAGCCGTGCAAATTTTATTCTTTTCAAGTGTTATTTTTAACTAAAGAGCTCTTTGAATCTAACTAAACCAATCGTATTTTAGCAATAATGTCCATCTTATTAATAGACTCTTATGATTCATTCACATATAATTTGAAAAATCTGTTGGAAGAATCAACAGGTGCCGAAATACACACGATACACAATGACTCTTACTGCATTCCAGGAGATGAACAAATATTGTCCGAATTGATCGACTCAATGGATGGTCTAGTAATTGGTCCTGGTCCTGGAAATCCAGAGGATGCTACTGATGTTGGGATCATTCCATTTGTTTATGAAAATTTTCCTAATGTTCCTGTGCTGGGAATATGTCTAGGGTTCCAGACTATGTGTTTAAACTATGGCTTAGCCGTGGAATATTTGAAAGAACCAATCCATGGACAAATTCATAAGATAACACCGACTGATAGATCTACAAATGAGTTGTTCAAAGGATCTGGTGATAGTTTTGATAGCGTTAGATATCACTCTATTTTTGTCGTTGAGAATGAAAATATGGGTAACATTATTCCGTTGGCCTATTATGAGAATCCTGAACATGGTTCCAAAGTCTTGATGGCTGGAAAGCACCCAATTAATCCTCACTTTGGTGTCCAGTATCATCCTGAGTCAATTTGTTCAAATGGTGGTTTTGAACTACTTACAAACTTTTGGAATTTAACAAAGAATTGGAATACAGCTTCGGGAAGAATAATTAAACAAATGAGCCATGATAAGGATAGACATATCATTCATGTAGAGCCATTAATTGATCATTATATCAACTCAAATGCTTATGATTATCAATTCAAGGAAATATCTTTACATGGTTTTGATGATGATATTTTAGGTTTATGTGAATTCATTAAATCTGAAAATGATGATAGAAATGATTTTCTATTATTGAATAGTGCTATGTTTCCTGGAGATTGGTCAATTATTGGATTACCAATTTCTGGTGAGTCTCGCATTATAACTCATTCTACTGAAAACAGTAATGAAATTCAACTTACAAAATGGGGACTCAAAGAATCTACAACAGTTCAATTAAGTAATAAAGAAACCATATGGAGTTACACTGCCAATTACATGAAAGATAAATATTTTGAGGCAAAAATTGATAATGATTTATTGAAGAAATGTCCTTTCACTGGTGGTTTGATTGGTTTTTTTTCATACGAGGAAGGTGATCATATTATTTTTGATAAATTAGAAAAATTGACAAAGACTAATATTCCAGATACAAAATTATGTTTTATAGAAAGATTTATTGTAATTCACCATGATAAGTCTTTTGTTGTGACAATAAGAAGAAATGACTTTAAATGGTTAGACTCCTTTACTGACAGATTATCAATATCTAAACAACCTAAAGTGAATAAATCAATTCATTCTCTATTACCTCAAGATTCAGGCATAGAAATAATTAAACCAGACAAGGAATCATATTTAAACAGTTTTGAGCATTGTCAAAAGTATTTAAAAGCTGGAGACTCCTATGAACTTTGTTTAACCAGACCTACGTTGATCAAAGTTCCTAAACTAATCCAATCTTGGGAAATTTATAAGAACTTAGTTCACAAAAATCCTTCACCTTATTCTGCATTTTTAGATTTTGGTGATGCTAGTTTATTATCTACTTCACCGGAAAGATTTATTTCTTGGGATAATAATAAATCACAAATGAGACCAATCAAGGGTACCGTTAAAAAGACACCCGAAATAACATATGATATAGCATGTAAACTCTTGAAAATACCAAAGGAAATAGGCGAAAACCTTATGATTGTTGATTTAATCAGACATGATTTATATCAATTTTTAGATAAATTAGAAGTTACAAAGTTAATGTCAGTTGAAGAATATCAAACTGTATATCAATTGGTTTCCGTTATTGAAGGTCACTTGAAAAATTCTCATTTTAAAGGTATCGATTTACTCTATAAATCTTTACCACCTGGGTCAATGACTGGTGCACCAAAGAAAAGATCTGTTGAGTTATTGCATTCCTTAGAATTGAACCAAAGAAGAGGGTTGTATTCTGGTGTTTCTGGATATTGGTCAGTCAACAATAAAAGTGATTGGAGTGTTATAATTAGATCTCTGTTTAATTATTCTGATGATTTAGAAAGTACAAATGATGTTGATTGTTGGAGATGTGGTGCAGGAGGTGCCATTACTGTATTGAGTACTGCTATGGGTGAGTGGGAAGAAATGATTATAAAGTTAGATAGTGTTTTACAAATGTTTCATAATTAGAAATGTATATAAAGGATTCCACTTTGGAGTTTATGATTTTTGCTGGTATATCTTTTAGATTTTCCTGTTTTCTTGTAAATAAATTGAATTATTTTATAACCGATAACAATAATTAATTAAAAATTTGGAAAAAAAATATATAATAGAGAAGTATATTAATACTAAAACTTGAAAATTTCAAATTCGTAACCGAATCCTAATTTTCCAGCTGGGTTTGGGTTCTCAAAGCAACAGAACCAGTACCTTTAAAAGCAAAAGCTGCATGCTCTTTTCTTTTTGATTCCGTAACTTCATCATCTGGTATACCATATCCACCCCCACCTGGGGTTTGAATGATGATTCTTTCACCTGCTTCAATATCAACAGTGGATCTACCTCCAATATTAATTATCTTTTCACCTACAACATTTCCATTATCATCCTTAATATGTCTAACCCATAAATTCATACCTCTCTTAGCCTCACTACCACCAGATAGACCATGAGGAGCAATAACTCTTCTTTCAGAAAGTATGGAAGCGGTAACTGGTATTCTAAATTCAACATCTCTAACAACACCGTCACCTCCATTGAATTTACCTTGACCTCCAGATCCTTCTCTAATGGAAAATTCTCTTAAAATAATTGGATATCTTCTTTCGAATATTTCAGCATCAGTTATTCTAGTATTGGTCATGTTAGTATGAACACCTGAAACACCATGCCATGTTGAAGAAGCACCATGACCACCTGCAATAGTTTCATAGTAGCCAAATCCTTGAACATATGTACCATCTGGTTCATTACCACCATTACCAAAAGTGAAATTGTTACAACAACCCTGAGAATCAGCCATCACACCAAAAGCTTTCAATATTGTATCTGTAATTCTTTGAGATGTACAAACATTACCACCAACAACAGCACATCCATCACCAGGTGATAATAAAGAGTTAGGAGGAATAATAGCTTCAATAGATCTAAGACAACCCTGATTCAATGGAATGTCTTCATCAACTAAACATCTCAAGCAGTAAATAATGGCGGAATATGTAATAGCTTCAGGTGCGTTAAAATTGTTATAAGCTTGCGGAGAAGTACCAGTAAAATCAAATATAACTTTGCCATTTTCATTGTTCTTTTTAACAGTCAATTCAATTTGAGATCCATCATCCATATAATCAATACAGTGTAACGACTTACCTTGTTGTTCTTCAAAAACTTTATTTAACATTTTGGAAACAGTTTCAGCAGCATTATCTTGTATAGCATGCATATATGCAATAATAGTAGGCAATCCAGCATCTTTCACTAATTGATTAATTAATGAAATACCTTTTTGATTAGCAGCAATTTGAGCCTTTAAATCTGAAAGGTTATCGGATAATCTTCTTGTACCAGAGCAACCAGCATATTTAGCAGGATCCTTTAACAAAAGCTTGGTAATGTGTTCTTCTTGGAATTTACCATCCTTAACTAATAACTCAGAATAGATTGAAGCACCCTCTTGCCATAATTCTTTGGAGTTAGGGGGCATTGATCCAGGTAACAACCCACCAATATCAGCATGATGAGCTCTAGAGGCAACAAAAAAGATAACTTTATCATCATTGAAGGCTGGAGTAACAACAGTAATATCCGGTAAATGGGTTCCTCCAGCAGAAGGATGATTCGTAACTAAAACATCTCCTGGCTTCAATTTATCACCCCAAATCTTAACTTGGTTTCTGATACATGTGGACATACTACCTAAATGAACTGGTAAGTGAGGAGCATTTGAAACAAGAGCCCCTTCAGGGTCAAATAGAGCACATGAGAAATCTAACCTTTCCTTAACATTAACCGAAACAGATGTTTTCTGTAGTGAAATACCCATCTGTTCAGCAATATCCATGAAACGATGACCAAAAATAGATAATAAGACTGGTTCAATCGCAATACCATCATCCGTTTTGTTTTCAGCAGAAAACTTTTGATCAAGGTCTAGAGTAACAACAACATGGGATTTCAAAACTAATGCCTTGCCATTTGGTGGAATTACATTAGTCTGAGTACCATCAGCAATAATAGCAGGACCATAAACCTCAGAACCAATACTCAAGTTTTCTAATCTGTAAATTTTAGTGGGCAATTTTGAAGCTCCCCAAAATGATTCTTTAGTAAACTCAACTTTATCATCAGTAATAGCATTGATTTTTTTTTGAGCCTTTAATTCTTCGATCTGGTCATCGACATACTCTTCAGCTATTTCCATTGCTTTTCCAATACCTCTAACTCTGATATCATCAACAATAATATTCTTTTCAAAAATAAAACCAAATTCTCTCTTATGCAATTCACAGAAACTTTCTTTAAAATCCCAACTATCACCTTTTGAAACCATAATACTTGATTCAGTTCCTTGATATCTCAAATTTAAATACTCTTCAAAAACAATCTCTTCTTCATTAAATCCTTGTAGTTTCAAATCTTTGGTAGCCTGTGCCTTCAAGTCTAAAAATCTAGCACTTAAAGTTGGTTGATTCTCTTCAGTCAACAAATACGAAGATGGCTCTTGAACTTCTTGAACAACGTCAGCTAAAGCCATACCATATGCAGATAAAACAGAAGAGTATCTATGGATTAAAATAGTATCAACGCCTAAAATTTCAGCAACTGCACAGGCACATTGACCACCAGCACCACCAAAAGAAACTAATCTATGCTTTGATAAAATGTGACCCTTTGCTTCAGTCAATTGTCTAACTGGTCTAGCCATTGTTTCATTAGCTATATTCAAAAAGCCATAGGCAACTTCTTCGGGAGACATATCTGGTATATTTGGATGAGCATCATTGATTTCTTTAGTGATTTCTAAAAATTTATCAGTAGCAGCTTGTAAATCTAATGATTGGTCTTCATTTGGACCAAAAATCTTTGGAAAATATTCTGGAACTAATCTACCCAAAAACAAATTAGCATCAGTAACAGTTAACGGACCACCTTTTCTATAACAGGCAGGTCCAGGATGCGATGAAGCAGATTCAGGACCAACTTGCATTAAGCCATTCTTAAAAGCTAAAATAGAACCCCCACCAGCTGCAACAGTGTTGATATCTAGTTGAGGAGATTGAATTGTAACACCTGCAGTTGTAGTTTCAAAAACATGATCAAATTTACCATCACCAAATCTGGAAACATCAGTAGAAGTACCACCCATATCAAAGCCGATTAATGGAATATTATTGTTTGGATTAAAACAAGTACGTGAATAACCAACAACACCACCAGCAGGACCAGAAAGAATAGCTCTCAACCCAGAGAAAGATGAAGCATCAACCAATCCACCATCAGATTGCATAAATTGACAAGCAACACCTGTAGTTTTACCTGTAGCAACAGAAGCAATACCATCTTGTAAACCAGATTCGAAACCTTTTAAGTACTTTTTAATTTCTGGAGTCAAGTAAGCATCAGCAACGGATGAATTTGCTCTTGGAACATATTTAATCATTGGAGATAACTGGGATGATAATGAAATATGGGTGAAGCCTATTTCTTCAGCTATTTTACCAACAAGCAACTCATGGTCCTGAAATGTATAAGAATGCATTAGACAAACACCAATGGATCTAATACCTGAGTCAAAAAGTAATTGTAAAGTAGAGCGAACTTCATGTTGATTTGGTGTTTTAAGAACTCTAACAGTCTCATTAGATAAGCCTTTCACTAACTTGTCACCATCAGGTTGTGTAAACTTTAATTCTGGATCTTCAACAAAGTCTTCTAATGTAACTCTTTCATCAATCTCAACAACAGTTTCATATAATGCATCTGGCTTACTAATTGATAAATCAAAAATATTGGGTCTTGATTGGTTTCCGATAATTAAGATATCTTTAAATCCTTTGGTTGTAACTAAGGCACATCTTGAACCTTTCCTTTCTAATAAAGCATTTGTTGCAACAGTGGTACCAAGTCTCAATGATTCAATATTGGTGGTGTCCAGTGGTTTACCTCTTGGAATCTTTTGTTTGGTGAAGATCTCCATAAGACGTCTAACACCTTCTAAATTTGAGTCCGGATAATTTTGTGGATCAACCGATAATAACTTAATAATAACATCGTCTTCTTGTTTTCCAGTACCTGGGTTACCGACACAGTCAGTGAATGTTCCACCTCTCTATAATAAAAAAAACACATTTGTTAGTAACCTTGGCTTATCAGTGTTGTTGAAGAAAAACTTGATCTTATCTTTGGTAGTATGTGAGCTATAACTTACGTCAATTGATATTCTGATTCCACTCATGTTATAAATATTTTTCTAATTTAGTATTAAGTGATGTGGATTGTATAAAGAAACATTAATGAAAACGGGAAAATATGTTTAAAATCTGGGAAAGTTGGGCTTTTTATCATTGATTACTGACCACACTTAGATGGACGCAAAACTACCCCCGGAGCACAGCCAGAGTCTGGCACGGAAAACTAGTGCCGAAGGACCGAAATTATTCGTAATATCTATTGCGGTCTATAATAATAGAGTCATATCTGATGTGGTAAGACCTTCAGATAGAGCGATCAATCAACCATGAAATTTTCAATAATGCAATAAAGTATTATATTTCGTTGCACATATATATAATTAAATGTACAAAAGAAATACTTAGTGTTAATAATTAGAGGTATTTAGAAAAGACAGACGGGAAAAGAACAGAGAAAACCGATAGAAAAAAGGGTATCATTTCTTATGAACTTGACCGACAATATGTTTTTCTCTTTCACTTTTATAAGGCTTAGAGCCTGGCTTACTATGTCTTCTTTCGTTTTCTTCTCTTCTTCTCAAACTTTCAACTTCAGTTCTCTTGATTTCACCAGCTTTCTTAACAGTAATAGGAACGTGTCTGTGTCTCGAAATTCTCTTTATTTCAGGCATATAAGCATATCTTTCCTTTAATTTTTCATCATATTCCAACTTGTTTCTTAATCTTGTTGATTTAGGTCCTGATCTTTCATTGGCTTTAGTTCTCCACATTCTAACATTACCTTCATCAGATCCGGAGAAAATATATTTAGAATCCATAGAGAATTTTGTGATGAAAACATGTTGCATACGTTTAGTATGATAAATATCTCTTGAATGACCTTGCCTATAGTTAAATATTCTAATTGTTTTATCATATGACCCAGTAACAACTTCTTGACCGGTTGGTGAAAAATCCACATCCATAACAGCAGAAACATGATCTTTGAAAACATTGATTGATCTACTCATGTTTCTCATGTCCCATAAGTATGCATTATGATCTTCATTAGCGGTTGCAAAGACGTAGGCTTCCATTGGATTCCAGCAAATTGCATTGGTTCTCATTGATGTTTTAATTTTTTGAGTAGGAGAATTTGTTCTTATATCATATAGAATTAAAGAGTTGTCTGAACCTGCTGAAGCAAGAACAGATGTTTCAGTTTGATTGAATTTAACAGTGGTAATATTATCAGCCCCCCAAGATAAGTTAGAAACTGGTCTTGTTCTATTGGAATCCCACAAATTGATATCAACTCCACCAGTAGCAAACATAGAATCTTCTCTATGATGATCCATTGATTGCAATGCATGTTCAGCAAGGTAAGTCTTGAGTAACCCTTCATTACTAAGTTCTCTTTCATCACTTTTCAAATCTTGCCCAAAATTGGTGTCATTATGAACGCTCCATAACTTAATGGTTTTATCAGCTCCACATGATAATAATTTGTTGTCAGGTGTAACCAATAGTCCTGAAACCATACCATAATGAGCTTTAAAACTATGTAATTCGTTCTTGGAAGTTAAATCCCAATACTTAATAACACCATCTCCTGAACCAGTTGCAATTTTAGCAACGTTATGAAAGTTTTTTGCAATGGAGTAAACACCATCTCTGTGACCGTTACCAAGTTGACCAATGAATGGTTGAGCAAACATACGTTCCAATTTGGTTGCCGTTAATGCTCTTTGATATTCTCTGGCCCTTTCAAATGGATGTAATGATGGATCCAAGTTTCTTGGTAGAGATGACTCTTGAGTATTTCTGGCTGGTAAGTATGTGTCCGAAGATCTTGAAATTGTTTTTATTTTCATCTTTGAGGAATATATATGTCAGTTGTAGGTTATGTTTTAGACCTATTATTTCTAACTCTAGGTTCTTGATTAAAAAATTACTAATAAAAAAAAATTAGAAAAAAATATTTGAAGCGGCATATTATTTTCAGGTGCACGGGTGTATATATCAGTCTTCTCCTTTTTTACTCAATATAATATCATTTTGTTATTTTGTTATTTTACATTAGAAGAATTAAATTAAATTATTTATTCGTTATATAACTGAAACCTGAATACAATTATAAAATCTCATACAAAAACAGATAACCAACCAAGAAAAAAATAATCAAATAGGCGAAATAAGCAAATACATTAATAAATGTATGATACGGAAGTGTGATCATCCCGATTGTCATCCCGTATCAAAATCAAAATAAGATGTATTCAAAAAACTGAAATAATTATAAAAAAATAAATCTAAGGTCTCTGAATTTTGTAATCACCAACATCTTTACGGCTGCTGTCAGCAATTTCATCATAGGCAGGCGGTAAATCAGAACTGTTTTGAGTCATTGTTCCTAATCTTTCGCCATTCCCATTAAAGCTACAGTCACTGGAACCTTGTTGAGGAGCGTCGTCTTTATAGTTGTTCAAATTGGCTGAACTCTGGTGAGTCGTAGGAGAAGCAACTTGGGGCTGCTGATACGATTGGCCAGCTTGAAACTGTGCCTCGAGGTCACTAATTGGCTGATATTCTTGATGTTGTTGAAAGTGTTGTCTGTAGCCTTCAAATAAACCTGTTTGAGTTCTTCTAAAATGTCTAATGAATAAAATAGCATAAATTAAACCTGGAATATGACCAAACACAGTGAATATCACACATAGTAACAAATCTAATGAAAATATTCCTTTTAGGAAAAAGACAGGGAGTGGTGGGAAAAAAAATGCTGAAACATACAAGATGATATCAGTTGATGAAAATGGAGTTCCAAAGATATTGAAAGTGGAAGCTTGAGGTTGATTCGTTTGATCTAAAATTATCTGAGGTTGGTTACTCATTCTACTGTTTAGTTATTCTTTAATGTATAGGGAATAAGTATATAGTTTCTGCAAGTAACCTGTTCTTAATATTGATTCTAGGGCAAAGATGAAAGAAAGTAGTATGAGATTTCTGGTTGTCTTTAAAACCTGAAAACGGGTGCTGCGCCTATGATTTTCGGCATGCCGATCTACGTGGCGAGTAGAGAGCTGGAAAAGCTTTTTTTTGATAAGAGTGCCCAAATAACAGTTAACGCAACCATAACAGGGGTCTGGGAAGTATTAGAAGCTATTCTAATATTAAATATAAGGAAAAAGTACCTATAAATCTAACCATAAGACTAAAAAAAACCATGTATCCGTAAAAATGTTGGGTCAAAAAGAGAAAATACATCCAAGAAAAAAATAATAAAACAAAAAGTAAAACCAGAAGTAATCAAAAAAGTTTGTAGATTTCCAAAGTAAAAGGCAAAATAGGAATAAGAATAAAGTGATAGATCACAAAAAATATAATAAACAAACAGTTCTACGCTGAAAGCAAGCAATGACAAAACAAATTAATTCTTAGTGTCTGCTGAAATATTTGTTGAATCCTTTTGAGAGACAGTCTCGTCGTAAGAAGGTGGTAAAGTGGAGTTTTCTTCTTGATCAAGAGACTTTAAGGAAATTCTGTCAGGTTGTGCTTCGACATCTGTATTATTTAATCTTTGATATCTACCATCTTGGTTAATGGTAGACTCTTTAGAAATAGCGTTTGGTCCTCTGTAACGTCTAATAATAATAATTGCATAGACAGTACCTGGAACACCAAATAATGGTATACCAGCAATACACAATAACAAAGTGATAAAAAAATCTTTTGAAAAACCAGTAATAACAATAACTGGGAAGATTGGGATTATGAAAGCGGTTAAATATAACAGGATATCGGCAATGGTGACATGAACTTTTGAGTATGAAGTTGAATCATTTGGGGTTGAGGTTGAGGCTTCTAATGAATTACCTTGTTGGGGATTTTGTTGAATTTCAGACATTTGATATATTTAACAACTATAGGACTAGTTTGGAATCAGTTTTAGGGAGAACATCCCACAACGAGTCTTGTTAAAAAGATTTTAGAATCCAACCTTTGCCTTCCAACCTTTGCCTTCCAACCTATCGAAAATTATTAGTCGCGTCGATTATCTTGATAAGTTTTACTTGCTCTGGTAATTAATTTTTGTAATTTTTATTGTAATTTTTATTGTAATTTTTTTAAAAATCTATAAATATTGGCCAACTTGATTGTGATTTCCATCAAGTTGACCCTGAAGCGCTGGTAATCCCATAAAAACTAAAAAGTTGCGATTTTATGAAGTCATGAAGTTGAAAAAGTATAAATGAAATTCAATGTAACTTAAAATCAAAAGCAGATTAAACGTTTTTTTATTCTGTTTCTTCTGCTTTCCTTAGTTTTTTTCTTTTCGGTGTCAAACTTAATCTGTGACTTGGAATTATTAATCTCTTTTTGAAGATCATCCATATAATGAATTTGTTGTTTGAGAAGCCTCTCTTGAGAACCATTTGTTGATAGAGCTTTTATTGAAGAATTTGATGCCTCAATCTCACAGTTTGCTGTATTTTCAACGAATTTTTGGTTTTTGTTATTCAGCAATTGTTGTCTTACTTCACTTTTAGCAAGACTCATAAGGTGAATTTCCCTGGCATAAATTAGAGCGTACAACTCCTCTCTGGTATCAGTTGGATAAACTATTACACCCAATTTAAAAGCATTCTCTCTAAGTTTTCCCATGGTTGAGAATGAATAGTTTGATTCCAGTAATGCATGTTGATAGTTGGATTCAATAACTGGCATTCTAGTAGCTCTTGATTGGATATCAATTGAGTTCGGGGGTTTAGATTCCAACGGTCTTAACAATCCAATACCAGGTAATAAATTATAATAAAACATGGCAGAAATCAAAGCTATGAATAGAATAAAACATATTGTGACTGTAATCAATGCAATTGGAGGAGGGAAAAAATTGTAAGTGTAATGTTGTGTTTTTGGCATGATATTTATGGTGGGAAAAACAAACCACATGATGATTACGTGAACACTATTTTTTATTAATTGATCAGTGATCAAAATATTTGAGTTATGTAGCTTGAAAAGAAAATCAGTAAATATAAATATTAATATATATATATATATGTAGACCCAAAAGATCACAAAATTGTTGATGTTGAATAGGAAAAAAAATGTTGTTGTGCGGCTCACACTTTCCAGCCATTTCATTTCATTACCCCTTGAGCTTCAATTAACTAGTGACTACTGTTCTAAGTCTAAGTCTACTCCTTAAATCCAGAAATTTCCTCAATGATTATATGAGGTTTTTTTGTCTATCTAAGCTAACTGAATTGTGCTTATTGGTTGTTCTTTTGTAGTCCATTCCAGAGACAAGTAGCTACTGGCTCTTTAAAAGTTATTGAATTTAATTTTTTTGCCTTCTTGACTGACTACATTCAATTAAAGTGAGAGATGATTAGTTTTTTGTGCCTACTTTTCTCTCAAAACTTCAAAAGTTAGACTCTTTCGTTCCAGTTTTCTTAGACTGGCACATTTCATCTCTGACACCCAAATCGTGTAGGATGAAAGTGAAATTTAATTGATTAAACAAATATATTCGAAATATATTGGAAAAATTCCATAATGTTCCCATTTTTATCAATTTATGTTTTCCGTGAAGTCAAAAAATTTTTTTTGGAATGTAATAAAAGTTAATATGCAGAAATAGGTTTCCATTTACTAAATCTATACTGGAAGTGGGATCATTTAGTTTAATTTATTTGCATTTAATACCTTTAAAAATGTAAATCCTAACCAATTACTCTTAAATTTTATATCAACTTTTTAAATAAATTAAAATGAATCAGTAATTAGATAATTTTTACTCCAAATTTCGACTTTTTCTTAGAGTTATCTTGAATTATATTTCTAGTTAATATTCATTTAATGCTTTAAAGGCTTGTACTTTTGTTATTTCTATTTTGTTTTGCATTAGATTTATGTTGAATGTAACTTTAGCCTATATATATCCAGACAATTTTTCTCTCAGGATTATCCCCCATATTCTTCATATCTAGACCACTTGAAAAACAATTAATCTTCATAACTTATATAGGCTGCTATTTAGATTAAATTGTCAAAGATAATTATGGTGCGCCACAAATGCCCACAATAGTTTTTTTAAGAATATGCTGGTTTCTGTTAATCATAAAATGAATGAGCCTTTCGAACCTGGCTCATTAGGTATTCGGTCTTTCAGTATAAGTTTTCCTCCCCGTTATTATTTCAAGCCAAAGCCCACTCATTTACTGAATATTACCATTCAAATTTTAATTTAAAATGAGTTTGGACAAAGATAAGCAAACCTCCGCCTCGACAACTCAAGAAAGAATTAACAATAGCAATACTGCGAAACAACAAGCACCCGATGAGCTACAACAACCTGTAGCAGCTTCTACTACTACAAATAGAAGCCCAAATGGTATATCTAATAATAATGACTTTTCAAGAGAGAATGGTAGAAATTCATTTTCCACATCTGCTGCTTACAGTCATTCAAAAGAGGCCAATGGCGTGCCATATAGTTCCTCTATTGGCCACTCCAAGAGTTTGGATTTAGGGAGAGTTCCTGGTCAACAATCATCTGTGTTTACAAGTTCCAATAACACCAATACCACTAATATTTCAGGAGCTAGTACAACTGCAGCAATCCAAGGTGCCCATAAACAAAGTAAATTTTCTTGGGTCAAAAGATTAATGAATTCCAACACTAAACCTCTAGGAAGCAGCACTTCTTCCGTTTCCAATGGTTCAAATAAGAAGATAGGAACCACCAACAATATCAAATCTACTCCTAACAAACATTTTCAAAATTCAAACCAACAGCCCAAACAGTTGGTGCAACGCACTTCGTTAAAATCCTATGGCCAAACTAACAAGGCGGTTTTAGATCCAATTCTTCCAAATGCTACAGTTACTTCTGTTCGTCATTCAATCAATTCTGAATCAATATCCGGTTCTCGAGATGCTACATTATCATTGAATAACGATCAATCTAGTTATATCAGCGCAGGGGTCTCAACTTTGGATAATGCTAGTACCAAACCTATTTTATCTTTATCCCCCTATACATCCGAAGCTGAACACAGCGATGGAGAAGATGAGAAATCTCTTTTACATGATTCGACAATGGTAAACTTTCCAGATGTTTCGGGTAATCATGAATATTCAACAGGTGGTACCCGTGCCTCGGTTAGAACAACGGCAACATCAGGAGTTATCAATTCACCATCAACATCGCAAGCAACAGTGCCATATACTTCTGATCATCCAACTACTTCCTATCATTCCAACATGAGTACTAACTCTGACATTACGACATCTGATAACGATACTTCTGACATGAGATATACTTATGAACCTTCGTCAAGATCTACAGCTTTAACGTCGATCGACCAAGGCCCAGCAGTTGGTGGTGGATCTATCGCAAGCACTACTGTGGGTGGGAGTAGCACGAATTCTTACATTTTATTCAACCCTGGATCTACGTCACAAAGTATGCATCAGCCAAGTGTTTATTCAACTAATGCTTCGTTATATGGTGGTGGTTCAATCATTGGTGTTAACTCGTTAGTTGGATCCATTGGGCAGGGCTCTCATATTGGTATACAAGGAGCAGGGGCAGATTCATCTAGTGTTGTAACGATTGCGAGCTCCACTAGAAATGTCAGAAGAAGATCAATTGAAGATAATGCTTCAACGGTTGCTATTCCACCCGCTAGTATCTTTGAAAGAATAACTACAACTACCAACAACGGATTGAGGACCACTACGACTGGGCCAGGTGCAGATGCGCTGAGCGTTCGAACTGGTGGAGCTAGAGATAGCTATATAAGCAATGAGTAATTGCATTTATTTTTGTTTGAGTTTTGTCAGTTTTATGCTTATTTTTTTCATAGTGTTTGATATAACTTTTAATATATCGATCTGGGTTTTATGACAAATAAATTGTAATCGTAATCGTCGCGCCGAGAAAAGTCGTAGACGGCTTTCGTTTTACTTTTAAAACAACAACAAACAAACTCTACACCTTTGCCTTGTGAGTTGCCTTTTACTGCTTAAATCCAACAGTTCAACATATAGACATTAGCCTGTAACCATCACAAATAGAGGTAAATACGTTTTTCAGAGCAACTAATATACTGCAAGAATAGCTACTTTGGACGTTTTGCTCGCATCAAACAAAGGCGTCTGTTTTTACAATCAATCAAAGGTTTTTTCTACCAATAACGATAACAATACGAACAACAACAACAACAACTACCTCAGAGTTAAATTAATATAAGTGAAAAGTATATCTTGCAGACATATCTTTTTATTTTCTTATTTCACAGATTCTTCAATATAGTGTTTGTTTTATTCAAATTCTCAAATATTTGACTTTCACGCCGTGACTCTTACCAAATAATTAGAGCTTCAAGATGGGTAAAAACACGTGTGATGGGGACGTTTACATACACAACCTGGCCACTTTTATTAAATCTCATGAACGCCAGTTAGCTAATGCATTGTTAGCATATAAGAAGTCGTCAGGTGGTACTACAGGTTCGTCTTCTAGTGGTTCTCCAAGTTCTACTTCGATAACGAAAACATTGAGTAATACAGCTAACGGAGATCCTTCCAGTCAACGAAACAATTCCAAACCTGTCAGACTTAGTTTGTCTTTACATCATTTGTATTTTTTACTTGGAAAGTTTCAAGAATTAGGGATTTCAGTTGGCCCAATGAATATCAGACTCGATAATATAGACTCAAATGATGCTTCAAATAATTATGTTTCATTTTTAAGTGAATTTCAAAGAAATAGGGCTATAAGTTCTTCAGATGCTCAATCCATCCATTCAATGTCCAGTGTCAAATCTGTGATGTCCAGTGTTTCTGCTCTATGGAGTTCATTAAGTAGCTCTGGAAATAAAGGGGATAATATCGTCAATGATTTAAAATACTTGTATTCTGCGTTTACTAAATTGCCATGTTTAAGATTAGCTAATGATCCAAATGCAAAATTAATTGAAGGTCATGAAGAATATCCGTTTGATACATCTACTCCTATTAAAATATTTAAAACTTTGTCTGTTCTAGAGATATCAGAATTAGATCCTAAAGAAATTTATGGCTGGCATGTTATTTCCCAAAACATTCGATTTTTGGTTATCAAGAAATCTAAAATTGGTGACCCTGTTGAAGTTTTAGTTGATTTAGTTAACGATGATATCAATAGGCGTGGATCAACTACTGCTTATTCTGATGATGAGACCCAACAACTTCCTCTAACACCATCACAGTCTAATTCTGGTATTACTGGGACAACACCAACATCGGGATCTTCAGTGACTGCAACAAATATAATGAATAAGAATAGGGGAAGTTTTTCTAGTCCCCCATTAAGTACCACTCCCTACTTCTCAACATCATTGAATTCATCTCATTACCAATATTTAAGTGGTTCGTTACCTGATAATTCCCACTCATATCATACATCGGTGAACCCTTCAACCCCTTCAGCAGCTAATTCATATAGTCATTCTCATTCTCATTCTCACAATCATAATCAATTATCTGGTATTCATGCATCTCCTCCCTCTTCGTATTATCGCCTATCCCATTTGACAGAAGACAAATCAGTTTCCTCCAATCTTAATGTTAATTCAAATAGAAGAAGTTATTATAATTATTACCAACCTACACATTCCCATACTCAATCCTCGCATAATATTGGCCGATATATCAAGCGGTCAGACTCTCTGAATCCCAATAGTGAATATGCAGGCTATAGATCTTCGCTAAGTATTGATATCCCTAACTCCTCAACTAGCTATTCTTTAAACATTCCTACACCTTCAGCCTCTTCTATGACATTTAATGATGATGCAAGCAGTTATTCCCCCAGCGTTTCTGCAAACTCTGTGAAGGTTCATTGGAAAGGATTGAAACATCTTTCTTTAACTGAAAATACTATCGCCATTGTAAGTAATTGGGCATTTGATAGCCTAGACAACTTATCATCTTTGGACCTCTCACATAATAAACTTATCAATATTCCAACTGTTCCATTATCTAAGCTAGTAAATTTGAAATCTTTGAATTTGAGCTTCAACAAGTTGGAGTCTACAAAACATTTTCCGAAAAATTTGAACAAATTAACAATTTTGAATCTTAGAGGAAATCAACTTGTTGAACTAGATTCAATGGAAAATCTAAAACATTTGGAAAAATTGGATCTGAGACAAAACAAAATTAAGAAAGTGGCAGATCTAAAACCTTTATTTTTAATGAACAATGAAAGAGTTAATTTGGTTATTTTATATCTGGTCGGTAATCCTGTTGCCTCAAATAGAGGATACCGTATTGATTTATTCAATTTATTTAATGGTGTTTCTTATTCAAATCAATTAAGAATTGATGGTTCAAGACCGGGTATTTTTGAAAGCCGTCTTTTATTAGATCCTAAAGCGGCACAATTAAAGCTTAAAACATTTCTGGATCAGTCAATTATTTCAAAAATGGCAGCCAGTGTCTCAACTATGAATTTGAAGAAAATTGTTACAACAACCACTACAACGACTACCACTAGAACAACCAACTCACCATTGATGGCCAATTCTCCGGTTGGAAATAATGCAAGAGAGAGCATGCCACAAGGACTGATTTCATCAAAACAATTACATCATCAACAAACCTTACAACAGTTATCACAGCCTTTGCAACAGTTAGCTCAAGAGCGCCAATTTTCTTCCTCTTCTTCGCTTCCTCAATATTCATTGCAAATGCAATCAGTTTTAACAGCGAATCAAAATGTGGTTAACACAGGATCTAACAGCATCACAAGTGAGACGGCTTCTATTGATGGGTTAGCACCACCAATACGACCATTTTCTTTAGATACATCGAAGAAGTCAGCTCATAGATCGCAAGAATCAGTTGTTAGTTTAGGGAAAGGATCTACTGCTTCCCCAACGTTGACAAGCTTCTTGGAGCGAATATCAGCTAAACCTAGTACGGAGAATATCAACTCAGCAAACCCCATAAGCCATAATACATCATCTGGCACTTTCACACCACTACATGGAGTTTCAAACTCACTTGCTAGTTTACACTTGGAGAATATGGAGAATTTAGAAATTGCAGATTTATTAGAGCATCAGAATCATACACCACTTACAACTCCACGTAATTCCAATTCTCACGTTCCAGCGATTTCTTCTGCAAAATCGTCATCTCCTCATATTTCTAGCAGCGGTATCAGGGTTTCTTCCTCACCTCTAGTCCCAAACACTGCATCACCTCTTGTTAGTACTACTGGAACAACAACTCAGTTTCAACATAATAGAAGCAGTTCACATTTAAGTGTTATTACTTCTGTACCTGCACAACATTATGGCTCTTCCAATAATGATCAAATTACAAATCCAACAACATCAAATTCTGCTGCTCCTACAACATCTACCTCTCATTTTGAGCAATTAGTGCTGGGATTTACCAATCACAGCAGTGCAATGTCAATTAGTAGTACTAGTACTTCAAGGAAGGCATCTTCATTACATGAAAGTTTGACAAGTGGCCCATCAAACAGTGTAAACCCAATTGCTAGATTATCTCTTGCAGCTCCAGCTTTACCAGTTATTACTCAAGCTACAACTCTTATCAGTACAAGCTCAGTGAATGCTTCTACTCCCTCATCAAATAATTCTACAACAGCTAGCTCTAGTACTGGTTCAATGATTGATGGTGGAAGCGCAGTTAAAGATGATTCCTTTTCAAATAAAGGAAGTGTTTCAATGGCAGCAGAACCAAGTACTACCACCACCACCACAACAACCACTACTACAACTACTACGGCTGGAAATACAACAACTACAACAACGAAAACTACTAGAATGTCTACTGATTTGAAAGATTCTATGGCAAGTACTGAGAAAATTAATAACACACAATCAATTTCAAATCCTTCACTTTCTCCTGTTGTTTTGAATTCTACTACGCCCAATTCTAACACATCGATTTCTCCTGATAAATCTTCTTCTGGTGTTTGCGAATCATCTTCTCCGATTTCTTCATTAGTTCCTGCAAATGTTAGTGCTTTTTCGAAAATTAATCATTCTAGACGTTCAAGTACCGCAAAGTTTGGTAATAAGCTTGGTTCTGTTAAATCTGAGTATGAGCCTGATTATCTAAAATCATACGGAAATGATGATAGTTTAGTTCAATATCCAGTAAATTCATCCAACAGTTTAGCGGATCCAGTTTCTTCCTCACTGGTTGGTGCTTCAAGTTCAACTGATGAAATAGTCAAAGATTCGACCATTGACGGTATATCAGTGACTGCTTGTGATGGCGAGAATAACATTAATCTAGCTAAATCTGATGCTTCTGGAGTTTTCACTGGTTATTCATCGACTTCTGCTTCTGCTTTTGCTTCTGCTGATAAGCCTTTCAAAGATATATATACTCTATTATCTGCTGGTCCTGTATTATCAGCTAAGAGAAAGCTTTCGGGTTTCACAAGTGGCCCAAGACATGAAACACCTGAGAATAAAATTAAATTGAACGAACAGATAGGCTCTGATGGGAAGATTTCAGCCGATGAGCCCATTAGTAATATATTTCCAACTGATTCTCCTTTTAATTCAAGCGAGCCTTTGATTTTATCATCTTCTACGCAACGTGATAGTTCAGCTTTGATATCTTCACTTGAACCATTTTCTTCTTCAATTCATTCTCACTTATCTACAACTTCAGCTAATGTTAGTAAAGAAAAAGTTCATTCTGGAAATGGAACTGACTACACTTCTGTTGATTTTGTCTTTCCTTCTCAAGATAAAAATAAACCCAACTCCTCTTATTTCCCGACTCTGGATCCTGCTTCTTTTGATAATAAGGCTCATACAACTGCTAACTCAATTCCTACAATTAGTCCAGATAAATCTGTTTCAAAATCTTCTAACATAAACGAGTCATCAATAAATTTACAGTCACAAGGGAATCCAGCATCGCCATCACTTTTGTTTAGTCATGATATGATACCTTTAAGTCCAAATCAACTGTCCTTACAAAAGACACACTCCGGAATATTTTCAATTGATGATTTACTACCTCCCTCCGAATCTAGACTTGACTTACGCAAAAACGAATCTTCTAAATTGGACGTGAATGCATCAATGATATCATTAGCTCCTTCAACAATTGGTTTTGGTGTTAGTTCAGGATCTTCTTTATCAACTAGTAAATTATTAGACGTGAAAGTTAATCCACCAAAAAAGAGTGAAATGGATTTAAAGAATGGATTATCTAGTTTATCCGTGGATTCCAAGAACAATCAAGGTGGTAGTCCTGATGGTTATTCCATAGAGCCAGCGGTTTTATATATGATGGAACAACAACAACAACAACAACAACATATTAATAGTCTAGAATCTTCTGAAGGCTCAAATGGGGTTTCTCTACATAGTGATACTGAATTAGGCAGGAATAATACTAAAATTGAAGGTCAGAAAACAGAGGTTTCTTCTCCATTAATTAACACTTATGACCATGATTTGGAGATTGAAACTAAAAAGACTTCGAAGAATTCAAATCTCGCTAATGAAACCAAAAGTGCTTTAAAGAAGGGCTATCATGATAATTCTAACTCGGAAAGCACACTGACAGATCTAGATGACTTCGAAATTCCTAATGTTTTGATTGATTCTGGCTTGGGTGTGGTTTCTGAAACTGGAGATGAAATAGAAACCAAGAATCATGTTAACATTCCTCCTACTGATGAACAGTTTACAACTACTACAGATGGATTGCAGATCCAAGTTATTTAATTATTATTAACATAGTGACTATTTGATATTCTATGAAGGTACTTGGTTCCTTTGATTACACTTGAAGACCCCACTTGATTCAGCTCTTTTATTTATTATATCACTGTTTCATATCGGAAACAGTTTTGCTATTTGTTTTTGTTTGAATCTGCATGAATTTCTAAAATCCAATCATTGAATTGAGATGTTGCATTACTCCTAATTATTTTCTCAATTAGTTTGTGTATCCTCACTACTTCTATTTTTGCTTTATCCATTTTCTTACACCATTAAATATTTTTTCGTCTTTCTTGGTACATTATCATTTCTGACTATTACTACTCTTGAGTTTACTTTCAACTATTCATATGCTCTCTGATTAGTTTTACTCTTATTTTCGGGTATTCATTATCACTTTGCTTGGTTTATTTTATACCATTGATTTAATATTATAACATTTTTTTTCAGTGCTTTCAGCACTTTTTCATATCTTTTTCTTTGTATATTAGAATTCTTTTCTTTTTATTAGTTTACACCATTTATCCATGTTTTTTTTCGATTATTTTGATTTATTATTCTATGATTATGATACTTTGACTTGTATTTCTTTTACTGTTATTTAAATACCCTTCCTATTATTTTTTTACTTTATTTCTAGTACTAATATATTACGATTATCGCAAAATTAGAGATTAATAATAAGTTCAATAAAAAGAGGACCAACATTTCTCGTATAATTAACATTTGAATAAAGCCATTGAAAATTGATTAGAAACCCCTGTATAATTTACAAATTACACAGCGAAAAGAGATAAGTTTTTTTTGAAAAAGTGGATGACTTATTTGTATCTAAATATTTAAATTCAACAAACCATAAAGAATAATCAGCTTCAAACACTCAAAACAATTTCAGTTACGTTGAGCCCACCATTATAACTAATTAAACCAGCAACACTTGCACCAACTAGAGACTCAGTTTCCATAGTACTGACGAACCTTTCAAACTCATTCAAATACCAAACTCCATCATCAATCTGAAAATTATTAAATTGAGAAACTGCAGTCAAGTATGGGTAACTTTCCCAAATCTTTTCAAATCTAAAAGAAATATCTTCATTGAACACTTCATTTAGTAATTTTGAACTGGGTTTAGACAACGAAAAAATTTTATAAATATACTCAGAAGTTGAATTATCATAGCCTATTTCTGAAATTGAATTAAAATTGCTGTAACCAGATGTAGTTAAAATCGTTTGAGGTGTAGAACTAGAATTGAAATATCTTGATTCAGATAATTTAGTTCGAGATTTTAAGATAGTTACATGTAAATGAACATAAACTGTATCAGTAACTGGAACTTGAAATCCTTCTAATTCTATCAATGATTTATTAACTGGAGCTGCTATAATAACTTGATCGAATATTTCTGATTTAGTTGTTAAATTAGTTTGACTGAGATTAGTAGATGATATTAAATACTTATCTGATTGCTTTGAAATTGAATTAACTTTTGTAGATAGTTTCAAATTTGCAGAAGATGTTTTAATCCAGTTCTGAAATATTTTCCAATTACCACCTTCTACCGATCTAGCATCGTTAGCAGATAGAGTGACTAATGTACCCATTGCATGTATTTGGTCTAAATTCTGAGCATAATTAACCCGAGTTAAAGATTCAATAAAACTTTGGTAAGAAGAAGAAATTCCGATAGAGTTGTTTAAATAGTTAAAGCCAGTTGTATTAGTAAGTTCAACTAGTTTTGAACTAATATTAGCACTAGAAAAAGGAAAACCATCTTTATAAAAGGAATCTAAAAAAAGACTAACGGTCTTCTTTCTATGGTATTCAGCTTTGAATACAGAAAATCCAAAATGCCAAATAAATTTCACTTGATCCCAATAAGGAATCTTAGAAAAAGATTCTTCTACAAGAAATTCAAAGTCTGATCCATTCCAAATACCAAAACCAATAGAGTCAGAATCATCTCCTTTGAAGCCAATCAATGATAGATTGAATTCTCTAACAGCACTATGTAAAAGCTTATTAGCCCCAGCAAATATTGATCCTCCTAATTCAAGAGTTGTACCATTGATATCTATAGTGGTCGATCTCCCTCCAACGTAATCGTTTTGGTCGAAAACTGTTATTTCAACGTTATCCCCAGCATATTTCTTCAAGTGATAAGCTGCCGATGAACCTGCGGCACCGGCGCCAATCACCGCAATAGAGTGATTTTTGTGGTTTTCAACAGATTCCAAACGATGTTGATCGGCAAGAGCCAAAACAGTTGTAAGTAGTAATTGAATTTTAAAGAAAGGGTATTTCATTATATTGTTGGCTGGGATATTGTCTGTTCGTTCAAAGAAGAAGAGGTTACAACACCAGATACATTCAGAAATGGT
Source organism: Ambrosiozyma oregonensis (nom. inval.) (assembly GCA_003706315.3). NCBI lineage: Eukaryota > Fungi > Ascomycota > Pichiomycetes > Pichiales > Pichiaceae > Ambrosiozyma > Ambrosiozyma oregonensis (nom. inval.). The sequence goes on from PPKY03000010.1 coordinate 329,691, forward strand.
GTGATGTGGTGTTATTTACAAGGAAGCCACAAACTGTGGATAATGCGATTAAAAATAGAAAAGGTCATTATATTTTACATTTTAACTAAACTAAAACTAAGGCGATCAATAAGCTCTATACATCCACTAACAAAGTGGTTGGGAAAAGAATAGTATTGGGAGATGGTTTGAAACACTTCTTTTGACTGGCTGATTTTATTTTGAACTCTTTGAAAATCATCGGAATCACCTAAGCAAAATTGTCTAGATATGTTTATGAGACTGTAAATTTCAAAGAGTAGAAAGAATCGAGTAGTATCATTACTTTTCACTAAGTCTATTTCATCTGATTCAAGAGCAGCGTCAATTACTTCCAGGCAACAATTCAACAATTCTGAAGAAATCGTTTTTGATTTTTAAATTTCATTTGATTGATGAGCTTCTTTGAAAATGTAGTCTTCAGAAATTGCTCCAATTAACTTCAATAATTTTGTCTAAAAAGCATACAAAACCCATATGTCATTCGAATAAGTCCACCTAACTTTAACTTTCTCTTTGCATCCCCGTTAACTTCAACTTCACCCCAATCTTTCCTCAAACAATAAAGAATTGTAAACAGATAATAGTAAACTAATACAGGCAACAAAAAATCCATCAAAGCTATCAGCACTAAAAATGTCTAGAATCTCTCTACATTAATCCAATCTCACTGTATCAATTAAACATAGTCTGCCAGACAGAATACAATTGGATATATGGATTAATAAAAGTTGATTCCACAGTCGGAAATTATTTATTCGGTTAGGATGTGATTTGAATCTATCTGATAACACATTTAAATCTATTTCTCTAGTAATGAACTGGATTAGTGTGTATCCTGAAATATACCAGGAATTAAAATAATAGTTTTCTCTAGATAAGCTCTGTGAAAAGCATTATATAAGTAATAAAGACTGAATTGTTTGTTGTGATTGTGGGATTTGAGTTATTGATTGCGCTAGTAAATCGGTATAAAGCAATTCCAAAAGTTGTTTATGAATTACTTTTAACTGATGAATGCCTATTTCAAGATTCTGAAATCCTAATAAACATGTTGTAGTTGTTAAAAATGGACTTTTCCTTATGCTTTCCAGTTGCTGCTTTTGTACATGCTTCAACGTTACATCGGTCTCAAACCCAGCCCATTTTCCGTAATACCTTATAAAAGTTTCAAATAATATAACTGCTGTTTCTTCTGTAATAATTTGAAGATACCACTATAGGCTTGTCATCTGAATTTTGAGTCAAAAACACTGAACTTTCAAATGTTTCAAAATCATTATTACGATGAAAAGAGCAATCAAGTTTCAAATTAGCACATCTAAAGCACGTATTTCCAATTTTCATATAGTTGCATCTGGTCTTTGATTTTCGACACTGCTCGCATGCTTTCGTTGCTCTTCTAAATTGGTATTTGGATTGATTTGCGGAGGGCTTTAGCAATCTCGTAGATTGAGACGCAGTCTTTGATTTATTTGTGGGCTTCTTGGAGCCTATATCGTGTTTTTGGTGATTAGATATCAAATGTGATCTCTCTAAGTACCAGACTGAAACTTCTGTAATGAAAAATTGTGGACCTAGTTCATGGGATATAATCAACGTAGAGTCCAAAATATTAGATAAGAGTTGCGCATTAAAATTTTACTGATAAAAATAGCGCAATATTATATTAAATGTTAACTATCTCACGAGTTGACGAGTTAGATTAATACTAAACTATTACACAAGAAACTGAGAATAAATTCAATAAACAATTTATATATATATATATATATTTAATTTTTATTAAATTCGTCACAGACTGAATAAGGTAAAACATATTTACCAATTGGTTTATAATCAATATCTGAAAATTCATCTCCAAATCCTTTTGGACCACCCACTTCAATACCATAAGGTGTATTCCATTGTTCAGGCGGAGAAAATGCTAGTAAGTAAACAATCAATCCATATCTGTAATCTTGAGTACCAACTGCATTACCATCCATGTCAATTAATTGAATCAAATCTGGTGCAGAGCATAAAATTGTTTGTTTGCTTTCTTTATCACTCTTATAGACAACAATGTTTTCATTCTTGAACGGAATTCTCAAAGTGGTAGTATATTCTTCTGCTAAACCTTCAATCTCAACAACCCCATATCCATAACCTCTTTTAACAATCTTTTCGACTCCAACAATTTTACCTTTGAAAAGGTATTTTGCAGTAATAGATCCACCAGCAGCATTTATAATAGCTTGTGGAACATTATCTAGATCAGAATGTGCTCTACAGTTATAAACAGCACGACCAATCCTCCAAGATAATGAAAGTGTGTTTAATGCATTTTCAATTTTGGCTTGCTTTGGGCCAACTGAATTAATACCAAACCCACCATGAATACCCTGGTTGTATAAAACATCTCGTAAAACATCCTCTAATTGAAAGTCATCCACTATGGATGTGACAACAAGACTTAATCCATTACCATTAGAGACAACACTATATGGATAACCTTTTCCTTTATTAATAACAGATGGAATGGTTTGAAAAAAAGTAGGATAAGCTCTCCCCATGGAATCTATATCAACAAAATAGACACCTCTCTTAGCTGCAGCCCAAGGACCAGTTAAACCATTACTTCCCCCAATTTCATCATTTGCAATACCATCCAATTTAATACCTTCGTATTTTTCAATCAAATCTAAACAATCTAAAATCTCATTAGCTGGTAATCTTTCATTTGAAACAATTGGCGAGCCCATATAACCAACTTTAGAGATTCTACCTTCACCCTTTGTCAATTCACTAAACTTCTCTAGTGATACAACTTTGATTTGAGTACCATTTTTGATCATATGCTTCAATTCAATACTCATTGCATGAGGGTTGCCTCCTCCACCGCATCCCAATATATATGCTCCAGTACCAATTAGATCAATGTCGGTTTCACTTAAAATCCAAATTCCATCTTTAACATTTGGTGTGTAATTTGCATAGTCTACTTGTTTTTTTTGAGCCTTGGATACTTTTGCACTCTTGAAAACCTCTTCAATTTTATAGCTTTTTGAAGATTGGTTATCGTCCACTGTTAACTCTTCAACAGATGGTGGTCTGGAGTAATCAACTGCTCCAACTACTTTAACTTCAAATTTGTAAACCTTATTCAAGTATGGCATCGCATCTGAAACAATATTAGCAATAGAAACAGAACTTTTTAATGCTCCTTTTCTAACGACTTCCGTTTTAGCTTTGAGAACTAACTCATCAATTACAAGTTTTCTTTCAGTATCAGATGTCAATGTTCTAACTTCAGTTATACTTGATGAAATTTGACCCAATGCAGCACCAATAGCATTAGCAACTTGAAAATATGGGGGTTTTATAACTTTTGAAGCACCTTCTAATTCCTCAGGAGCAATAAAAGATCCACCTCCAACAAAAATGACTGGAATTGGTGCTCTGGATGTTTTCATACGGTCAATAACATTTTCTAATGATTTTTTCACGACTAATTTATAGTTCTTCTTAAATTCCAAATCAAATTTATTTAACACGTTAGCTGGATCACCCATACGTAAACTGAATGGTAATCCATCAATGCCATTTCCATCAATAATTTCAGCGATTGTAACGTCAGATGTGGTACAAGTATCACCACCAAACAAAATAGATCGGTCAACAATTTCAGCACCAGTAGAATCAGGTCCCACTGTCATTTGACCATTTTCTAATCTAACAATAGATCCACCACCTAAACCGATTGAATCAACTTGAGGCATAGAAAAATTCATTCTAACACCACCAACATGTGAATATGTTGATGATTGCCTTGGAAATCCTGATATCTCCAACTGACCAATATCAGTGGTTGTACCGCCTATATCACAGACAATAACATTTTTACCTTTAACTTCAGGATCAGCTGAGCATAAAATTGCAGCACCTCTCATTGAATTAGTAGCCCCTGAAGAAAAGGTTCTAATAGGAGTTTCTAAAGCTTCTTTAACGGATAGAACTGTACCATCATTTTGTGAAAGAAGAACTGTACAATTCAACCCAATTCTCTTAGTAGCATGAACAAATGATTTAATAATTTTTCTTCCAAATTTTTTAATTGAAGCATTCAAAATAGTTGCATTTTCTCTTTCAACAAATCCAAGACCTGAGATTTTATGAGATAAGGTGATTTCCACGTTTGGTAACTCTTTCAAAATAATTTGTTCTGTTCTCAATTCATGTTCAGGGTTCATGTTAGAGAAAGTACCAACAACAGCTATAGCTCCGATACCTAGCTCTTTAATTTTTTTACAATGAGATCTAATTTCTTCCTCATCTAAAGGTCTGACATCTTTACAATCCAATCTAGAGCCTCCATTTAAGAATGCATGATATCCATGAATAATTTCTTTTAAATCATCAGGAAAATCGCCAAATGGAGGTAATGATCTACCAAATGGACCAGATAATCTTAAAACAGCAACTTTTTCTAGTCTATTGGAATCTCTTTCAATAACAGCATTAATAAAATGAGTAGTTCCAATTGTAACTGTTGCAATCTCTTTTTTTGAAATGTTGTTTTCAGGGTTCTCCAAAACAACTTCAATTGCTTTCTCAATACCAACAGAAACATCTGGTGTAGTGACAGATTTATGCCATGCAATAACACCTCTACTTTCTTGGTCTAGTTTAGTTGGATCCAAAACTACCAGATCTGAGTTTGTGCCACCAACATCAACACCAATTAATAATCTTCTTGTTGAAACTTTAGACATTATCTATTTATTAATTTTATATATTTATATCTCTTTGTACTTTATTATCTTGAAGAAAAAAGGTAAAGAGTAAAAAGTTCATATATTAATAGTATTCAACACAATACAAAATTGAAATAAATCAGCAGTGATAGGCATTTGAAAGTTTAAAACATCGTCTATCTTGTCTTTTTTGGGATTATTTCCGTAAGTTATTGATTGTGATATAAGACCGTTCTATTGGCGTTTTTCTGATGATTCCGATATCGATCCTCCACCAAAGATTCGTATCGCTTCCGTTTTCAGAATTTTCCTTCGGGTGTAAAGATGTGCATCGAATTTTAGTCACCAGCAAGAGATTGATTTAAGCTATATATATAAGCTGTATAACACAGCAGTGATAGTAATATAACAGTGTGTCTATGAGAAGTCAAGTGATTGCAATTCAATAGAAGCCAAACTAGAACATATTTAATAGTGTTTGAATCAATGAAATGAAAGCTGGAACATATTTACTGTGTTTAAATCAGCGAGAGTAAACCTTCAATAAATCGACCGTTGGAATGAGTAACGTGCCAATAAGTGCTTAACTTTGGTTATTTAATTCACTAAACTATGTTAACTGCCTATAAATAAGGATCATATAAGTTCCCTATCGTCTCGCTCTTCTTTGATTGTCAGGAGATTCTTTCCAACAAATGGAAATAATTTGACAGATTTAATGTTTGAACTTGTTTTGACTCTGGAGTCTAAATTATTCTTTGGGTTTTTCTTCATATTAGCTACATCATACATATTTCGATATAGTTTTTGATTTCTCTCATTAAGAAAGTAAAGAGTGGTGAATTCTTTGAATAATTCCGCCTTGTAGAAAGTATCTGTTAAACCAGCATAATGTATTTTTTTACTAGCTCTGAAATAGTTCAGTTATAGTTCAGAGGGATGCTCTTGTTAGGGGTATGTCTATTGAGTTAACCGAGCTTCCTGAATTTCCTTGATCTTCTGAACTTTATACTCTGACCGATCTCTGAAAAGTGCTTACTATTGTTATTGCGATCTTTCAATCTTTAAGAGTATAAGGCCATCTCATGTAAATTGAGTTGCAAGTAATATTCATGCTATAAAAAAGAAACATGTTGAATGAGGTATATCCCACAAACACAAACCAAGAGCTTATGTGGGTTTTGAGAGATTTATTTGCTATGGAAAGTTAAATTATGTATCTGTTTTAGCATGAAGATCAAACGATCTTCACCTCCGTTCACCCCTTCGACCTCCGTGTCTTTTGAGATGATGATACATCGTCAACCCCACCACATGACATGGCAGTGATTCTAATATAAAGTGATAGAGACCGATATGTTCAAGATCGTTAGTGAATTCCAATCACTCCGGTGTCTATTTAAGCCAATTGAATAAGCATAAAATTGCTATAAATCCAGGACTTCACGACGAACGGCTGTTACTATTTATGTTTTGAGTATTTTTTTTGCAAATTTTTAATTTGCTAAAATTATTCGGAGTCCCTATATAGGAAATGGTTTAGCGGGTAGAGTATTAAATCAAATAAAGAGATGATATTCACGATTTTAACTGGTCCACCATTAAGACTCTTTGATAGTCGAGTATGGAAATTAGTTGAACCAAAGTAAGATACAAAACTCCCTACCAAAGGAACTCCTGATGTTAGCACCCTGTGGACCCGGGGTGGGGTGTGGGTGGCCCCGCTGGCCGACGCGCGGCAATAAATTTCACCCCGTGTTGGGTGCCGCCATACTCCGATTCCGTCTGGTCGACTCCAGGCTTTGTAGTCAAAAGTCTTTGCTTCAACGCATAAGGCTGAATACAACTATGGATTGTCCATGGTATGTTTAACAATTACGTACATTCTAATATGCCCTCGCCTAAATAAGGACTATTGAAAAAAAAATCAAATTTGGAAAGGCTATAAAAGGATAGGTAGCTCCAGTAAGTTTTTTTTTTTTCCTTGAAGTATTTGTTTTAAAGGTTTTCATTTTTTGAATTGTTTCCTTGAAAAATTTAATAATTACTTAAATAAATGTCTACCGATTCATACAACCAAGATATGGAAAAGGGCATAGGCTCAAGTTCAGCTTCACATGCTTCACATACCGAAGTCAACAACACAGCTGCCGGTCTTACTCGTACCAGCACCACTCGTTCTATGTTCAGACATGACAGACAACACATTTATATCAATGATCAAGCTATTGATAAAGAAGAATTCCTGTATGCCTTTGGAGGTGATATGATTGTTGGCAAGTATAAAGAAACTCCAAACCACAAAAAATATGCCAACCCTGTTCCTGCTGGTTTAGCGGCATTCTCAAGTACTGTTGTTACTTTAGGTTTGGTTCAAATGCATGCTAGATCGGTCACACATGCAAACATCTTGATTGGTGGTTTGTTAACTACTTCCGGTTTGGTTGAATTTATTGCTGGTGTTTTATGTTTTATCATTGGTAATACATGGGCCACTTCTACCTTTTTGTTATTCGGTGGTTTTTATTCATCTTATGGTCTTGTTTTAATGAACCTTGGTAGCATTTCTGAAGCTTATGATACACCTCACGAATATAACATGGCAATTGCTATGTATTTCACTCCATGGGCAATTTTCTCATTTGCTTTATGGATTACAACTTTCAAATCAACTTGGGAATTGTGTGCATTAATGTTTTTTGTCTGGATGTTTATCTTGATGTTTGTCATTGCTCAATTCATCACTTCTGTTGCTGTTTATAAAGCTGGTGGTTTCTTCTGTCTAATGGCCGGGTTCTTTGGTTACTATAACATGTATTGCGGTATGGCCGATAATTCTAACTCTTACTTTGTTCCAAAACCTTTTTACTTACCTCATGTCAACGGTCCAGAAGACGAAGAAACTAAATCAGATTAGTGTATTCCCATTCTTTGCTTAATTCATATATTCATCTACTATATTTGTTTGATTCTCACTTATTTTACTTATTATCTCACTCATACTATTATCTTTTGAATTACAGTTTTATTTATTGTATTAGTCTTTCAAATGTGCATCGATTGATATTTATTTATATTTATATTCTTCATGCCTATGTATTATGGTTTGTCATTTTTCTAATCAATAAATTTCAGTTCTCATGAACCAATAAGTAATATAAAAAAGGTAGTTCTACTGCACTTTACCCATTTAATAATCTAAACTATATACATACTATACATACTATACATACTTAATGTAAAGCGTACAATGATCGCATGAATCTTTTCCCCAGAATCTCGTCTTAGCTTCCGAAACCATCTCTCGGTCGGCGTATAAAATCCCAATTCGCAGTTAATTCCGAATTAAAATATTAATTTCCTCGGCGAACCATATTTCTCAAAATTTATTTCAATAAAGTGAATTAAAGAACCTTTAGTTTAAAAGGGATTGCAAGTTATCAATAAGAGTAGAACAAAGAAAGGTTTGAATAAGTTATTGAATGTATTGATCTATTCGGAAGAAATCAAAAAAAATGTAAAATTCTTTGTTTTCTGGTTATAAAATGTAAGCTGTATATGAGTTTTGTTCTTTGCCATTTCTGTTGGAAGAACAATAATGAACCATATTCAGATTCGCCTGACTTTTGCACCACATCACCCATATAAATAAATTGAAAAAATCAAAATTATACTAACTAATAAAGTTCAAATCTTGGAATTCCCTACCAAAAGTATTCGTCCGATCTAAACTAATGTTGAATACTGCATAACAGGTAAAAGCCACAGGTATAGAGATCTACAGAGGATTTACTGGCTGAATAGGCCAGGTGCATAAGATTAAAGAATCCTATCGTTACGTGAGTTTGATTATTATATGATAAGTATGGTAATTTCCTTGTGTCAGTTATCGGGCTCACACTGCAAATTTAACTGTTTAATAATTCAAATTTGTTAATATCCAAAGCAATTGACTAAAAGTTAATCAACATTGTTACTACTGTTTCTTTATTCAGAACTAAATATTTTGTAAGGTGATGAGACAGATCAGGCCATTAAGTCAACACCCCAACTCGTGGGAATTCTTCCCCCGGGGTGTCCCTTGTCAGTGGAAGCCCTTGGCACAGCCCTCTAACGTGATTTCCAAGTGCGGCAGAAGTTGGCCCCCAACACCCCACGCTTTTTACCTGAGGGATACTCCGAGTACCGAACCTATTTCATGGGCTGACTTGTAGCAGTTGTCAGTTTTTATTATTGATAGATTTGCATTGCATCACCAAAAACAGATTGCTTTGGTAATTAGTTAAAAGAAAAAAATGTTAAATTACTATTTGCTTTTTGGTTGGTGCATTCACTAGGATAATTGGAATCAGGAGGTATGTACGTGTCTAGGGGTATAAAAAGCACCTAGTTCCCAATAATTAATGAAGGATCTATAATCTATTTCTATATAGATGCTAGTTAATCAAATTAATTTCATACAATACACCTATAACTTACTCTATAAATAAACAATCATAATGTCTAATCAAAATTCAATACTGCAAGACCTTGAAAAAGGTCAATATTCCTCCTCTGGATCTTCAAATCATTTAGCAAATTTAGCTAATGAAACAGGGGGTTTAGCTACAAAAGTCAAATCATCATTCAGATTTGACAAAAAAAACATTTATATTAATGATGAGGAAATCGATAAAGATGAATTTTTATATGCTTTTGGTGGTAATATGATGGTTGGTAAATACAAAGAAACTACAAATGCTAAAAAATACGCAAATCCTGTTCCATCTGGATTAGGTGCCTTTTCAAGTACTGTTTTAACTCTAGGATTAATCCAAATGCATGCAAGATCGGTTACACATTCAAACGTTTTGATTGGTGGTTTAATAACCACTTCTGGTTTGGTTGAATTTATTGCTGGTATTCTTTGTTTCATAATTGGTAACACTTGGGCTACATCTACATTTTTATTATTTGGTGGTTTTTTTAGTTCTTATGGATTCATTTTAATGGATTTAGGTGGTATGTCTGAAGCTTATTCTACAACTCAAGAATACAATATGTCTATCGCTATGTTTTTCCTTCCTTGGGCAATTTTTTCTTTTGCTTTATGGATTACAACTTTTAAATCAACTTGGGAATTATGTGCATTAATGTTCTGTGTCTTTATGTTTGTTTTAATGTTTGTTATAGCTCAATATGTTAGTTCTGTGGATGTTTACAAAGCTGGTGGTTTCTTCTGTATCATGTCAGGTTTACTAGGTTATTATAACATGTACTTAGGTATGGCTGATAAATCGAACTCATACTTTGTTCCAAAAACATATTACCTACCAAATGCTGCTAGTCCAGATTCCTAATGTTTTGTTTTTTAAAATTTTTTTCATTTACCCTCAGTTTCATATAATTCAAGTATTAATGCCTTTACTGATTTTTTTTGTTTTGAATATGGCTGTTGCTTTCTGCTTTTTTTATATTTACTTCTGCCTTCTGGCTTCCACATTAATTTTCTTTTACTAAGACTTTACAAATAATAATGGATTAGTTTACTATATATATCGTAATAGATAATTAATAACTTTTAGAACGTCTACTATTAAAAAACATGCTTTTCTTACTTCACTATTGGTTAATTTTTATTTAAATTCATTTCAAATTATAAAATAAAGTAAACTCATTGATCTCGATCAAATAGAGTAAAAAAATGAAAATAAAAAGAACACGAGATAATAATAATAAAACATTACTCTATTTTTATTATCTCGTGTTCTTTTTATTCTTGTTTTTTGTGTATTTTTTTGCATTTTTGCATTTTTTGTTTTTTTTGCTTTTTAATCAACTCCATAAATTTGGCATTTTTCTTGAAAGTTTGTTTATTTTATAACTTTCGATCAGCTAAACTATATTCCTCTCCCTCTTCTTCAACTGAAGTATTCAAAATTGAATTATCATCAATATATGTATCAAGGATACCATCAGAGTAATAAGATAAAGAATTAGATCTTGAGCTATTGGAATCTTTCTTGCTGCTGTTTGAATCCTCAGACGAAATTAACCATTTGTCAGAAGTAAAAGAGATTTCCTTTTTATTGTTTGGGGTCAATGAACCAATGTTTATCTTACCCCCATCAAAATTTTGGTTGGCTTTATTAAGGCCCTTAACATTTTTGTAAGGATCTAAAGTTTTTGGGTAACGAATTGGCACTATAATAAATGGATCATCCTCATTTGAAAAGATTGAATCTGTCTTTTCTAAATGACTAAGAAAATCTAAATCCTCTGGCTTTATCTCTCTTCTGCTAATGAACCCAGCTGAATTCATTTCACTAGGCTCACCATCTTCAGATAATAGAATTGATTCTTTTTTATCTTCAATAGCAGTTTCGGATGGTTTTAGTGACTCAACGTATTTCTCTGTAATTATTGGCTTCATCATTTCTGGAGCCATTGCATCTTTAAAGGAAATTAATTCAGTATGTTTAAATTTATCACTTGTGTAAATTATTGGCTCATCTGAATTCTTTAGTGAGAAGGATCCTTTAACATTAATAGGAACTTGGCTAACAATTGGCTTGGTTCTCATATTATTGATTACCATTTTTTGAATATTAGTTTCTTTGGTTTCTTGGTGAGTGGTATGAACAATTTTAAATTTGCGTGGAGGTTCCGAACTTGGAGTATTGCCTGTAAAGTGTCTTTGAATATTTAAAGGTTTGAATATTTTAGAAAAGGTTTGTTCAATTTTGTTAAATCCACTCTTGAAACTTTTAAGACTTTTAAAACTTGCAACCTTCATTATCTTAATTTGAATCTTGTTGTTTAGAGTTAATATTTATAGTTTAACATATTAATTTGGAAAATGTCATAAAAAATTCTATAAGAAAAGAGAATAATTCATTCCTTTTATATATGGCAACTTAATAAACATAAGATTAATGATAACATATGTAATTTGTTTCAAGTAAGTGTACATAAGATAATCAAAAACAACATGGTTGAGGTAATATGATGTATATTCAATAATCATGGTAATGATTTATTTTTTAAATTTATAAAATGATACACTTGATTTACTTCTTTGAACAAAAACATGAGCAATGGCTTTATCCTATATAACAGTTTTGATTGTGTTTCAACCGTTTTCCCGAGCCACCGCCGCACGGAGGCAAACGTACCTGTCTCACAAATCTTTGTTGAATTTTAAATACATTTTGAAGCTCTTGCGATAAGTAAATTATGTAGATGGATTTCAGTAAATCAGCACTAGCACCTTAATAGTTTAAGAAGAAAATTATATTATATAGATTAACAAAGAAGCGCAAGAAGAAGTTGTCAGACAAACTGAACTAGAAATAATATGTTTTCAAAGAATTGAAACAAGTTTAAAAACTAGAAATTAAAATGAAAATGAAATAAAAGTCGAGTAAAAGGATTAAGATTAAATTGCTAATATGAGTAATATCAGAAGTTTCATTACTTAAGATTTCGTAGCTTTAACATCAATCTTTTCTATATCAATGTCAGAACTATGACTGTTATCATCATAAATTGGGGCTATCCCTAGCTTTTGGCATTCTGAAACACTGAAACAACCATAATAATCAACTTCATCTCTTTCACCAACGTCAATTTTAAAGAAAACAGAACTTATCAAATAATAGACTGACAATGATAAAAGAAATTGAAAGATAAACGAACCATAATAGAAATGTTGAATTCCTTTATTAACATGTATACTTGGTGTAACTGCATGAATTAATCCAGGTAATCCAGGCGCAATTCCAACAAAAAAGGCAATGAAACCTCTAACATTTATACCATTCCAGTACCAATAAATGCTATCACTTGAATTTTTGAAGCAATCACTTAGTTTTAAAGTCATCTTTCTAACTAAATAGTAATCAGAAATTAAAACACCAATTAAAGGAGTAATAAAAACAGAAAATGAAGACATAACTGTCAAAAAAACTGAGCTAGTGTTATAAAATAACCATGGCTGAGTAGGCCATGTTAATAAAAAGATGATAAAAGCACCTCTTCTAATATTAATATAGCGTGGAAAAATTGATGCTAAATCCATACCACCAGATATACCATTACCAATACAGTTAATTGATAACTGAGATAAGATGAATCCAACTCCACAAAAGAAAGCACCTGCCCTTCCCTTTGCATTATAGTCTTTTCCTAACCAAAACATGCAAATATCGTTTGGCATCCAGTATGACTCACCATATTTTTCTTCCAAAGCAGATGCACACAAAATACCCCATAATGGAACAATAAAACCAGATAAATTACAACCAATTAAAATACCCCAAATAGAGTACCCTTTAGCCTTTGCATATCTTGAAAAATCTCCTTGATTGGCAATCCCTGCAGTTAAGCCGGAATACCAAATACTCAAAGCATTCATCCAAACCCATCCTAATTGACTAGAGCTTAGTGTAATTTCTTGATTCATTAAACTACCATAGTTTCCCCCATTTTGTTGAACAGACCAAATTGTAATACCTAATCCAGCAAAGAAAATAGCAGCTGAACCAGCAGCCAACATATAATCTAACTTTTCAGGTCTTAACATTAAAAATGGCAAACTAATTGCTAAATAAACTACAAATCCACATAATTCTTGAGATGTCATATTAGCTGATTCAGGTAATGTATTTTCCCAATTCATATACGTCCTAGACCATGATGATAATAAAACATTAACACAAAGACCTCCCAACCATGCTTGTGAAGCAAACCAAACTGTACTTAAAATTGATCTAATTAAAACACCAAAAACAGAACCTTTTATACCAAAAACCATTCTTTGAAACACAGAAAATCCTATATGATAATCAGTAGCATATCCAGAATTCAGAACTGCAGCAACAGAAATGAAAAAATTACCAAGAACAACAACACCCATAGCTTGACTGCCACTTAAACCTAAACTTAATAATGAAGAACCTGCAGACCAACCAGTGATACATAGACTTGAAATACCCCAATATCCTAAAAATCCAGTCATACCCCATAATCTTTTTGTTTGGTGAATAGGAACCAAATCCTTATTATGGATATCACCTGAATTTTCTAATGCTAGGAAACTATCTATAGTGTGAAGAATCCCCATGGCTGTAAGTATAGTCAGAAAAAGGTAATATTAGTGTAATCAACGAAGTATCAAATATATACCATGCTATAAAGAGTCAATGAGATTAATAAAGAAAGACATATCGATTGATTATATGCAAAAAAAAAACGCTTTAGGATATCTTAGCTTTCTTTTATTGACTGAAAAGTTTTAGCAGGTTAATCCGATAGCGCTTATCTTCAAATCTAATTTGAGAAATTCCGACAAGAGAATTGTTTTCCGCCGTGTTCTCTGATCAATTTTCCTCCACCCGAAAATTCCAAATGAGTAACTTCTATATGGATATTTTGCGAATTTGAGGCCTCATTGTATTGATTCATTGGTTTTTGATTTTGGGATATAGTATAACGGATGAATTAAGCAGAAAAAGCTTCTGTTGAAATCAAAAATAGCATTACTTAGACTACAAACATGCCAAAGCAATTTTACTGAAACTTAATTACTATTAAATCTACAAACTATTTTAGCATATTGATCTCAGTTTCAAAAAAAAGTAACTTTCTTAAGGATACTGAAATGAAATATTTCCGAGATATTCTTATCACGCTAAAAGTAAGTAGAGGAATTTCCAGATAAGATGCCAAGCTTGTGATAGGACGCCATAAAAGTTTGTGAATATTTTAACAATAGGTCACTATTTTTATACATAATATATTAATAGATGATATATCCCATAATTATATCTCAGAATGGTTATTATTTCAGAATACAACAAAACAAAATTCCTTTTTATTATTTTTTGACCAACAGTTTAATGAAATGAATCACATATAAATAGTATACTATGTAGGTTTAGTTATAATAATATATTAATTCACTATTAAGAGGGAATTTTGAGAGCAATAGAGTAAGAAATGGCTAGGTTTTTATTATATCTTGTAGAAACAGATTAAATTTATATTTCGTATAAACAATATTACTAGGTATAATAAAGAGTCTAGAGAATCTCGGCCGAACTTTAACCCCAAAGCTGTGCACGGGTGTATAACTTTGCCACTTGTCTCTCTGTTTACACTTTTTTTTTGACTCTTCTCTGATGGTTTACAATGGAAAAACTAGGGTACCAAAATTTAACATAAATACGACAAAAGACATCCTAATTTCAATTCATATTTTTTATCTAAATAGAATCAACAACTGACCGTAGAAACTCCCGTAAAATATCACTAAAAGCTTTCATTTCTGGTCGTGTGTGTATCAAAAACACTCTCTCGTCTCTCAAAAAATCAGCAGATTCCGACGAAACCTATTCCGATATCTTTAGTCACTTCCTTCTCTAGCAGAGCTAAACGCTAAACGCTATCTGCTACCATTTTCATTTTTTTTTAAAACCTTTGCAGAAGCTTCATAATGCCCAAAATAAGAAACTACAGTCAGAAAAGACAAAAGAAATACTCTAGAGCAGGATGTTCTGAATGTAAGAAAGCACACTTGAAGTGTGATGAACAAACACCAGTATGTGGTAGATGTTTGAAAAGACATACTTCTTGCAATTTTTCCACTGTTGAAAACAAGGAATTGAATTTTCCTGGAATGCATGTTATGAATTTAGAAGAAGGCGATTCTCAAACTAACAACGAAAACAGATTACATACTGATTTACCTATAGACGAGGTTATCAACAATATATCAGAAAGAGGATTCATTAAAACAAGATTCCCAATTATCACTTCCACTGGATCAGCTGCTAGAACAAGTTCAGCAAATGCCAGTGCTTCAAGTTCTGGAAAGATCGATTTCAATACTTTAAACAATGATATAAGATCTTCTATATTGAATAGTGTATCGATTACACCTCCTAAAACAACAATCACTACTCCACCATCACTTTCAATATCAGATCTAGTTTTTATTCAGCCTCATGAAGTTGAACTGATATATTCACAAAAAAATATTAGAAATTTCAGTGTTGCTCAAGCAATTGATCCTAACTGTACCCCAAAAAGAGATATTTTTATATTATCATGGAAGTATACAGATGTTATAGATTTCGTTCCAATCTTTAACAAACATGATCCATTGATTCCTTTAAATAATTCTCATTTTCCTTCTGATGTAAGTTTAAATGAACCAATATTCTTAGATTTTGTTTGGACTTTAGCTTCTCAAACTAAGTTCTTTTTTGTATTAACCTTATTTCCCGATGAAACTCATGACGAATTATTGGACTCATTATTAACTTTAGCCCGTGTGTATCCAATTGTTCAAAGTATCATGACTTATGAATGCTCAATGTTAATGATACAAATATACAACGCAAATAATTTATCAGAAAGATCAGGTTTTTGGGACGAACAGGTTCGTTTAACTTCTTTCAAGCAATGTTTAAACATTCTGTCAGACAGAATTGAAAAATCGATTTCTTTTGAAGAATACTCTGTTATGTCATTTACAGTTTTAATATTATTCTGTGCAAATTGCTCTGATGAATCCTGGAGAACTCATTTTCAAGGATGTCATCAATTGTTACGAAAAGCTAGAAAATTATACCCATCAACTAATATCCCTCAGGGTGTATTGGGCTCTGCTGCTTCGAAGCTATTTGGTTTGACTGTTTGTTGGTTTCATAATGCTCAAGTATTAGCTACATTTAGTACTGATAAAGGTTGCGATACAAACTCAGAGAGTATCTTGAGTACACTGTCAACTCAAAGCTCGGCGTTATCTTTGATACCTGATAACGGTATCACTTTAATGTTTGGTTATTCTTGTAAAGTCGTTCCAATCTTAGATAAACTGTGCAATCGTTTGAACTATTTTAAAAATAAAGTAGGTTTGAATTTATGTGGTTCAAATCTATTAACTTATCATTTGATGAAGCAGAAATACAATGAAATTGCACATCATGTTTCTGAATTTGGTATTGAAATTTCTCGTGAATTAGCTAGTATAAATGACGATTATCAACGAACTGATTTCAATGATTTCAGAAGAAATGTAACTTTGAGAAACATCGAAAAATTAGAAAGATTAGGTTTGGAGTTATACATTAATTACTTTTTCGTTGGGAAACAATCAGTTAAAAATACTACCAATAAAATCTTGGAGATTTTGGAATTGTTCATATCAACACCTTATCATTCAACTGCTGGTTCAGTAATTCATTGGGTGTTGTATATTTCAGCAGTGACATCTTTGTTACTAGGACAAAATAATATATATAATGAGTTTCTCGACTGTTTTGTAACGTCCAATAAGAATGGTATATATTCTGTAGAGAAAACTCTTACAAAATTGAATCATATACGGAATTGTTTAATAAACAATACTTATGAAGATATTGTTGATTCCCGCTTTGATTCAATTATGATTTAGCAAACTGATTATTGCTCAATCTTATTTGTTTTTGACTCAAATAAAAATTCTGTTCTACACTTTCTTTATCACTTTTAAATTCTCTATATCTTAATCTATGTACTATCACCCAATATTAAACACTTATTTCTGCGTATTATATTTTATATGGTCACTATATTAGAAAAGCAAACAAATACATATATATATATATATATATATATGTTCCAAAAAATATATCTTAAGTACAAGTTATAAATATTAACAAAACTACCATTTGAAATCTTTATAAGTCCATTTCTCAGTGACTTTAGCCTTATACTTCTTCTTTTGTTTGATTGGCTTTCTAACTTCAATCTTACCTGAATCTTGTAGCTTTCTCATATGATCATACAGTAAATTTCCTTCAGGTTTAAGTTTTCTTAAAGAATCATTTAACTCATCACTCAACTTCACTTCCAAAGCTTGTTCCATAGGGTTATGCTTAGTCCCTAATTTCTTCTTCTCTTTTTTAAGTTTGAGTTTCTCACTTTGTTCTTTTGTTAATCTTTTAGGACCTTCTGGTTCAGAAGGTAATTGATCGGGCAAAGTTTCTAATTCTTTAATTCTTGATTTCAATTCTTTTAATTCTTTTTCTAACTTAACTCTTTCTTGATGCTTTTTCTGTTTATTTCTTTGAGTTTTTGTTTTCTTTTTGACTTGAACAACTGGATTGATTGAAACTCTGAACTTATCAGTATTGTCTTCATCATTATTTTCTTCATCATCAGCATCCTGCTTAACTGCTTCAACTTCAGCTTCTTCATCATCGGTTGCTTCAAATTCTTTAGAATCGAGATTTTCAATCAAGTATTGGATTCTTTCTTGATGTTCTTCTAATGCAATTCTTTGATCATCCTTAGTCTTTTCCTTGAAATATTCTTTATTGATCAATTGCTTCCAGCTATCGTAACTTGGGTTATATGATTTACCAGCATGAGGCAATTTTTCTTGTTCTCTGATTTTAACAGGAGCTAATTTCAATGTTCCAGGAACTCTTGTAGCTGGAGTATAAGAAATACTACTGTATAATTCAAGAACTTCAGGCTTTTTAATAATTTCAACACCAGGTTCTTCTTCACTCCAAACATCGTAAGCTTTTGAATTGATTATACCATTTTGTTCAATCAAAGCTTGTGTTCTATCAACACCTTGAACTTTACCAGCTAATTTCATAAGTTTGCGTATTTCTTTCTTGTTAACACCTTGTATTTTCTTTTTATCGTTTCTATATGTGTTTAAACCTGGAACTTTAGAAGTTGCATTTAAAATTTCTGTGGACTTTAAAACTTTCACCTGATTTTTTTTTAGTTTCTTGGTAATTTTTTCATCAACTTCATCATCTATAAAAAACAAATCTTCAGAGTCTAAGTTGTTAAAAGTTTCACCATGTTGTATGAGTTCTTCTCTATTTTCTTCTAAACCTTCCTCTATATCATCTAAATCAACATTCTTTCTCCATGCTCTCTTTCCCTTTCTAGAAGGTTGACTCTTGGTGGATGGTCTATCAACTTGCATTGTATAAAATAAATTTAATTGAAATAGGCTTTATCAATACACTGCTGTAAGAGCAAGTTCCTAGAAAATTCACAAAAATCACAAAAAAATAAAATAGAAAAAAAAAGCAAAAAAAAACTTTTAATTTTACGGCAGTGCACTTATCTGAATTGCGTAAACACTTACCTAAGCATAATTCCCCCGATACTAAAAAGTTGGAAACAATATAAAAAACAAGGCATAATAGAATAACTTCTTCATTAAACTCTTCATTGCAAGAAGGAACAGGATTCACACTGTCACCACAATGTCAACACTTAATACATCCAATCTGAGATCACAGGTGACTCCAGTGCCCCCTCCCAACACCAATAACCCTCAAGAAGACTCAAGTGAGCCTAATACAACAAGTAACAATGATTTGACAAACACTGATCAAACAGAATTTTCAACTAGATACCCTTTGACAAACATATTTTCAGTAACAAATGATCAACCCCAACTTGAAACTATTGCTTCACAAATAAGATCTGTTGATGCTACACTATTTGGACCCAGCAGTGATCCAAATATTATTAAGAAAACAAACGAAACAACGACAATTAAAAGAGCAACTGAACCAAGTCCTCTTAAGGCAATTACCACTACGTCAATGAGCTCCTTGAAAGATACAGAAGATATACCAGTGAATAAATTATTTGTTCCGAGCCCGAATGTTCCGATAATAGACAAACATAAAAAACCTTTACTAGATTTTGCCACAATTTTTCAAAATATGATTTATGAGATTCAATGGAAGATTATTAATTTATGGTATAACAGCTCTGTGGATAAAGCAGCGCATGTATCCATTCAGTCCTTAACTTCGAAATTGGTTTATATTCCAAACTCAAGCTCAAATTCATGTATTGCTGAATTAATTATGCTTCAATTTTTTGTTAATGAAGCTACATTAAATAGAGATAAATTGGTTTTAAGAGGAGATCGTACTCAAATTCCATTATACGGTGGATTTGGTCAACGATTAGTTTTATTTGTCAGTGAGCATAACTTGAGAATTCCTAGAGTTAGGGTAGAGAATATGGATGATTTGGGTTTCACCGTAATTAGTTTCATAAGAAGTGTCGATAGATTAGTCGTTACTGATGATGTTTTGAAAAGATTGATAGAGTTAGGCAGCAAAGAATATTTAAACCAGTTAGATGAGCTAATAATGACAGACACCAAGTGGATTAGTTATTTCGTTCAATATCCTTCTTTTTTTCATTATTTAAGAATAGTTAGAATACAAGCCAAAATGACTTTTATTGAAACTTACATTAAATTTTTCCAATGTTTTTCTGAGAATACCAAAGTTAAAGGTTCAAGACCTGTCGTTATGGTTGATGTTCACCTGGATGATACAACAGCTGTTGGCACATTAGCAGAAGTTCCCCAAAATTTAAATATTAAAATAGAATTTAACATAGTTCAAAAGAGAAGAATTGCTAAAGATAACGATAACAAGATGATCACTTTGTTTAACAAACTTGGGTCTAATAATCTACATTCCATTTGTATTGAAGTTGGCCTTCCATCATTTCCTATGAAGGAATTCAATAAGTACTTGCAACTAAGAGACCTAACTTTGAAAGGTCGTTGGAAGATTAATGGTGAACTAAAGTTTTTGCAGTTAGAATCTTTAACTTTATCGCATGTTTCTGTTGCGTACTTTGGAGATGTTGGATGTAGAATACTAACTTGTGAAAGATGTCATATTTCCTGTAAGCAATTCCCAACTAATGTGCGTACTTTATCGTTAACTGCTTGTCATTTAGATACTTTAAATATGCCAGAATACATTGAGGTTGTTAATATCCAAATTGGTAAAAAGTTCAAATTCCCTGAAATTGATACATTGACAAGATTACGATCTTTAACTTTACATGCTAAACTGATTCAAAATCGTCACATTCAGTTACCAAATTCAATCACAGTTCTAAATATGGATGTTAAAGATGCATGTGAATTTAATTTACCAGAACAATTGGGCTGTTTGAGAGAAAGGTATAGATATAGAAGTAAGTACCCTGATACTTTAACGCAAATGGAATTGAAGTTATTTAGTGGTACTGCATCCATTCACATGCCTGAACATGTCAAAGAACTTACTATAGATACTGCTGATAGATCTAATTTAACAGTGCAATTGCGTGAGAGTGAGCATTTGAAAAAGTTGGTTTTGAAAGGTGATGCACATTCTGTTTTTGTTCGAGTTTACACTCCTACTATCAACTTCAAAACCATACCAGATAGCCACGCAAGAAACCAAATTAACTTTGAAGTTAGTAACACGGATAGAGTTCCTTCAGCTCCTTATAGAGGTTATTGGTAGGCTATTTTTACTAGCTTAAATCACTTTTCAACAAAAAGTGTTATGAATGGGTACGGGAATTTAGTTTGGTTCAATTTTTTTTTTTGTATATTATTATTTTATTTTTGTACTATCGCTATATAATTTTCTTTTGTTTGACATCTTTTGTTAGTTTTATGTTTTTTTCTTTTTTTGAAATCAATATATTAACTTTTTCTGCAAACTAAATAAAATTAAAATAGACATATGTGGGTTTACAAGCATGTGTATACTCCAGGTCTTAACGTTCCAAATTGATGGTATTACCAAATTTCGCATACAACTGTTTCTTTAGTAAACTTAGAGAACCGTCAATCTCTTCAATTTGACTTTCCAAATCTTCGATCTTGCCGTCTATCAATTCAGTATCTTCTTCTAATTTTTCAACAATATCAGATTGCTTCAAAAGTATGAAAGAATCACCGATTTTATAATTTAACTTATCATCTTCATCAACTAATTCAATTTCCAAAGATAAATCATCTAAGTATTCCTTTTCTTGTTGATGCTTCGTTAATTCTTGTTTTAATGAATCTTGTTTTGAAATCAATGTTGAAAATTGATTTATCTTTTGCTGATCTTGGAATGTGACCTCAGTATTGTTTGATTGTCCTGTTGGCAGTAATTCCATATTTAGGGTATTTTTATATTTAATGAATAGTGAAGCCTAAACTGAAGTAATTTAATCTTAATCTTAATCTTCTCAAATTACTTGTTGAACTAGTTGAAATCTAAAGACGTCGATTAAAATACCGACGCGACGAATTTTGGCGATTCTCAAATGGCCTTTTTTGTTTGTTTATTTTTATCTTTACTAGCATAATCTTTTTTTACGTGTTTTCAGTAACAGTTTACCAGAGAGTAGTACTTACAAGCAAGTTCCATGTTTTCTCGGAATATGCAAAGTTATACCACAACCGAAAATATATTAAAGGAATTTTTAGTAAAACAAATTTATCAAAGTTTGTCAAAGCAGAAATTCAAATCAATTCTAAAACAAACAACTAAACAAACATTGTCAAACCACGAAGTTGACCAATTTTATAATTTGATAGGCCAAGTGTATGCTGAACAGTATTTAGTTAAAGTTACACGAAATATAGAAAGATTGAATTTATCAGATGCCTTATTTAATGAGGAAGATGCGGAAATGGCTAGTTTGAATGATCAAGAATTAGAGAAGTTAATCATATCCATGCTACATTTGAGTCATAGCATTGAAGTTGAGACGAAAAAAATAGAGCTAAAATCCAATCAAGAGCTAGAAGAAATTAAAGAACTCGTTAATCAGTTAAGTGATTTGAAGTATGGCAAAATTGGTTTTGAAGGATCGTTGAACGATTTGATAGAAAATATTGATACCCTTGAAGCCAATTTTGAAGTTTGATTTCAAATATGTCACAGATGGATTTTTTACTCTATGGTCTAATGTTCTATTATAGAAATCTATAAAAAATATAATCTAGGAAAGAATTCAATTTTTTCAAAAATCAAACATTAAGATATGGGCTGACCTTTGGTATAACCACCGTCTCATTATCGTTCAAATATCTAAAAGCCTCAAACTTCCAGTTCAAGTCACATCTATAATGAACCATATATTCAGATCCGCTATTATTTCCAATACCACCAGTTAATGGACTTGGTATCACATATATTAGTCTGTTTATTCTGGAATGTAATAATGCCATAGAGCACATGACACATGGTTCATGAGTTATATAGACATGAGTGTTCAAGCATAAATAATTGTTATCTTTACTTATTCTAGCTTTATCGCCATTTTGTATTCTATTTTGTTTTATTGATATACGTCTCTCTAATTCTATTTCAGCTATCTCATCGATACATTTCATTATTGGGTGACTGATTGGATCTTCGTATGTTCTTGAATCAGATTGAAATGACTTGATTGTGTTAGTTTTAGGATCTACAAACATCGCCACTATCGGTAATTTATTCGTACCTTGTTTCTGTATAGTCTGAGATTTTTCAATTATTTTTTTAAGGTATTTGATACTTTGCTCTTCATCGAAAGTTTTAAAAGTTGCATTTAACTCTTGTACCAGTGGATTACCTTTCCATACCAAAGGCCAATATTTTTCCGACCATTCAGAATTCACTTGTTTATCTAATGGTTTATTCATTGGTATTTTAGACTTTTCTAATTCAACTTTTTCATTATCAACATTTAATGATTTAGCGACTAAAGATCTTATATCAATAAAATTGATCTCATCAAAGGGACAAAGAACAACTCTTAATAAGATTTGTTTATCAGGTTTCAAAGTTTTCCGAAATCTTTTCAAATGTTTCAAATAGTCAGAAGTATGACTAAAGTTTTCTTTTATTAATTTGTTGATATGCGGTGATTGACAAGGATTAATGGAAACTACCCAAAATAGTTTGAAAATTGGATCAGTTATATCTTCCACTGGTTCGATTTTTTGAAATTTTTCGTAAAATACGAGCTTTTCATAATCAATATTGGAATTTCTTGCTGCAGCTTGCATTTTCAATGTCAATTTTACAAAATGGCTCAGGTTTTTATTTGTTTTGACATAAGTTTACTTCATTTGAATACTTTTGAGTTTCTGTTCTCTCAGGGTCGTGTTGTAACAAATCGTCTGCTATTTCCAGACACGGGTCTTCTTAATACCTAAAGATAAATAGTAAAACACGAAACACGAAATTTCTGGAACAGTGGATAATCAACAAAGTGGTAATGATAACATTAGAAAGATACATTATAAATAATAATTCAAACTTTAAATCTTTTTCAGATTATGCATCAGGTACTCTCATAAAAGAACTAGAAATGGTTACAAAGTCAATTGTAATAACTGAACTACCAGAATCTCAATTACATGAAATACCAACAGTATTACTTAGATATGGGAATTTTCCTACAGTAGATCATAATATATTGATGGATGAATTAATCAAGTTATTGAAATCCCAATTTCAAAAACACCCCACCATGAAGAATGTTTTAATAGAAGGATATGTGGATATCTCAAGTCTAAGAAATTCTTCAAGAATGGAGACAACTTGGATATGTCCTGCTTTAAACTCTACTCTTCAGTTATTGAAGTCACCTGAATTTGTCATTATTCACTCAATTTTAGGTACTTACAAATTTGTTCATCTGTTAATAAATTGTTCTGCTTTTTCCAGTGGAATGAAACTCAAATTATGGGGTGATGTTAAAGTTAGACAGTATAAACAAGTTTTAAAAGATGGCGGTAATATATTTATTCATTCCTTATTATTTAAAAATGGTAAAACCGGGAGTTTTACAAATCCCTTGCCAAACAAATCTATTTATATTATATATAGAATATTTGGGTTTGATCTTGAAACTAAAAGAAATATTCCAAAAGGATTACGGAAATTGAACTTAGTTCTTAGATCAATGATATTCAATCATCAATCTAAGCAATTAAATTATCCCTATATTATAGACTCTATATGCCCCAAAAAGTCGAAAAAGCAAATGAAGAATATAAATAACTTTGAACTAGCTACAAATAAGAAACAAGTAGTTAAGTTTGTTCTAACCATTTTAAAAATGATTATACCTGATGATTTGCTTGGATCCAAGCATAATTTACATGTTTTTTTTTCTGAATTGTCACATATTTTGTTTGGTCAATCTTTTGAGAAGTTTCAAATAAAGGACATCATTAAAGGTATCAGAATCACTGAAATCACCTGGCTGAATAGTTCCCATGAGAGAAGGAAGCAAAGCAAGTCAGGTTTTGAAGAACAGCTATCAAAACTCAGAAAAGTTTTAAAATGGTTAATAAGTTCTGTTACATTCAAATTGATTTCTGCATTCTTCTACGTGACTACTAAATCGCAATCTACAGAAGTTTTATTTTATAGAAGAGAGATTTGGAGTCAAATATCACAATCCTTTCAACACAAATATTTCAGCGCTCATATCAACAATATCCCATCTACTTCATTTAATCAAATTGGAAGATTTACAGATAATGATGACTATATAGGATTGATGCGACTTCTTCCAAAACCTAAAGATTTTAGACTCATTACTGTCCCTTATAAAGGTAAGAAGTTTGGAGAGTTTGACTACTGGAATTATCTAACAAAGGAAGTAAACGTATTAACAAGAGTTTTAAATGGGAAAAGGAAAACAAACTCTTTGAGTTCTGTCGAACAATTATACCATCTACTTGTTCAATACAAAAATGATTTGCAAACTTTGTACAATAATGAGACGCCTACAGTTTATGCATTAAAGTTTGATATAAAGCATGCGTATGACACATTGCCAACATCTGAAATTCGATCTGCTATAAGTGAGCTGCTTCCAGATGATAATGAGATTATATATTTGCATAATTTTAAAAATGTCACAACTCAAACTATTGGATCTAGAAAAACTAAAATATCTTCTTCAAAAGACTTCACATCAATCAATCCATTATTATGCAATATTAGAGGAAGTTCTGTTTTATCCAATCAAAATGAAGTTACAAAAATAACTAAGCATGAAGTTCTTAAATTGGTTGATACACAATTAGAACATGATGCCTTATTTTTTAATGGTAGTACTTATCATAGATCAGATGGATTGTTTCAAGGGTTCCCCTTATCTGCTACATTTTGTAATTTAGTGTATGATAAAGTTCTTCTTTATTTGGAAAATCTTATTCCTCAAGGGGAAGCAAAAACAACAAAAATTATAAGGTTAGCCGATGATTTCTTAGTTTTAACTGATTCTTTACAAACACATACAAAGTTTCAAAAGTTAATTGCGAGACCTCTACCTCCATTCAATCTAAAAATCAACAGATTGAAGACCGTTAGAACCACTAAAGATTTGATTTTTTTGGGATATCATTTAAATTTATCTAGCCTAAAAATTTTTAAACCTTGTGAACAATATGATTTAAGTCCCGTCGTGGGCTGTAAATCCTTTAAATCATTGTTTGTTAAATTGACGTCACTTTTTGAGTTGCGTGTTATGAAATTTACACTGTTTCGATTATCTAACAATGATGCTACTGAGAAGGAAAACGTCTTTTTAAATCTCAAAGAGCTAATGAAATGCTTAGTCGAAAAATTTATTAAAAGTTATAAAATTATTAAAAGGACAGATAAATTATCAAGAAAGTCATTCAATAAATTTTTGGATGAATTGGAAAGAATAATTTGGAAAAAATATAAAATGAACGAATGGAGAAGCGTTATCAAACTTGGGTTTTTAAAAAATGTTAGCGATAAGGTGTGTTTTAATGAGTAGAAATTAAAGTTATAAATATAGTGCAAAATTTAATTTAAGAGTAATAAATAATATTTTTATACAAAATACATGTACTAGAAACTGAAGTAAGCTATTGCAACGGGTATCAAAAAAACAAAATAACTAGCCACTGTAAGTTTAAGGTTAACAACAAAACCATCGTGTAAACTGAAATAAAAATAAAAGGATAACATGTAAGAAAGTAAAACTGAATGATTGCAGAGGAAAGAGTATAGTAACTATGTGTAGATAGTAGTATAGTAACTATGTGTAGATAGTAGCCTAATAAATATAAAAGGGGTCGAAAATTATGACAAATAGTACAAGGATGAAATAATATGTCATTTTAATGAATGCAAGATTATCAAAAATTGAATTAACTATCAAAAGTCACAAAAACATGACTTAATATTAAGTATTACATATAATGATAAGCAATTTAAACAATACCAAAAGTGTTCTTCAAGTTTTGTTCATCTTGAAGCTTCCTCTTTCTTTCAATTTCCTCCACACCTCCACTTTTTTTGAGTTTTTCGTGACCAACAAAATCACCTAATTCTTCTTGAAAATCATCACTATTCAATAACTCTTTTTCTTTTTCTCTCAGCTTCTCAGCTTTTAATATCGCTTCAATCCTTGATTCATGATTAGGTTGAACCAGTTGAACCTCGGTTAAAAGGGCATTTCTCACATCACTTGCTGACATGGATGGATCAGGCAAAGGTAACGATAAACTAGCCTTCAAATTTCCTGGAATCATATCATTTGGACCACCAGTTGATGATCCTGAATGCAATTTTTCCATCTCATCCACGCATTTGACTATTAATTCATAAGTTTCATCTGCACCTTGCAAATCTTCCTCCAATAAACCAATAATGGTTTCTTGCTCTTTGAAAAATTCCTGTTCGTCTAAAATAGCAGTTAATTCAGCTTGCCATCTTGAATTCCAATTTTTACGTTCATTTCCCATATAGCTTGTCAATCTAGTCAAACTTGACTTCGATTCTGACATCTCCTTTCCGACATAAGTAATCTGCTTATGTGATGGTCTTGCACCTCTTTTAGATAAATCTAACTTCAATGCCTCAATAACATCTTGTAAGTCATCAATTTTCGTAACCAATGTTTCAGTTTCATTTGATACTTTAGACTTACAGTTCTCCATATATGGATCAGATATAACACCTTGTGGGGACAATCCAATTTCTTGAAATTTTTGAACCAAAGATATGGCTGTATTCATATCTGAGCTTAATTTTTTGGAGGTTATACTTTGTTGTTGTCTTGCCTTTGATAACTGAAGCCT
The DNA here is from genome assembly GCA_003706315.3 of Ambrosiozyma oregonensis (nom. inval.). Lineage (NCBI taxonomy): Eukaryota > Fungi > Ascomycota > Pichiomycetes > Pichiales > Pichiaceae > Ambrosiozyma > Ambrosiozyma oregonensis (nom. inval.). The sequence goes on from PPKY03000010.1 coordinate 357,372, forward strand.
TAATGTTTGTAACTCTGATCTGGTTATGCTGTTAGCCCTATTTCCTGAATTTGGCCCAATTGTATCTGTTGGTGTTGATGGCGATGATTTTGCAACGTCAGATAGTTTATCAATTTTCATATTCAAAGATTCACTTATCTTAGATATTTCAGTCTTTATATCGTTAAGTTGTTCTTCCATTTGTTCTTGAATAATCTTAGTGGAATTATTATTCTCCAATTCTTTCAAACCTTCTTCGTGTAATGATAATATGAATCCAGGTTGAATATCAGCTATATCTTCTAATTCATATGCTACACCATTTACACCTTCTTGTGCATAAACTTTTGGGTAAATATCACCTTCCGGGGTGTACTCAAACTTTTGAGTGAATAATACTTTAACATTAGCCATAGATGTAGGTAATTTAATATCAACTTTTTTAACCTGCGTTCCTAGTTTCAAAAATATCTTAGATTTATTATTTTGACTTATTGTTGGGGTAATTGAAACTGGAGGAACATCTCCATTTGAGGAATCAATTGGTCTCAAACTATTACTTGGAGAAACTAATTGTTGATGAACTTCTGATTGTTTGATGTTTTTAGCAACTTCCGCTTGTAACGGGCTATCTGTAATTTCGTCCACTGGTCTACTGATATTACTAGCTGGTGAATCAGTTGGTGCAACTGAAGATGATGATAATGGACCTATCGAAGGTGATGAATTGGAAGAAGTAAACTCTGGAATCATCTTTTCATGTGGCAGGGGATTATTAGCAACATGCATTGAAAGGATTTTAGAAGTTTGATAAGCTGAAAATCGTTTAGATCCTCTTCTCATCAGCGACTGGTTTGACTGTAACTTAGCAATTGGGTCCTTTAATGCCTTTGGAGTTGGTAAAACATTAGAATTGTCTGGAGTGCTCGTACTTAATACATTTGGATTTGCTGACATAAGTGAAATATTCGAAATCAAAGGATTTGAAGCAGATCTACTGCTACTAGGTTCATCTCTCTTTCTTTGGTCTATTAGTCTCTGTGCTTCAGCTTGCTTTTCTTTCAGTATCTTCATTAATTCAGAAACAATTTGGCCAACTTTGGGTAAAAATAAATCCAGTGTTTTTTGAGAAGGCTCCAGTATTAGGGATTCCTCTAAGACTTTTCTAAGCATAGTAGGAATATCTTTGATATCGGAAACATCTAGGCCTTGTAGAGCGTATGATTTCTTCAAAGACTTAAAATCATCTCCAACTTTCACAAACTTTCCGGAAACATCAGCCACTGATGCAGTTCTGCTTGCCCATGCAGTTAATGACTTTAACAAAGTCTTAGTTGAAGTTAAAAGCTGAGCTGTTGCAGAAGAGATAGTAGGAGTATGCTGTATTGGTATAGTCAGTATATTATGTACTCATAAGTTATCTAAAGCCGAGTAAGTAAAACACATACAGGTCTCTTTTTCATGATGGAACTAGTGGATGAGGTTGATATTTTCCGGGAATGACCTTGATTAACGGAAGAAGAATTTAAATTCATTGTCGTATTTTGATTAGGGATTTACATAGAAGTGAACTTGTGTGTGTTTAATTCGTTTATTTTGATTTTGATTTTGTTTTTTGTTTTTGATTTTTCTGGTGTTTTGAGACTATCGACGCAGGGTGTGTCTCTGTTTGGGACGATTGGTTGAGACTTGTATGTTCACCTTTAAAAATATATAACGATAAATTTAGACTGATTAGACTTTCACAGGGCTATATGCAAAAGATTCTATTATCAATGATGGCAAAAATAGCAATGGTGGATACAATAGCAGTATTTAAACTAAATGGTGTGTATAACTGTCGACACTCCGGTGCTAGTAGACAGATGTTACTGGACTCGACGCGTAACAGTTTTTAAATAAATCGATTTCCTTTCACTTCTGAGGTATTGAAAGAAACCACTAAACTTTACAAATCACCCCATTAATACTAGGACATGCCATCATGTCAAATCATATGCTTTCAGATTCTCAAGGAGAATCAGAAATTGATGACTACGATCCTCTTGACTGGAATTCTGTCGAGCTCATACGAAAGGTATGTATATTGTGATCTTACGTACAAACTTGACAATTCAAAAATACTTTAATACTAACTAACTATTTTGTATAGAATGTTATTCAATCAAATCTGACAAAACGAGAAGGAAGAATATTGAAACAGCTAAAGGAATTGCAACCTTTGAATTCTGAATTCATGAATTTACCTGCAGCTGGAAAACGAAAATCTCGTCTATTTGGTCAACGACACTGTCTAACTTGTGATCTATCTGACTATCTAGGATTAGCTTCAAAAGATTACTTAGAAGAACTTGAAGCTAGTAAATATTCTGAAATTGACATATTCAATATGTTGAATAGAAAGTTCAAGAAACTAAGGAGATTTAACGAGAGAAATGGCCTTAAAACTCATAGATTTAAAAAGAGAGATTTCAATGAATATGTTAAAGATTATCAGGGCTATATGCAGTCCTCTGGAAAAAGAGGTAAGAAAATATATGAAGCAGAAATGGAAGATTATTCGTTTAACAAAAGAGAACAGATAAAATATCGAAGATTAGCTAATCAACCACTTGAGTATTTCACATCAAGTGACGAGTCTGATGTTGTTGAAGACCCCAAATCATTGACAAATGGGAGTTCCGACTTCTCTTCTTGGATATCGAATAAAGCTCTCAATCTTCAAAAAAAGAAACTAACTTCAAGTGAAATTGACCAAGCTCAATATCTTTTTTCAAAACAGACTGCAAAACTGATTCCAGTTACTCAGACAAAATCCGAACCTCTTGAGTGTAATAATGAAGATTTATCAAATACGTCAAACGTTTCAAGCCAAGTTTCAATAGTTGAATCTATTTCTAATGCATTAAACCCTTCTAATGTATCACCTCATATATCTTCTGAGGAGTCAATCAGAGCTGAAACTAAAACAACCTCCTATGAGGAGTCAATCAGAGCTGAAACTAAATTAACCTCTTCTGAGGAGTCGATCAGAGTTGAGACTAAATCAACCTCTTCTCTAACAATTACCCCTTTAGTAACCTCAAATATCTCTTATAATAATTTAGAACCTTTGAGAACTAGAAGACGTACCTATGCACAACAACATCCTTTCAATTGTGATTTAGCTACATTTTTAGGGCTATCAACTGCAAGCCATTTGAATGACTTGTTTATGAATGGCCAAACAGAAGAACAAATTATGGAATATTTAGAATCAAGGTATAAATATCATAGAGAAAGGAGGAAAAGACTGAAAATACCTCGTGGTCCATTTGAACCCTCCACTCTAAAACTTTACATGGAAGATTCAAGGAAAAGGAATGATACACAAAAGAAGCTCAATCAGAATGAAGATCAAAATAATCATGATAGAGATAGTCAAATCAAAGAATTTGTGGATGATGATGATGGGTTTGAAACATCTGATGATGAATATGTTTACGATGACAATGACCCAGAAGCTGATTCTTTATCCGGTGTACAAATTCCCAAATCGACAGCTAAAGATAAACTATTTTTAAACTCAGCTGCAGAACGATCTGATTTGACGTTAAATTTAACAACAAAAAGCTTAATCCGGGGATATGAACCTAACCCTTCTGATTCTGATTCAAACTCTGAATCTGAATCTGGGAATGCTGATATTGAAGACAATTCATCGAAAACATCAAGCTCAGATTCTTTTGTGTATAGAAAGAGGAAATATAAGAAAGCAAATGCATTGCTTGGAGTTCTACCAGCTTCATTTTACAAAATTCAAGAATTGAATAATACAAAATCAAAATCGAATACTTCTTCCTTAAAACAAAAGAGAACACCTGACAATTTTCTTAGACCTGGTATTGCTCGTAGGAAAAAGACACTTCGCAAAGTTGATATTGATGATGGTTTGAATCAGTTTATAGCTGGTGATGATGAAAGTGACCCACTTAATTTTGGTAATGAACAATTTTATAGAGATATTGATCTTGATCCAGCTAATTCAATTAACAATACTGAAAGTCTAGAGTATAATAATGGTTATAGTGGTCATAAATCAGATCAGGTTATTGATTTACAGAATTTATCTGACGATTTATTATCCACCTCTAGTAACTTTTCTGATGATGATATTGGTGCTGGTTCAGATGGTGACTCTGGTGTTCACGATATGTACAGAATCCAGAGTGTTTCAAGACATTATGATGATGGGAATGGTGGTGCACAAGAAGATAAAGGTTCAGGGATTGATTATTTGTTGAGTCGGGGAGAGTCAACATCTTCTGGGGGTAAAATAAAGGATGGATCAAAGAGAGTGCAAAATAAAACTGGCTCCAAGTTAAATCATAATACAAATCGTAGAGCTTTGAATGATAGTAATCCAAAAGGATATTCTAAGGTTAAAAATCTTAGAAGGGGATCTTTATCTATGAGAAGTCGACAAGGTGAAAAAAGGGGATTGAAAGGTTATGGAAGGAAATTGAAAGCTACTTGGGGTGGAAGTAAAAGTGGACTTGTACAAAGTAAATTAATGGAAGCTGGTCCAATTTGGTTAGATGATGAAATTCGAATACCTTCAGTGAATGATACTGAAAACTCATTGAAACGCTCTTGGAGTAACCTAGAAGATGTCTCTGGGATTTATGAAGTCAATCAAAGATGCACACCCTCGTCTAAATATATTTTTTCTTCCAAGGGTAACTCCAAGGGTCACTCCAAGGGTAACTTCAATGACTATTCTAATATGCCCCATGCAGTCTTTAGATCCAAAAGTCCTGTTGACAATACCTCTAAAATCAATTGCAAGAGACAGAAAGAGAACAGATCCCCTGATGGGCTTCAATTTCCAATTGATAATATGTTTTATAAGGGAAGGGGTAAAATTGTTGCTACAATGCAAATGGAGGGACCAGCTAGAAATTCTCCTACTCAGGGGCAATTATGTATCAAATCCAGTGAGCTTTCCAATAGAACGAGAAGTGGTTTGAGTGAAATTGAGAATTCCCACAGTAGACTACAAAATACAGAAACAGATTTAATATCTTCAAATATTACAAATAATCTCCAATCATTCACTATTGAAATGTTTCAAGAATTACAGCCTAAATCTACTTCATTTGCAAACTCATTCTTACTTAAGCAATGTATTTTGCCTAATGGTGGAAATTATTTCAAACATGACAGTATTCTATTTGAATTCAAAACAATTGATTTTTCGATTTCATTATCAGAATATGATGAATGCTCAACATCGATAAATGCCTTGCTGAGATCCATTGTGGCTTCTTTCAAGAATAGCAATACATTAGATTCTCGATCCAGCAGCCAATTAAGAAAATGTTACATTAGACTGGTCCAATTATTTTGGAATTTACGTATTAAAAACATAGATCAGTTAAAACACATCGGAAGATTGTTACTAAGTTCTTCAACTTTATTACTTAATTACATTACAAGTTACAAACAAATACTTTTTAATTTTCCTTATTTGATGTTATTACTTAAATTGATTGATAAATTATTAAAACAGTCTCCTGAATCAAATTCATTATCATCATTATACGGGTCTGTTGCCTTAAAATTTCAAAAGAAAATTATTATGGCTTGTTGTAGCTTGTCAACTGTGCATTTTTTTAAATATCTTAGGGGTTCAGGGGCCAATGGATCTTCAAGTTACCTTATGGAATCCATGTCTACCTTCACAAGTTTATGTGATGACTCATGGGATCAAATCGCCACTTTATCAAAGGAGTATCAATTTAAAAGTCATAATGTCTCTGGCTTTTTGTATTTTTTACATTCTAGATCACCGGTTATTACCAATTGGGAGTATTACATTCAAGAAATTGAACATTTTATGAAAAATCGTGATACTACAATTTATGAGTGGAAAGAATTTTTCATTTATATTAGAAGAATTATCTTTGATTTACATTGGGAACTTGATGAGAAACTTTTGTTGAAACTCTACAAATTGTTAAGTTCACAGAGATTTGAAAATGTCGGTTCAACTAGAACCATAGTTTTATTCTATAACTCTCTCCCAACTCCCTCCATTTTCACTCAAACTGAAGGATGTCTTGATTGCTTTTTGAAATTGTTAGTCTTATTTGTTTCAAAATTTATGGACCCAGTTAAAGAAAGTAGTTTAGTGGAAAAATTGAATCCAGTTGGTGATATTAGCACATGTACTAATTCTCTTTTGAAAAATAGAGCTAACCTATTGTTGGTAATGGTTATGTTATTCAAAAAGGACTTTGTTCAGCACTTTGGTGCAATATTCAAAGTTTTTAATAGCTTCAAAACTTTGGATTCTTATAAAAGCATTTTGGAGTTAATTCGTGTTATAACTAAGATCTATCAGAAAGAATTTGATAAATTACCAATTGGTATAATCAAAAGTTGCCTTTCGAAAATAGTTTCAATCATCAATGAATCCATTCTTTTTGCTGAAGGTTTGTCAAGTAGTTTGTCATATTTTTTTGATATCCTTTCTAATTATTTCAAAACTTCAACAGACATTAGTAAAAACAAAGTTGAGCAAATCATTGATATAGCAGTCATTACCCTCAAGCTAAGAAGATGCGATCGAGGTGACAAAACTGCGCATCCGGTCGAAACAATGATTGGTATTATTCAATATTTTATTCCTCATCTTTCATTGGGGATCATCATGAATGTTAAAATAAAGCTAGAAAATGATTTCATTGTGGCTCTGAAATCTATTATTTTAACTGAGTCGATCAAAAATGAACACTTGAAGAGAAATTGTTTTTCGTTATGGACATATATTTCCAGTAGATTGAAAATTCCTGTCGATTCTTTAATTCATTTACAGTGGGCTTATTTTGGGTCAGCAAAGCTAAGAGAAAATTATCAATTATTGTTTTTTGCTAATCTAATTGAATTTTATAGCGATATCGATTTGAAAAACAATTTACAGATACTTATTAATATGCTAATCTCCAATTTGCCACTTAGATCGTCCCCTTATTTTTACAAATACTTTTCAATATTATCCAAGCAACCTTGTATGAAACATTTATTAGTTTTTAAGTATGGTGTTAATATTGCTACATTATCTGAGTTTGAATTTCGAAAGAATAAGGTGCAGGTAAGTATCAAAATTTTAGCCAGAATACTTAATAAGTGTAAGCAAGGTTTTGCTTCGAATGAAGAAGAATCATATTTGAAACTTCTTGAAATATTCTTGGACTCTTTAAATAAGGAATATTGGAAAGATAAATATGACGCTACTTCTGATCACGAATATGCCCAATATGTTACTAGAATAATCTCATATCTTAAAAATGTTGGATATCTTTTTATTAAAAATAATCCGTCTTATAAGAATTTGAAGCATGAATTAGTTCTTACTGATAAACATATTACATTAAGTGAAAGTATTGACTCAATTGACTCAATCAACGATTTCATCATATTAATTTCAAGCGAATATATCACTGCTTTTGTTAATGATAAGTTAAGTATTTTTGAAACTGAAGTTGTTGGATTCATATCAGATCCAATTAATAACCTTCATGAAAATAAACAAATTTCTTCCTTATATTCCATAATCATGATTACTTCTTTTCATTTTGATTCATTATACAAAGATAAAATACATTGGATTCATATTAGAAATTGGCTCTCCATTTTAGTGAAACTAATACGTTGCAAATCATTTTTAACTTTATCAGATATTTTGTTTTTAATTAAACTACTATTACTTAGTGGCTCATCATCCGATTACAAGTGTGCGGAATTCCAATATTGTATTGATGTCATTATTGATTTGTCAGAAGAAATTATTGTCGCTCTTAGTCATTCACTAAATGGCTTTGAGGATAAGGAGATATTTATAAATCAAGTTTCTTTGTTAAATGCTCTTGGAGAAAAGGATGGAGGTTCTGTAAAGCCAAGAAATTCTTTGTACAATAGTGATATTAATACTCAGCTATCTAAATTATTCCTCGAACGTTCTGTTTTGCTTCGAAGACATACTGAGAGGTCCAGTAACCATTTTTTTAGTTATATTAGATCATCTAGTATACATGGTATATTCAACAGACAGTTTTTCGGTAGAAAAACTGTGGAAGACGAAGAGAATATAACCGATAATGGCTTGGACTTGTTATTCTTGTGATTTTTTCTCAGTTTTTATGTTTCGTTCATTTTTGTATTTGCTTTTGCTTTTTTACTTTTTTTGCTTTTTTGCTTTTTCAATTTATGTCTGCATTGTTTGTTTAGATTTTTGTACATTATTTATTATTTTTCTTTGTTGTTGTATTTATTTATTATGCATTACTTTTTTCTAATTTGATTTTTTATTAGTCGTCGCGCCGCCGGGATGCGTTTAGCAACAAAGAGGATAAAGTAACTGCTACCACTGTGCGTTTCATTTCAAAGTTCTGATTAGCAATATTCCAGACAAATAACCCATCATGGAATCTTCAAAAAAATTACAAGGCCAAGGGATTTTTCCTACTTTACCCCCTTTTTCGTCAATTAACAACAGCCCAAATAGCGTGATGGAGGGTTCGTCAGAATATGATCAGATTAACAAAGAAATCAAAGAAAGGAAACTTCAGCAAGAAACCCACTCATTAGAAATACATTCAAAACTTCTTGAAATTTCCTCCCCTACTGACGAAGTTCAAAAGATAGATATTAAAAGTTCCATTCATAGACATTCCGATGCAAAGTTAACTAGTTCAATCAGTATCCAATTACCTAAATCAAGCTATGCAGTTCAGGAAAATAGAAGTCAAGATGACCAAACCATGAGAGATATAAATGTTACCGAAAGCACTCCTCAAGGTGAACTAAGTGCGTTGTCGCCTTTAATGTCTGCTAGAATTCAAGAATATAATAACCACTCTTTAGAATATAAACCTCAAATACTGTCTTTAGAGAATAAACTCAAGGAAAGGTCTGCTAGATCAAAAAGTCTACAGGCTGATAATACCAACTTCCAAAGCACTATTGCATATTCTCCCAACAGACTCTCTTCTTCACCAGAAATTCATTCAAATTCTATTGTTACCTCTTTGAAATCTAGAGATACTTCAGATAATGGCTCAAAAAATCCGGAATTACAGCAACAAAGAATGCTTCAAAAATCAGGGGTTACAACTATAAGTAGCATTCAGCATAGTGGAAATGATAATAGCTCATGGTCAGCTGGAAAAGAGTTAATTGAAACATTTGGCCATGAATCACCAGGACAAGCCCAGACAATAATTCCTGCCAGAAAATTAAATTTACCCAACCACAATTTAGATGAGTCTTGTTCTCCAATCCAGCAATTTGATTATCAAGGAATTTCACTTGCACAAAATATTTTTTCTTCTCCAAGACAAGTCTCCAATGCCAGAACAGTGATTTATAATCCTGTAACAGAAGCTTTTGTCGACGATTATATGTACAGTACGACACCTACTAGTACGGATATTGTTTCAGTTGCTGCTATATCAAGTAAGCGGGGATCAACTTCATATATGAATAAGTTACATAGTTGTAACTTGGATGCTACTCCAAATATTTTAAGAAACAACTCTGGTAATGGATCAATATATAGCAAGACTCTTAACAGAAGCTCTCTGGTACCAAATCAAGGAATTACACCACCCTCATCTGTTAGATACAACAATAATGGAGGATTTAGAAATAGAAACAATTCAATTGTTACCTTTACTAATTCAATAGACAAGAAAGGTAAAGACCCTTTTAATGATATCTCATTTGAACAACCTGAAAAAATAGTTGATGGATGGAGATACTTTCTCGTTACTCTTTGCTGTATATTTGGCATTCTTTTTGTTTATGCATTAGTTTTTGCGCTTGCAAAGCAATCAGAAGATCAAACAAGTATTAAATCATTAGATGAGGTATATGATTATATAACAAATTTAAATAAAACTGGGAGACAGGAGACACTCAAAAAACTCTCTTACTTATATCCTTCTGAATTCACTGAATTGACTTCAAATGTTTCAAAAAATGTGACTTTCAAAGATCCAATCAAACTTACATCCAATTTCACAACTCTTGGAGCTGGTATTAACAGTTTTCAAGGTATTAACTCAAAATATAAAGGTGATTACGAAATAAGAGATTTAATGGTTGGAGATAATTTCAATCAAAAACTGTTTGGTATGAATTATGCTCCTAAGAATGTAATTGAACCAATCTGTGGTGTTACCCAAAGAGAAGTCACTCTAGATGTTGCGCGTATGTCTACTATAACCTCAAGAATCCGAACTTATGGAACACATTGTGATCAAAGCAAAATGATTTTGAACGCATTTCAGGAATTAAACCTTAATATGAGTTTATCATTAGGCATTTGGATAAGTGGAAATGATTATAGTAACTGGAGGCAGATGAATTCACTTAAAGTATTATTATCCGATTATCCTAGAAAATATTTTGATTCAATTTACATTGGAAATGAAGTTTTGTTTAGAGGTGAAATAAATGAAACTGAATTGATTGAGTTTATTCATGAAGCAAAAAGATATGCTGATTCGTTGGGCTACTTCAATTTGCCTGTTGGTACATCGGAAACAGGAGCTAGTATTACAAAGAAGTTAATCGAAGAAGTTGATTTTATTGGTGTAAATGTTCATCCATTTTTTGGTGGGGTATCATCCAACAGCTCCATTGAATGGGCATTTGATTTCCTAAATAACCAAGTTGTACCATTCCGAGACCGTTATAATAAAGACTGCTCCATTGTTATTAGTGAAATCGGTTGGCCATATTCTGGTGGTCAATTCATGAATGCTAAAGCAACTTCAAATGACTACCAAAATTTTTTAAATCAATGGATATGTAAAATCAAAGATAAAGATTATCAATGGTATTTTTTTGAGGCATTTGATGAACCTTGGAAACAAATTTGGTACGATAGAGATAATAAATGGGAGACAGAATGGGGGTTTTTCACCAAAGATAGAAATACTAAAGAAAATATTCAATTACCTGTTTGTGAAAATTGATTATCTTGGATTTTAAAATTCTCATTCTAATTACTTCTTTTTAGTCCATCTTACTTTTTGCTATATATATTATTTTTTTAATTAATTAGACATCTAAAAACTAATTATACACATATTCCACAAATCTTCGACTTAGTATCAAAAAGTTTTAATTTTAGTGGTAGATATCTGGTAAATCTTACAGTTAGCCCATAAGAAGAATAAGCCAAAACAACCAAAAGATAAGATGACATTACCAATTACCCAAATATGAGGTAAGTTATTAGGAGGATCAAGAGCAAAGTCAGCCGCATGAATTGCACCTGCACCAATGTAAGTGCTGATAATTATAAACTTCCAAAATAAATTATGAGGCAAAACAACAGCAGCTAAATCTCTTGAACTGACAACATTTTTAAGACCCAGTAAACTTACCCACTTTCTGATCCAAGATAAATTTCCCATCAACCAATTAGACATAATAGCTAGTACAAAATATTGTAAACATAATCCATCTCTTTTAATCAATGGCCACATTGAAAACAATGCTATATTTGAGATCCAACAAACCATTGATATAACATCTGCGTCAACTTCATTTAATAATAATGTAATAGGCATCAATGGTAACAAAATCGACTTTTCATGGACTTGAAAAGAGAACAAATAAAATGATAATGATGTGGAAATCAAACACCAAGTTAGTAAATTCTTTCTAGGTTTCAAAAAAATTGCAATACATGAAGGAGCCATTCCAATTAAAGTTAACAATAATGAGAGTTTCTTCATTTGTTCATTTGTAAAAATTTCCCGATACTTAATCAAAACATTAGTAGCACACCAGAAATTGGAAACTTTATCTTCAAATAAACCTCTGTTAAATGGAAAAATTCTGATGATAATTTGATGTAATTGCTCAAGACCACCTTCATAAACAAAAGGACCAAATAGAAAAATAAAAGTCGTAATGGTAGCTGTGCCTATTGAGATTAGCCTTAGAAGATTAAAATTGGATGGAAATGGCCATATACAAACACTTAATAAATAAAAAAAAATAACTGGAGAATAGTAAAGGGACATTTGCTTGAAACCAAGTGATAAAACAAAAAATACACATGCTAAAGCATATTGATCATACAATAAATTAACAACACTCAATAAAGACAAGCCTAGCATCACAGAATTGTATTGAAAATGACCATGATCAACTATAATTAAACTTGGTTGGAATAAAATAGCAGCAGCTATAATAGTTTGATCGATTGAACGAGCATTGTTATAATATCTACCCATCCATTTTGTATACCATATAATAGCAGGAATATAGAAAATCAATTCACTTATAATAGAAGTAACTCTCATGAATGTTTTCAAATCTGGTTCTTCTATACCTCTGGAAGTGTCCAAAGCGAACCAAGATTGATCAATAAATGAACCTATATAACCCATGAGGTAAGAATGAAAAGCAGTTAAAGGCGGATAATCCAATCCCCAGTATTGTAAATCATAAAAATACCACTCTGTTAGAGGAAGATGAACTGTTATTTCTAACCAGTGTCTTTGGGCTTCAAAGTCGCCAAACATTGGCCCAGTTCCTTCACCAGAATAAGAACCAAGACCAACTGCACACCGAACAATCACTGCGAAAAGAATGATAATGTATCTGGCAACCCATTGGTTTTGGGCTTTTCTGAAAGGTATAAGAAAGTCATTAAGTGGTGAAGACTTAAATAAACTGACAAACTGTTCTTTTGGTGTTTCCATCTATAATATTTAGTGATCAGCTAATAATAGGAATACACACATACACGTTACAAGATTTCTGAAATGCTGAGATGTCCTGAAAAACAAAGGGTGGAACACAGCCTTGAAGCTGTTTAACCTGCTGATTTTACTTATTTGTCGTTAAATTTTGGGAATATATATATAAATATGGAAATATCATAGAATAATTGAAATATAGAATATCTAATGCTTAGTGTACTTCCTCAAGTTTTCGCCGTTTTCTCCAACAATCTCCTTAATAGCTTTGATTATCTTAGCATGAACTGTAGAAGTTGCGGCTATAACCCCTTGGGAGTTTAAAGTTCTACCATTTCCAAAATCTAAATCATTACCATACATATCAGTAACTTTTCCACCACTTTCGTGAACAAGTAAGTAGCCAGCAGCATGATCCCATATTTTTTCTCTATAACTTAGACTAATCGGCAATCTTAAGTAGATCTCAGCGTCACCTTTAGAAACAGCACAATATTTAACTTGGGAATCCAAATTCACTGATGGTTGAGAGATTCCTACTTTTTGTTTAATCAAACTTTGTAATCCATGTGCTGAGTGACCTTTTTCAACACCTTCCACGACTCTAGCTTGAGTGGTTTTTAATTCGTTTTTAACATTAATATTGACAGCTTTGTTAAACGGAGTGACAATATCTTCGTTTAAATCTTGAAAAAAAGAACCATGTCCCTTGATAGCAGTGAATAATCCTCCTTTTGGTCCATCTCTATTGGCTAAATCGTGAGGTAAATTTGGACATCCAACCACACCAACTTTGACCTCACCATCAACTATCAAAGCCAAACAGACAGCATACTGATCACCTCTTAAAAAACCTTTAGTACCATCAATTGGATCCAAAGCCCAAATTCTACCAACCTTACCACCTTTGGAATTTCCTTTGTCAATAATATCACATATTTCAGTACCATTGGACAGTAATCCTAGTTCTTGTGTATACTTGCTATCCTGTGTTTGAATTGTACTAACATGTTGAAAAATAGTGTCTTGAATACCTTGTTCTTTGATCAATGTTGAATCTTCTTCACCTACAACTTCGTCTGTTGGGAAATTCTTCAATATCGAGTTGATGACTATTGCTTGTGCTCCAAAATCACCAATTGTAACTGGAGATTTATCTTCTTTACTTATACCTTTTTCTAAATGTTCATCACTAATTTTTTTCGTTAATAAAGATGCCCTACGGACGGCTAATTGAGCAATGTAAGCTTCTCTTAAATATGGAATTGTTTCGGACATTCTTCTTCTAAGCATGAGTAACTTATTTTTTGTTGTCAACCTTGGTGTAACAGTCCTAAAAATGGGTAATTCCTTGAAAAAATCACTAAATTCAGCAATCAAAGAAAGCGGCAAAACAGTCCTGGCTGTGCAATTTCTAATGTCACGTTATTTGACTGTCTGCATTCTAATTGGCCACAAAATCCCCAAAAACGAAAAGAGATTTTGGAGTTTGAGCAAAAATAAAAAATGTACAACAAATGTTCTGTCGTGATCAATAAAATTAAGTAAATATTAACAAATTTAAAGTTACAAAAAGATAACATTTTATATATGTGCTATCAATCAAAGAAATCATCATCATCATCATCATTATTATTACTTCTAATAGCCCTTTTAGTGAATCTAGTTCTTCTAGAATCTTCCAAATCATCATCCAAATCTTGATTTACTATCAATCGATCATCTTGATCATCAACAGCTCCAACCTTAACAAGAACTTCTTCCAAATCTTTCAAATTAGTTTGATTTCCAGATAATAGAGTTAAGGTGACATACTGTTTAACAACATGAGTATTATGATAAATTAAAATAGTTGGTAGATTTTGTTCAGGGTATCCTTCAACTGCTCTTGATCCTCCAATCTCAACAAACTTGATATTTTTAAATTTTCTAGATGCATTGTTAATGGCTTCATTAATCACTCTGGACTGTAAATTGCTTCCAGACATCACTACCACCACATATGCATCTTTCGATGCTTCAGTAACTTCATCGTTATACTCAGGTTTATTGATATGATAAACATCACCAAACTTGTAAGCTTTGGCTTTATCATTCTGTATCTTTTTTATTTCATTTAACCTCTTATTCTTGTAACTTTCTAAAAAATCATCATCTTCCAATCCTTCTAACTCTTCAAGCTCATCTATATCAAGTCCCTCTAATCTATTTTCATGTTGTGTTTGAATCACTTCAGACAAAGCTTCTTCTAATTGCTCTGTTGGATCTGGTTCTTTTTCAGGAATAATACCATGAGATCGTAAAATATCATTCCATTCTGTGTCTTCGCTTGGATCAACTTGGACTGGAATTTTCATATCTGGCATTCCTGGAGGCATACTCATCCTAAGTGTGTTATATTTGCTATAAATGTCGTAAATCAATTGAACTGATGTTGTTGAGCATTGTGTTCTGTTCTCTTGACGTAAAGCTGTTCAATTGACTCGCAGTGTCGATCTGGCACGCGCCTTTTTTGGCAGATTTGTTTTTCAAAAGGGTCAAATGAAATAGTTTTTGCTACCAATTCTGTTCATTTACTTCTTATTTTTTATTTGAGGCAGTTTGGTTGCTATGATAATAAGTTTTCTTATAATGAAGGAAACCTTTTATCATGATATATAAATACTTTTGTATGAAGTTTTAAATCTATCTGAGTAATCCCAGAAAGTCAATGACTAGCCAACTTTTATTTTATACTAAACTCTTCTACAAAGACCACTGAAATATATCATAATATATCTTACCCATAGCTCTAACTCTATTGTAACCTCAGACAATCATTTAAGTTAGCACGGTAGTTACACTACCAACATTAAGAGATTATTTATTTACTGTTGTGCCAACGACTACATGCTGTATTCAAACACTATTGACTGCGATTTACATCATATACCTTCACAATTGTTTCATCTTTAAATCACGGTGAAACAATATAGGTGATTCGCAATGGGTTGAATAAAAAGTTTCATTTCGAAATTAGTTTTAGATTTTTGTATACCATAGTATTGCTTGCACTCCATATGATGCTAAGTAATTTAATCGCCACAATTAGAGCTTTCTTCAACAGCATTTGCTGCCCCCCGTTGTTGGATAAATAATTGACGGAAATTTATCTCTCTTACTTCGACAGAAAGTTAATAAATATTAATTTAGTTGGAAATATGGATGATCCTGAAACATGGCTGACCTATAACCTGTAATTTGTAACAATAACTTGAAATTTGTGACAGTAATGATTTACAGTAACAATATAACAAGACATGCATATTATCATAATGATAATGGAATGTGATGACTTAATTCCGTTAAAGAACTTAACACCCACTTTCCTTACTTCACTTCATCTCCACTTTATTTCGAAATGTTAGCGCAAGATCCAGATGCCTTAAAAAAAATAAAAAGGGCGTGTGGCGTAGTTGGTAGCGCGCTTGCCTTGCAAGTAAGAGGTCATCGGTTCGACTCCGGTCTCGTCCATTACTTTTTGTAAAGTCTAAATAGATGGTATACTGGCAATCCGACTGACTACAAAGCTACAAACATCTATGATTTGAGAATGAAAGAAAGAACTTGATTTCAAAAAATATAAAGAACTAAAAAAACTATTTAAGTACTACTTAAAATTAATAATGCGTCAACGCAATCTCCAATATTTCCAGCTCCGTCAGCTTCAATAGATGAAGTAGCTAAAACATCTTTGATTATATCTTCGTCAAGATTAGGAAACATTGAAACCAAAACTTTGAAATTTTCTTCTTCCTGTTGTTTCCTTTTTTCAAATATTTCATTCTCCTCAAGAGATAACTTTTTAATTGTTTGTAATTCTTCTTTATAAGACAGCGGAACAGAATCTGGAGATTGATTTTGAATCTGCTGTTCAACAGGCGAAGTACTTGAGAAAAAGTTTGATAGTGAGTTAGATAAAGATTGCTTCATTATTTCAGCTGATTTGGTTAACACTTGCGATGGCGTTTCGTTGGATGCAGATGATCCTACAGAGTATCCAGTACCTGAAATGAGTTCACTAAACTTCTTTGGAATTGGAGCTAGTAGATCATTTTGAGATAAGACATTAGCCAAAGGGTTCTGAGAAGCATTTTCTTGTTGAATTTGAATTAATTTTTTTCTCTCTTGTTGTTCTTTGACTAGTTGTTCTTTTGCATTTTCCATTTTAACATTGTAGTCATTTTGCGGTATTGTCAATTTATCAAATTTAAGATCAATCACAAAATTAACTGCTATTTGGAGAGTGGAAACATAATATGAGGTTTCTCCAACTAAGAAATCTTCTGATCTAAATCTTTCAATGTACATTAAGTTGGAATACAAAAATTTTGGTTTTGATTGAACTAGCACGTAAATTAATAAAGGAACAAATGAGTCTGCATTCTCTTCAATCTTTTGTTGCTTCTGTTGTTGTCTTATCAGACCAAATATTATCTTACAACAGTTCAAAATACAAATAATTTTGTCTCTCGGTGATTTGTAATTGTTGATTTTATTTATTTCTGTTGCTGCCAATTTTATAAAGTTAGACTCAACATTTAAATTCATTGGAATATCTAAATGTTTTAGTTCAATCCATGAATGTAATTTTATTTGCTCATTGTACTTTCTATCCTTGGAAAGTTCTGCTTTATGCTGCTCTGACTGCTTTTGCTTTGGAACCACTGGAGAAAAAGTTAAACCATATGTTCTAGTCATGACTAACTTTTCTATGCCTTCTTTCACATTATCAAATTCAGTGTCTGTTGATAGTGTTTCAAATGGAGTTAACATTAGTAGCTTGTTATAAAGAAATTTTTCAAAATCAGCTATCAACTTAGATTGTTCATCCAAAGTCCAAGATTTTTGATTGAATTGGCTTAAGAATGATCTTAAATATTTATGAGCAGGCTCACATTGTCTTGTTTTAAACATTCTAAGAAATTTTTGAAAATCAAAAGCTAAATGTTTAGTTGGTTTTGGCGGACTAGGTATGCTTCCAGTTAATTTAGTTGAAGATATATCCTTAGACGACGTGCTTCCTTTATTGTTGATACTATCATTATTATTGCCGGAATTAATTGGTGTTGATATTGATATCGAAGTGTCTTTGATTTCATTATCAATATTAGTAGCTTGTTCAGAAGTTATGGACTTTTCTTTTAGTTGCTCTCTTGGAACAATTCCATCCTTTTTATCCGTAATTGGTGATGGCAATTCATCTGAAAGCTCTTCTTGGATATTCAATTCAATTGAAGGATCTTGCTTGTCATCTGTCAAATCATCTGCAATTCCATGATTATCACTCTGACTAATAACAATGTCATTCTTTTCCTGTAAGGCTTCGTCCTCGTCTCTCTCATCTTCATCGGAAGAAGAAGAATCACCTTCATCCAGTAAGGCGCCTTCCCCTTCATATGTCATTGCACTGATCAACTCCCTGGTTTGAGGAGTAGTTTTAGTATCACTAGAATTCCCCAATAATGCACTCAATGTAGGTATACTATTTTCTGATCCATTATTCGATTTTGAAGACTTAGTTTTGGATGAAGAACTCTGAGAAGGTCCTTCTAGTTGCTCCAAATAGTTTATCAGCCCATTAGATCCAGAAAAAGATTTGTCTGAAGTATTATTTGAGTCAGTAGTGGTAGTAGTGGTGGTAGTGGAAACACCCATCGATGGGTCTTTCGAAGATAAGCTAACCACAGGCTGAGATGCGGAAAGAGATGGAAGCATGAATCCTTTTGAAAGAGATGCTGAAGTGCATGTAGTTGCCTGAGCTGGTTTTTGAAACTGTTTATTGAAGGACATGACGAACTTAAAATTGTTTAGGGGATTGGCAAGATTTAAGGATTTGTAGAAGTGAACATTTATCTAAAGAAAGTACAGAATTTACTGTGGGATGTATTGATTCTGCCTTTTCACTGCCATTTTGGAAGTACGTGTCATAACACACTTTTCCTTGAAACTTTTCTGAGTGTTTATAAACTTAAGCAAGGTCCTTTTGGTAACAATACTTTTCAGAAAACTCACACGTAGTAGGTATATAGTTTGATATGTTGCAATCATGCATTGATATTATGTAGAGTAGTTTAACCTCAATGATTGAATGCTGGTGAACTGTTGTGTGAGCGAGCAAAAGACGATCAAGCAAGCAAACATATTATTTTGAAAACTTAATTTGAAAATTTGACCATCTTGTAAATAATTCAAAGCCGGTACTTAACCATTTTTATTAAATGGAGTGTATTTTGTTTAATGCTTGAAATGTTACATCTGGCTTAAAATTCTACTCCCCTTCAAACCGCAGGAAAGTTAAGTTAGTTTTCGATGAGTTCATGTTCCTTAGTAGGGACTGGATTTTACAGAAGATCTGGTTTTATTGAATAAGAATAACACAAGAATAAACGAAGTTGAATTCTTGGTAACTATGGTGTAATATAAAATTCATAAGAACAGTGTCAAATATTATCTTTTGTAGCAGTAGTAGCAAATGTTAACCTGTGATATCAGATTAAAATTGATTCATTGAATGGTTTTGGATATATATAACTAATAATATAGATTGAATAAAAAAAGCATGAATGTATTTATCACCGCAGAGCCACGAACCTTCAGGATTCAATTCACATTTCGTAAAGTATCATACTAATATTCTTTCTTTATTTTCATTAGAAAAATAATTGAAGTTCAAAAGTGTTTATTGAAAACAATTTAACTGTAATTTACCTTATAAAGAAATGACTATTCTCCATATAATATTTTTATACGTGGGCGGAAGAATAATTATATGGAAGGCTACTATGTGTATCATCAAAGCCACTAATTATATACTTCTAAAAGTGTTCAGTATTCACCAATTTCCTGGGATTGGATTTAGATCTATGAAAAATCTAGTTAGAATAATTAACAAGAAATACTCTCCATTCTAATCATTTCTTATTGTTGAGAAAAATGAAATCTTGTTTGAAGCAAAGATTAGTGTAATCCATTTTCAGGATAGTTACCGACCCAGAATATTAGAGTAATTAGAGTAGTGATTTGAAAAACCTATGTAAAATTCCATATTAAGTAATTTAAGTGTACATGAACGCCTGTTTCTATGGTTTTGTGCCTATCTTACTATGGCATCGTTTAACGTTAAAACAATGAACTTGTAGTATTACCAATTCCCATACAATGACCCCTTCATATTATAGTTGCTATATTGTGGTAGTACTTCCAAAACTCATCGTTTCGACAACAAAATAATGTGTCCTAAGCAACTCTCTAGCTCAAAGTATCTGCAATGTTAAAAAGATGCAAAGGGGTAGAGTTTTCAAAACTCGATAAAGGCTGGATCTTAGCTGAATTTCCTAATCTGGCAAAATTCCATGGTCTCTGATCTTATAACACACTTCCCATTATATGACTTTTCAACATTTATGTTTGGTAATCAGCCTTACAACGTCACGTATAAACATCATTGACCGGAACAAGTTTTAAACACTTCGCTTGGACTAAAATTCAGGACTTAAAGTTTAAATAACCAGGGTTCTCATTAGTTCACATCAAAACAATGAATAAATGCTACGATTTCGACTTGAACCATACCTTCAATACAGGTATTTCTTCATTTGATTAATGTATTACCATACTATCAAAGACTCTATTATTTCTCTTTGCTTTGAATTCATATGAGTAATTCGGATAGAGCTCTTGGCTGTTTAAATTACCAGAATCTTTTATTCTAAACTCATCTTATCATACTTACCCTGAAGTTTTTTTTCTTTAAGCTTAAAGTTACAGAATACAAAGCCACTATATTTAAAGACAGCTTATTTACCAGTTTTAAAGCAAATTAAATGAAAGCATCTCAACTTACTTTTTTTTCGATCTATTTCGCTATGCTTATATCTCCAATTTTTCAGACCAAGAGATAAACAACAACAATAACTGATCAATAATAAAACTCACCATGCTCTGGCTAGGACAAACCAATAGTGACTTTTTTCATTTATATGATGATGATTCTAATTACTTCACTCAAATTTGTGAACTTTCTTCAGTGTTCCTTCCAAACTCAATTCCTCACCAGTTAACAATAGATATCAGGAAGAGATTTCTTAAAGAATCTGATACTGTTTGGCAAATTTTTTACCTTGTTGATACCGAAACTGATTTGGTCGCAGCTACTGCTATGTGTGTATTAAAGCCATCTGCAAGATCAGGTGAGCTTTGTTTAATAGTTCAGTATGTGGTCACCCATATACAATATAGAAAAAAAGGAGTAATGGATTATCTATTAAAATTGGTTGTTGGTATATATGAGAATAATTCTGATTTCCAAATAGTACCGTTTAAGGATAATAAACAAGAACAAGATGATATAGCTCAAATAAAATCTGATATTCTTGATTTTATAAACACTCACATTTACAAACCTAAGAAAACATTTTTCTGGACTTTGTCTTCAATAGTTTCTGATTATTACTCGAAATTTGGATTTCATTTGGTTCCCAATTTAAAAATATACTCTAAAGTAGTTTCAAATAAAGCTAAAAATATTAAACCTTTTGTATTAAATCAGAGTAAAGAAATTTTTATAAATGATACTAATTTTGCTCATTATGCCACTTCACCCAAATATTCCCCCATTGCTTTAAGAACATTGCAGTCTAATCAAGTAGCTTTATCATCAGAATATCCAAGCATACTAGAATACCACATGAGAGATAAAATAACTTTTGATTATTATAATATACCATCCACTGATAGACCACCCATAGGTCTAGTCTTAACTTCAAATAATGAAATATCTTTTGTTCTTGTTTCATTAAACTTTTTTTTGTCGCCATTTATGATTCATAAATTGTATACCAACGTTTCTGATGAAAATACCTTAGTAAACCATCTTAAAAGAATTAATAAATTTTTAGATTGGGTTTCATTTAGTTTATTACCCACTTACCAGAATAGAAAAGATTCTAATATTCTGAATCACATTGAAAGTAAAGGTACTGTTTCATTGACAACAGAGGAAGTTGTGACTGAGATTGGGGCTATAGATAAGCAGTTCATTTTGGATTGGTTATTGAAAAATGGATGGAAATTTTCAGAAGATTATACGCATTTGCCAATGCTAAAAACAACGGATTCTCAAAAAGAGACAGAATGGGTCAGTAATGGCTCTTGGTGTGCTTTTTAATATCTTTTGTACTCTGATTCTTTTGAAAACCACTAAGTAATTTTAGTAAGAAATTTATTTAGATATTATTAAAAAAAAAAAATATAGAGAATATAAACCAAATAACAAAAATTATATTAAATTAAATTTTTTACTCGGCTTCACTATCAACTTTACCTTCTTTCAATCTTTCAACCCATAACTCTTCTGCTTCAACAATAGTATTGTTATTAGCCATCATCTTATTCATAGTTTCTATATATTCATCGTAAGGATCAGAATCATAAACTATACCTCCACCGGCTTGTAAATAGGCTATTCCTTCTTTAACAACCATAGTTCTCAAAGCAATACATGTATCCATGGTTCTACCATCATACGACCAATGACCAACGGCACCTGCATAGACACCTCTCTTTTCTTGTTCTAATTCTGAGATCAGTTCCATAGCCTTAACTTTAGGTGCCCCGGAAACTGTACCAGCAGGAAAAATGGATCTAAATGCATCAAACCTAGTTTGATCATCACGTAATGTACCACTAACTTGAGACACTAAATGCATAACGTGTGAGAATCTTTGAATTTGTAATAATGAATCAACTGAAGTAGTAGCTGGTGAACAAACTCTATTGATATCATTTCTAGCTAAATCAACTAACATAACATGTTCTGCTCTGTCTTTTAACGATGCATTCAAAATTGCAGCATTCTGATCATCTTCCTGTGAGGTTTTTCCTCTTTTAATGGTTCCAGCAATTGGATGAGTAATAACTTTGTTTTTTGAATCAGATTTAACTAAAAGTTCTGGAGATGCTCCGACAATTTGAAAGTCCAAGTAATCAATATAAAATAAGTAAGGAGATGGATTAACTGTTCTCAAATGTCTATAAACATTAAAAGGATGTAATGATGTTGGTCTTGCAACTCTTTGAGATGGAACTGCTTGAATAATATCACCTTTTTTAATATGCTCTTTTAATCTATACACAAACCCTTCGTAACCTTCTTTACCAACATTTGAAGTGAAGGTGTTTCCTTCTTTAATTTCAGGTTGAGGGGGATATGGAATTGGAGTAGAGTTATCCTTCAAAATTTTTTCAACTTTGGAAATTTCTTTTGCTGCCTGTAGATATTTAATTTGAATTTCTTGTTTTGTATCAGTTGGCTCAATTTTTGTATTGTTTATTATTTGAAATCTATTGAAAACGTTATCAAACGCAACAATCAAATCAAAAAGCATTAGTGCAGCTTCAGGTAATTTCAAAACATCTTTTAAATCTCTGGCTGTTTTAGGTTCGAAGTATTTAATACAATCGTAAGAAATATATCCAATTGCACCACCACTTAATTTTGGAAGACCTGGTAATGAGGCCTGTCTGAATTCATTCAGTTCCTTTTCAAGTAAGATTAATGGATCAACTGTATTACCATCTAATGGGCCACTAGTGATAATTTTTCTAGGATTAACCCCCATGAATGAGTATCTATCAATTTGATCACCATTTAATGCAGATTCAAATAAGAATGATGGTTGCTTTTTGAATAATTTATCACCTGGTCTAGTGAGTTTTAAATATGCTAAATGTGGAGTTAAATCATCTGAATAGTAATATGAATAAATTGGATATAAATTTGGCAATTCAGAAGCGTTGCATTTCTCTCTGTCTGCTCTCACTATAGAATAAAGATCATCAAATGATGGTTGAACTGTTGTCTTTATATAATCGTTCATTTAGTGGGCTTTGTTAGTATTTCGAAGATTGAACAGAAAATAAAATTATTCAATCTTAGATTGTTCAAAATGGCATACCGTCATGGTTGTTATTTCTTAATTAAAT
Source organism: Ambrosiozyma oregonensis (nom. inval.) (assembly GCA_003706315.3). NCBI lineage: Eukaryota > Fungi > Ascomycota > Pichiomycetes > Pichiales > Pichiaceae > Ambrosiozyma > Ambrosiozyma oregonensis (nom. inval.). The sequence continues at coordinate 381,140 of PPKY03000010.1, forward strand.
ATATCAAAGAATCATATCATTTTTATAAAGTCCTCGTAATACTTCAAATGATTCATATTGCCAGCCAAAAAGATGAGTCAACAAGGTGAAAAATTATTGGCGCGAACAAAATTAGCGTCGGTAGTATGACGATCGACTACTTTTGAAATTATACTTGAGCCAAAAGCTCTGAAGGAGAGAGGCTTATAAAAGAATATGAAAAGAGATTATATAACCAAATTATTTAAATTTGAAACATTATACAAAACACGGCAGCACTTAAAAGTGAAAGCTATATGAAAGATAAATAATCTACAGAAGAGCAATTTAAAAAATCAATATTATTTCCATCTTTGAACAATAACAGCGTTGACCAATCCAGCCTCCTTTATACTTTTTTCTTTCAAATCATCAATCACTTGTAAAGGAAATGCAAAGGCCAAACTCCATTCTCTACCATTAACCTCAGTGTTTTCACTAACAAATTGATAAACTTCAGAAACTGAGTCTGTAGAATTGAATAATTGAACAAGTCTTGCGCCATTGGCAAGTCTAATTTGAATCTTAGTATCACCCTGTGTCTTTATTTCTTCTTTTTTCTCTTCCACCACTGGGATAGACGTAGAAGTAGAAGCCTCTGAAACAATTGGTTCAGTAGTGGCTTCAAAAGGAACAGGAGATCCTAACCTGTGGCCAGCACCATGAAACCCACCAACCTTTCTTTTTGGTGGGACGAATGATTCATCAACTTTTTTAATAACTGTAACATCAACATCTTGGAACATTTTGACATTTAGTAAAGATAATGGAGCTCTACCTTGATTTAATTGTTTCAGGTATTCAGCATTTTTAGCATCATCGTATCTGTGTAATTCACCATCTTCAACTTGAAAACCTTCTTTCCAAAAGGTGATTGTTCGAGTGACTTTTTCAGGAATTTGAAGTCCTGATGGTGCTTTAGGTTCTATTGAAGAAGACTCAACTTCATTATCAACCGAGCCTAATTTATGACCAGTACCGGTAAACGATGTCTTCTTTGGTTTAGGAGCATTTCTTTCTGGTTTATCTGATTGTGTGGCTTCTTCTTGTGCTTTTTTAATCAAATCATCAACCAAGCCCATTGGATTTCTATTCTTTTTTGCATTTTCAGGATTCTCAACTTGTAAACCAGATTTTTCACCTCCTGTAAACAAATTCTTTTCTGGATCATCATCTGAATCTGAATCAGGTTTACTTAAATCTCTAAAAGTACGAAACATTGGTTTACTTGGTTTAGATTTCTTAGCTGTTGTGGATGGTGTAGTAGCGGGCTGTGGTTGTGATTGCTGTTGATGTGATGCCTCTTGTGCTCCTGTTGGGTTGGAAAAATAATCAGCAAGAGCTTGCTGTATTAAAATTGTAGAACAAGAGTTGTTAGTAAAAGCCATTAATAAAAAATCTACGAAATGTAAACTGAACATACCTCAACGTCATAACCTGCATTTGATAGATATTGATTAGCAATATCTATGGAGGTATTAGTCAATTCAATAAATTGATTCACTTCTAGATCGTGAGACATTTCAATTGGGGGGCTATTTGGACTTTCTATCTAGTAGTTAAGGGTTGATAGACTATTAGGTCTATTGGCCCATCGCAATCAACTATAATCAAGATTTGCCACTGAAATGGTGTGCACGGGTGTCTCGCATTTTTCACTTTGCCTTTTGATAACTCCTCACTTACAACATTTAATCAATATTCTATATGTTTGCTAATTAATTTAACATGTATTTGAAGTTCAAGATACAATACACTGATGATATAACAGTGAAGAAAATAATCTACCTAAATTGAATTTTTCATGTATCAAAACCATGGGGATTTGTTCACTAGCTACTCATCATCCCTATTTTGGATATTGTTATGAGTGAAAACTCTGGCTCGATATAATATTTCAATATGAAATTTAGTGTTTTCGTATGTCAGATTTTGATTCTGTCATCTAGATCGTTATAATGTTGATTGTAGATTGGGTTTGATATAATCAATTAACTAACATTAACCTAAAAACTTCGGCAACAATTTCAGCTCTACATGTATCTAAGGGAACTAACTGATAAAGTCTTCAAAATACTATCCTGGTGTTGACTTGGTTTCATGATTAACTAAATTAATATAGCTGATATTAATCAAACACATTCATTGACCATTTCCTAATTCCTTATTTAATAAAAAACAGACTATAATCAGTAAAACAATATTTCATCAATTGTCAATTCGAAATGTCAAAACTTTATTTTCTTTCTAGTTAAAAGCAACATTAAACTATACTAAATTCAAATAATTTTTTTTTGAAGATTACGTGACAGAAATTAAAATATTGACTATCAATAGTAAAAATAAAAGTTGAGAATGAGAAATACGGGATTCGAACCCATGTCACCTGCTTGGAAGGCAGGTATGATAACCACTACACTAATTTCCCAACTTTTGACTTAGAAGGGATTAGCCAAATTATAATCCTTATGTTTCTTTTATCCGATTTATCAATTAAAAACCTGGCTTTCAAACATCCAAGTCTATATTCAAAATATTAGTGTGTAATAACTTATTCAGATTCCACTCCAAAGGACACACATTATACAAATACCAAATTATGAGGAATAACTCCCATATATATACTAAAATAATAAAATAACTAAAACTCAAACAATTAACATCAAAATGCAATTACAATAAAAGAACTTAACACGACTTTCCTTATTTCATGTTTCTCCACTTCATCTCCAGTTCATCTCAAAATGTGTATCCGAAATAAGTCATCACATTCTATTATAATTATGATAATATGTATGTCTTATTACATTGTTACTGTAAATCATTATTGTCACAAATTTAAAGTTATTGTTACAAATTACAGGTTATAGGTCAGCCATGTTTCAGGATCATCCATGTTTCAGGATCATTCATGTTTCCAACTAAATTAATATTTATTAACTTTCTTTTTCTTAATTAATTTTTGTATAAAAGGTGAAGTGTTTTCCCAATTTAATTTTTGTGTAATATATAGATTTTATAAGAGAGAATGATTATTGTTTCTATTACCCAAAATTCTAAGATCAAACTTATAGTCAATTAAGGTATGTTAATTCATACTACCTACTAAAGGAGTAAATATCCATGGTTGAAAACAAAGGTTACATTCTAGTTCTCAAGATATCATATCAATAGAAGGTATATGCCCCCCGTTGTTGGATAAATAATTGACGGAGATTTATCTCAGTTTATCTATCTATTCATAAGTTTGGCAATTATTGTGAAGGTATGTGATGTAAATCTCAGCCAGTAGCATATCTAACCAATGGTGTTTAAATAGAGCATGTAGTCGTTGCACAACAGTAGATAAATAATAATCTTGATATTGTTAGTGTAACTACTGTGTTGACTTATAATTTGTCAAAGGTTAAAATAGAGTTAGAGCTTTTGGTAAAATGTATTATGATATATTCCGGGTTTTTGTAAAAGAGTTTAGTATAAAATAAAAAAAATAGTATACAGAGATATTGCAATTTATACAAGATTGTCTATTCAGAGCTTGCGGCTTTAATAATGTAGGTAAACACTTACGTAATGTATCTGAATAAAATAATAATATCATAATATCATGACTTGTTAGGTTAGGTTCCGACACAGTGATAGGTTAGAAGATCACCAAAAATCCAAATTGCACAAAATTCTAGGATATTTTGTTTGTTTCGTTCACTTCAGTTACATTATTATGTCATGAATAACATCTACAAGGGCAACCAATCACTTATTTTTGAAAATTGATTTAAAATCAATCCAAAATTCCAAAATTCCAAAAATACTTTCCAAAAAAAATCTTTTTCTCCGCGAGAGGGTCCAACGCCGCACGCGTGGACTCAGCCCCCCAGTCCAGGGTCCTTAGTATCCTGCTTAGCTTAGGAGAGTTTGCTCGTGCCCTGAGTCTCAACAAGTGATTGTTTGTTTTGGGAAGTACAGAAGGTTAACAACAAGCAAATGTTAATGGTGCAATCCGCTTTCTATTTTTGGTAGGAATTTCTGTATTTGTTAGTTATTAAATCGTTATCAACTACATCGTTATTTTTCAGATTCTTACAGTTCTTACAGGAGAAGCACGAACAAACATACCTTGGCACTTTTTCAGTTGAAATGGACGTGTTTTAGTTGAATCATTAGCTTTTTTAACACGACTTCTTCTCTAAAATGTGTTACTGTCTCTTGAATAAACTAATTAAACTGAACAATTTTTTTCTCCTTGATTCATTCCGTCTACCAGTTTCTTGCTTGTTACAGTCACTGACCTATGTCATCAAGAAATTTAACATCAAAGTCTCCCGATTTAGATAACCATCTAAATAGATGTGACGACAGTAGCCAAACTGATCCATTCAATAATGAACTTGAAGAAGGATCATATTCATCTTCAAACTCTGGCTCCAAAAATGCAGAAACCAGACATTTAATTGATATCAATACGTTACATGCTAGTCTAAATCCATTTGATAACTCATCAAGTAAATTTGACAGATATCCACAAGGATTAACTGGCTCAAGGCTTGCTTCATCTCATTCTCTCAACTCAACTTCACAATTTCAATATAGAAGAAGTGGGTTGGTTTCGACATCTTCTGACTCTGAATCTTTGAGTAATGATTTGAAGAATCAATTTTTAGTTGATGCTGAAAGTTCTCCGTTTGGTGGATATCCTGCTTCTTCATTTCCGTTGAATATTGATGAAAAAGAAGATGATGATTATTTACACAATTATGATCCAATAGCAGACGCTGAATACGAAAACAATAGATTCAAGAGTGATTTGAAAGCTTTAGATAGAAGATCTCTTGCTGGATTGATTGGATTCATTTTCTTAGCCATTGGAATGTTGGCAATATTTGTTATTTTACCTGTTTTAACATATACTGGAATTACAGAAGGAGGAAAACCTTGGCAAGAAACTCACATAAAATTAACGGATTATACTTATCCACAGCTAAGTGCAATTAGAACAAACCTAATTGATCCAGATACTCCTGACTATGCTATGACAAGAGAAGCTAAAGACGGATCATTATGGAGTTTGGCTTTTAGTGACGAATTTAATGCTGAAGGTAGAACTTTTTATGAAGGTGATGATCAATTTTGGTATGGTCCTGATTTTCATTATGATGCAACTAAAGATTTAGAATGGTACGATCCTGATGCTATTACAACTAGAGATGGCACACTTCAGTTGAGAATGGATGCTTACAAAAATCACAACTTGTATTATAGATCTGGAATGTTGCACTCTTGGAATAGAATGTGTTTTACTCAAGGGGTGATGGAATTATCTATTAATCTGCCTAATTACGGTAACATTACTGGGTTATGGCCTGGTGCTTGGTCACTTGGTAATTTAGCTAGACCTGGTTATATGGCCACTACTGAAGGTGTTTGGCCATATACATATGAAGCATGTGACGCTGGTATTACCGCTAATCAATCTTCTCCAGATGGTATTTCTTTTCTACCTGGTCAAAGGTTAAGCTCTTGTACTTGTGAAGGCGAAGATCATCCAAATCCAGGTACAGGTAGAGGTGCCCCTGAAATAGATGTTATTGAAGCTGCAGTTAATACTGAAATTCTCTGCGGGACGGCTTCTCAATCTTATCAAATTGCCCCTTATGATATCTGGTACATTCCTGATTATAATTGGATTGAGATTCATAATACCAGTCATACTTCTATGAACACATATACTGGAGGTCCTTTTCAACAAGCTTTGTCTTGTGTTACTACTTTAAATACAAGTTGGTATGAAAGAGGTGAGGTAGGCACTGAACGTAGATTTCAAAAATATGCTTACGAATATCTGAATCATAATACCGATGGATACATTAGATGGTTTGTCGGTGATGATCCAACTTTCACATTGAATGCACTAGCTTTAGGACCAAATGGTAATGTTGATTGGAGAAGAATTTCTAAAGAACCAATGTCAATTATTTTAAATTTTGGTATTTCTAATAATTGGGCTTATATCGATTGGCCTTCAATTCAATTTCCTTCCACTATGTCTATTGATTATGTTAGAATCTATCAACCTAATGATTCAAAAAGTATCACTTGCGACCCCCCTGGTTATCCAACAACAGACTATATCAATGATCATTTAGACGCCTATAAAAATAATAACCACACCACTTGGAAAATGGCCGGTTATGAGTTTCCTAGAAATAAGTTACTTCACAATTGTTGATATTCTTCAGTTTAAAATAAAAAAAAACTAAAAAAAAAGTCATTCCTCATAAATATCTTTTCTCAAATTTTCTGTGTTTCCTTTCATTTATTATTATATATGTATCGCAATTCATTTTATTATATAATTATACTCGATTCTAGTATTCTGTAGCTCACAACCAGCCGCACGATTACCTTATTTACGTAATCTCTACTTGAAGTTAGTCTGGTTTGAGAGGAGAAAATAAACACGTTTCGTAAGTTGATGGTTAAATATGATTCTATATAACTCTCAAGAAGATATGATAATAAAGATAATAAACATATTCCACACCTAATGTTTTCCAGTTTAATTTCTTCAATAAATAGTTTTGATATTAATTGGAAGGCTGTGATTTTTGGTATTTCAGCTGTTCAATTTACTGTCCAATCATACCTTAAATATAGGCAATATAAATCAATAGGAAAAACTGAATATAAAATTTCATCTTCATCATCTAATTCTAATATACAACAGCAACCTTTGAAAAGCCCTAGTGAATCTTTGGAACAAGATATTCAAGATGTTGTTTATGCTAAGGCCAACTTAAAGCTCAAATTTGTTAGTGAAACTTTTGATTTGATTCAAGAAGCTGTTTTTTTTAAACTTAATGTTTATCCTACTTTATGGTCTACTACTGGAACACTGGTTCCATATATAGCAAGTGTTATCCCATACTTTTCAGGTTCAATTACACAGTCGTTGTTATTTGCTAGTGGTCTTTTCTTGACAAGATTTGTCAATTCATTAATTTCAAACTACTATAACTTTTTTGTGATTGAAGAGAACTATGGGTTCAATAAATATACTTTCAGAGATTGGTTTTTTGAAGAAGTTAGGACCGCAATTGGTACTGGGGTTAAAAAATTGTCTGCTCTCGCATTATCATTAAAATTGATTGAGTTATGCAAACCACATCTTTCCTCTTATTTACTTTACTTATATATTACTCTATCAGTATTTGGTTTGGTTATTTATCCAATTGTTATTGTTCCTTATTTATATAAATCCGATAAACTTGAACCTGGTGAATTGGATGATTTAATTAGAGAAGTTGCAAGAAAGACCAACTTCCCTTTACAGAACATTTACATATTAAATGGTGCTGAGAAATCTAACCATTCAAATGCCTTTTTTTTTGGATTCCCATTTTGTTCCGAAAATCTATTTATATATGATACTGTTATAGATAATGTTAAAAGAGAGGAGCTTCCTGCAATGCTTGTTCATGAAATTGGTCATTGGAAATTGAATCATACTAAGAAAAGACATTTACTTTTAATTGGGAATACCGGATTACTTTTGAAACTTTTTGATTTTATTATTAACAGTAAATCATTATACATTGATTTTAAATTCGGAGGAAATCAAACTCCTATTATCATTGGATTGTCTATTTTTAATTATATTTACAATTCTGTTGAATTTTTCTTCAACTATTTATTCAATATTGTTGTAAGAACTGGAGTGTTTTCTGCAGACAGGTATACAATCAGTTTGGGTTTTGGAAAAGAGTTAGTCTCTTCTTTGATAGCTATTAATAATCGGAGTTTTGATCATTTGAATCATGATATTTATTATTCCATTCAGGAAAATGATCAACCTGATCTGCAAGATAGAATTGATTATATTAATCATCATGTTTTTGGTGGATCCAGAAACAAAAAATCAACATAAACAGACAAAATGTGAAGAAGATTTTTTCATTCTTTCTGCAGTTCACGATTAAAGAGAATAACTATCAGTTTTTATTTTACGGGTATATGAGTTCTCTATAACTTTTTTGAAAAATACATGCATTGCTTTAAGTTTTTGTTGTATGTTTTTATAATACTTAATACTTGTGTAGAGCAGCTAGAACTGAGAATAGGGTGCGCTATAACATACACCCGTACACCTATATATCTTTAAAGAATCAGCAACAAATTCATTTAAAATATTTATGATCCAGTTGATAAATTCATACGATGAAGTGCTACTAAACTGCAAAAGTCACACGAACCACTGAAATGCAAGACATTGAAGAATTAGAGAAAACCTTGAAGAAAGAAGAGCTAGATTTAACTAGAGTATGTTTGTTTCAAATATACAAATTTTTCAAACATTTTATTCCTGGGTATTTAAACTCAATACTAATACTTAGCAATTATATATTCATATTATAGGACACTGAAATCGATCGTATTCTCTCTTGTTTTAAATTAGATCATTACAGTATATTTGAAAGCAAACCTGGAATATCTACTCAGGATATCAACAAACTTTATAGAAATAAATCAAGATTGATTCATCCTGACAAATCGCTGAATCCAAAAGCTAAAGATGCATTTGATCAATTGAAAAAATCCTCATTAGTCTTATTAGATGATAAATCAAGAGCAAATTTAGATGAGGTTTGGTCAGATGCAAGAAAGGAGTTGATAGAAATTGATTCAAATTTTAATGAATTAAATGAACACGACTTAAAATTATGGAGATCGAAAGTTAAAGAATTACTCATAGAGATAGAGAAAGCTAAAATAATGGAAGATAAAAGAAAAAGGTTTTTTGAATTGAGAAAACAAAAACAAGAAGAAGAAAAACTCAAAGAAGTGGAAAGTGAACAATTATTGAAAAAAAGTTGGGAAGAGAATAGGGGTGATAGAGTTTCGAAATGGAGAAAGTTTAATAATGTTAGTGCTGCTAAAAAGAAGAAGAAACTGAAAAAAGAAAAGGTGTTAATTTGATTTGCAACTACAATGGCATTTAGGAAGGTGATTTAGTTTTGTTTGAAGATAGAAAATGAATTTTGAGTACTATTTGAGAAACCCACCCGCACCCCACACAAAATCGATTATCATCATCTGCCGCTCCGCATTGAGTGCTTTTTAGGACCCACAACAATAGATACTAGATAGATATCAAACGGGTATAAATAGATACATTATTTCTCCATTCATCATCATATTTTTCAAAAATCTTACAAACGTTTTTAAATTCAATCCAAAACTAACAATGAGTTCAACAGCCACTAGAACAACTTCTGATGCAATTTTGAAATTGAGAACAAGTGGTTTCAAGCGACCAAATCTAACCAATTTAAAGGCTAAAAAAGGTGATGATATTTCTTCAGTTTTTTCATCATTAGAAAGCGGTACAATTGAATATTCCTATCCAGACAGTTATGCTGATCTTAAATCAAAATTAGTAAAAAATTCTGAAGCTGTTCAAGATAGTTGGTTACGGTTGAAAAAAAAATTGAACGAGAGAATTAAACATGTTGAGAAGGAAGGCTCCACTTTTATCCCCCAAGTTGATTTTTCCAACTTAGATAATCTCACCTCTTCTCAAATACTTGAAATTAAAGACAAAGGTTGCGTCATAGTTAAATCTGTGTTTCCAGCAGAGAAGGCTCTTAAATTCAAAGAGGATATTAAAGCATATATTGGAGATAATCCTCAGACTGCTGGATTCCCCAAGGATGCTAAAGTTGTTTATGAATTATATTGGTCTAAGTCACAAATGGAAGCCAGGTCAGCTCCCTCTATGAGAAAAACCCTGTTCTTCATGAATTCACTATGGCATGCTGATGATGAAGCTGAAATTGTTTTAAAGCAGAATCTTATGTATGCAGACAGACTAAGAATTAGAAATCCAGGGGATGAGCTTTTTTCTTTAGGTCCTCACGCTGATGGTGGCGGAATTGAAAGATGGGAAGATGATGAATATGCATCAGTGTATTCTCCAATTTTTGAAGGTAATTGGGAAGATTATGATCCATATGATGCAACTCATAGAGCCAAAGCCAAATTGGATATTTATGAAATATCTGCTGGTCCTTGTTCTGTTTTTAGAACTTTTCAAGGTTGGCTATCAATGAGTGAAGTAAGCCCAGGTGAAGGTACCATTCTACTTGCTCCTTTAGTTAAAGAGGTTACTGCATACTACATGTTAAGACCATTTTTTGATTCAAAAGATCAATTAGACTTGCAAAGTACAGGCTTCCCGGGAACAGTTATTGGAAAAGCTCAAGAGTTCAACGATATCACTCATCCCGATCTAAACTTATCTAAATTAATGGTTCACATTCCAAAAGTAAGACCTGGTGATGCTGTTTTTTGGCATTGCGATCTGATTCATGCAGTTGATCCAGTCCATAACGGAAAATCAGACTCTTCTGTGTTGTATATTCCCTCTGTTCCATTAACAGAAGCCAACACAATCAACACAGCTTTGCAAAGGGAATCAATTTTGAATGGGTATTCGAGCCCTGACTTTCCTGGGTTTCCATCTGGAATTGCTGAAACTAAACATATTGGTAGAGGTACTGCTGATGACGTTGAATATTTTGGCGGTAAAGAAGCATTGCAAGAGCATGGCTTAGAACCATTTGAAGCTAAACCAGAATATACCAGAGCTGCTAAAGAAACCATAAAGAAATGCAATATGAAGCTATTTCATTTATAATTGTTTACCAGGTGGAATTTATTCTACTTGGTTATTTTTTTTTTCATGATATTCTATTCATTTGAACCCTATTTTCCTCTTCAATATTCTTTATACTCCGCTCTTACTAATATTATTTTGAAAGTGTATATAAGATTATGCGATGGAAAAAGAGTACCACCAAATACTACTCGAGTGCGGATTCACATGTTTGATCCTTAATAAATTTATTAACTATAAATAAAAATTAAAAGTATACAATCTACCATTTAACGCTGTTTATATACTTATCACCTTTGCATTAAAAAGAAAGGCCTGTGTTGACTGATACTTTTTTCTTAGAATAATACCATTACGACATTCCACTTGAATACACAAGTTCGGATTATAGTAACTCGTAGTTAATTACCTTTGTATATCAAATAATTTCACTTCTATGTAAATTTTCATTAATCTTGGATTTGGAATATTTTACGCTACAGTATCAGTTGAAAATAAGAAAATTAAATTAAAAAGATTTGAAAAGCTTCCGAAGTGAGAAGTTCTTCCTATATAGATAAAACATATAAAATGGTTTTAGATGGTATGACATTAAAGATCAAAATTGATCCATCCAAGAAGAAAAACCGAAACCAGTTTAACTTTTAAAAACATAACAAACGGGGAATCTAAGAAACAGAAAATACCATCCTTTCAAAGGTGGCTATTATAATAAAAACAATTAAAAAAATACTTTATATTCACAAACCATTGTTTCTGTGAATAATAAAAATTCTTATTCATTAAACCAGTATCATGATTATCCAGGAAACTATTCCAAATAAGCTAACGGACAAGGTGTTAGCCGAACCTTCATAAGCCGAGACACCAGAATTGGTAGCAAATGCGTCTTGAGCGGTGGAGGAAGAGGAGGAAGTTAAAAGAGTGACTATCGATAACGTACTACTTGAAGAAACAGAGGTATTTGAGTTTTCCGAATTGACACCAGACCCAGAGCCAGATGATCCAGAACCTGAACCAGAAGATCCAGAACCTGAACCAGAGCCAGAACCAGAGCCAGAATCAGAACCTGAACCAGAACCTGAACCAGAGGAGCCAGAGCCTGAATCAGAACCAGAGGAGCCAGAGCCTGAATTAGAACCAGAGGAGCCAGAGCCTGAATCAGAACCAGAACCAGAGCCAGAACCGGAATCAGAACCAGAGGAGCTAGAACCTGAACCTGAACCAGAAGAACCAGAACCAGAGGAGCCAGAACCTGAACCAGAGCCAGAACCGGAATCAGAACCAGAGGAGCTAGAACCTGAACCTG